>JBBMKD010000034.1:7350560-7376184 GCA_037834095.1 Argya squamiceps
TGCTCGCTCCGGCAGCTGCTCCTGGCCCAGGTCTTAGAGACGGGGCCCCTGCCCTTCGTGACTTGTGGTCAGGAACGGCCATTAATACGGGCGTCGGACCTCGTATTTACTGCCCGAAGAATTCTAAAACCAGGGTGGAGATGAGTTATAGTCAATGAGGTTGGAAAGGACCTCGCAGATCAGCGCGTCCAAGCCATGACCGAACAGCATCTTTTAACTTACATCATGTCACTGAATGTCACGTCCAGTCTTTGCTCAAACATCTCCAGGAACAGTGACTCCGCCACCTGCCCGGGCAGCCCATTCCCACCGAATGATAATTGTGCTGCCTGCAGCCCCCAGGCCACACTTGTGAACCTGCCTGGGGTTCTTCGGTAAAACCTTGTTTGGGGTCAATGCCATGTACGAGCCAGGAGTCCTCGTGGATTGTTCTGCTCCTCAAAGCAGGGCAGTTGCTGCAAGTTCAGGAGTTAAAGGGTTCCTCATTTCACTCTGCAGCACCATCCCACAGCTGCCATTGTCACGTCAGCAGGCTCAGCTAAAGCTATAAAAAAGCTTTCCTGACCCTGACACTATTTTCTCAGGCAATACGTACTGCATGCTTGACAAATAATAAATTCAATTTAAATAATATTCTAATCTTAGTCCCAAAATCCCAGCTCAGTACCCCGTGGCAGTGGCAGGAAGTTCACAGAGTCCTATAGATGTCAGTTCAAAACCTGAATTTTGTCACTGCAGAAATTTGGTCTTACTCTTCATAAGGCTAATTCACATTTTCAAGTGGCTTTTTATGGCTGATATTTTTTCCCATCTCTAACTGATTTTAAAAAATAGTGTACTTTTTATAGCATGTTTTGAACACTTGTACTTAAAGTGATCTTTTATCCCGGGTTGGAATCACACAGCTGTGAAAAATCTCAAAGGTAGAAAATGAATGACATAATAGGAGTTAAATCACAAAATCATTCTTGAGTCTGGCCAGGGTCAGCTTCCAGGGATTTGCACCTGAAAGGGAGAAAAACTGAACCACACCATCATAATCTTCCTGATTGGAAGAACTTAAATGGCAAAAGAGTTTATTTTAGGACTTTTTTTTTTTTTAATGCCTGATCCTTGCTAAATACATTTATTTATTTATTTATTTATTTAAAATTCTTGGCACCAAGTGTTTAAACAGAATCTTCAAACAGAATCCACACTGGAAGCAAGTTTGAAACAATGTCAGTGCACGTTTTTATTACAATGAAGACAGAGGGCAATGACTGACAATTACTACAGCTTCATATAGGCAGTAGCAGATCCAGTAATTCAGCTGAGGATCAAAGGTTGCACAGACACCCCAGTAACAGAGGTTACAGATGAGACACAGCGTGATGACCCCTGTGTCAGTGAGAACAATCCAGCTGGGCTTCCCTCATTTCCACTATGATCAGACTCCATAAGGCCTTATAACAACATCACACATTTTTAAGAAGGACATTCCACTCCTCTGAAAGATTACTAAATCTGCTGCAAAAAATACTAAAATGTGACGCTAGCTTGAGATCAATGGTTTAAGTAAGAAAAATGAGACTGGTTAAAAAATGGTATTTTAAAAAACACTGTACTTTTTCTTATTTAAAAAAGGAAAAACAGGTTTTAAGATACTGAAAGGTTCAAGAGTACAAAAATATTTACCTTTTAGAAATACCCAAGCCTACAATCACATAAAATAAGACCCAAAATAACAATCTTCATAAAATTATGGCCACCTATATTTAACTCAAGTCATCAAACCTATCCTATGCTGATAAAAAGGCTCTCTTGAGAAAATTTACTTACATCTAAACAGTACTTTTTTAGATTAACTCTGTAAAAGTAAAAGCAAGATTAAATACTGCTGTTATTGGAGAAAATGATTGAGAAGGGATGAGAAGATCAGGGGTCACAGAACACTGGTTCCCTCATGCCATGTTACATTTATGGCAAAAGCATAACTGCAGGAAATTAAAAATAGTATTTCCACTCCCAAAAGCAGCCTGAGTTAATTGCACAAGTTCCTTGCATTTGTGATAAAGCTTAATATTTGTGCTTGAACTTCAGGGAGAGCCTCATTCTTGTGCCAAGAGCCAGCACAAGACAAGTTACCCTGAACTCATACATTAGAGATGAGACACTGTGCTTTTGTTGGCCCTTATAAAAGTTGAATCAGGGCTAATTGTTATTTATAGAGGATAAAAATCAGTCTACCAGGTCTAATAGACTTCAAGTGACCAAGAAGTGCACGTACAGCCAATAAATACAAAAATAAGAGCAATTACACTCTACAAACAACGTAGTGTTCATAAAACAGTAGTAGCACAACTCTGAGCTCTACAATTGTCTTCACCCAATCTAGTTTTTCTGAACTTAAAAAAATACCAAAAAACCAAACATACATAATCTGTAGGATTTGAAAAACAAAACATTGGTTTTGTTGGCGTTTGGGGTTTATTTTTTTTTTAAACCCCTGTGGTCCCAAATTAGTCCTTTTGAATTTTTAATAGCTGAAGGTGAACATATCCAGTACAGAAAATCAGATTTTTGTGAGTATCAAATCGTCTTTAAGTTTGTAAATTCTACAGAGGTTTTGTGAAAGCTTTTGAAACTGCAGTGAGTGTCCTCTGAAGGTGCAGGACAAAGTGGTATATATTCAAAGGAGAAATTAAATACTTTGGGAAAAAGAAAAAACAACACCCCAAGAGATCTAAAAAACTGCTTATGCCCATATACCATGAAAAACCTGAAAGCTGCAACTGCATGGCATGATAGGACAGGATCATGGACTTGCTACAGCTCACTTTTGAAAGTGGGTGTGACCCACCAGAAAGTCAGCAAATTATAGTCCTTACTCAGTGCTCAAGATTTTCCCCCTTCCCCAAAGACACTGAAGATTCACAAAGCTGAGGGTTTTGGGTGGGCTCAGGCTTTATGAAAAAGCAGCAGCTTTTACAGGAACAGGGAGATCCCAGGCCCTGTAAAAAGCAAGAGACATCTAAAGCCACTCTGATGTTATGTTTAAAACCCATGTCCTTACAGGGAAGTCTGTGTCTGCTCTGCTACAAATGAATTCTGACTCCACTTAGTCTCTGGGCTTTGGTCACAGATTTCAAAGGAGGCCAGGATCTTTCTTTCAGGTTTTGAAAGACAGACACCCAGCTTCCCTTCCTCCAGTCAACACACAAAGTGAGAAAAAACACCAGCATTACATTTGCTATTTTTTTCCCCTTTCAGCAGCTTTTATCAAGTACCTGACTGCCTGGAGTCACTGCTGCATTATTTCTAAGGCTCACTTCCAGCTTATTCCTTGACTTGTGTTTACCACAGACAGGCCCCATCTCTCAATGGGGACTGTGTCTGCTGACAAAGCCCAGGAAACAGGACACTGAATTACAGACTAACAGTCCTACAGGAGTAGACAGCATCTGGTCAGTACATTATGTAATTTGGGGACAGCAGCACAGGGTATAACAACTATGGTGCAGTAGCTGTTGAGTTTTGTTCATTTTCCTCTGGCAGAAAATGCACTTTGAGATCATTTTGTTCTTCTTTCAGCCTCTCTGAGAAGTGCATCTTTCTTCACAAAGGTGTTACCAGACTTTTAGGACTCTCCTTGGAACTCCTAATGCTCGTGGTTTGTTCCCCATTTCTGAAACTGAAAGCAAGTAAAAGACTCAGAACATTTTCCAGGGTGTCATCAGGCACTTCCCTCTCCTATAAGCACTACTCCAATGTTACACTGCTAATACAAACATTAGATGAAATATAATGTTCTGTAGAGTGTGCCTTGCTGGATGGCAGCAGCAGTGCAGCAAACAATGCTTGGAACTTGAACATAATTCAGCAACTGTAATTCAGTTACTTCAGGCTGTTGATTCAAAAAACCTCCAAGGGAATCTGGTTTGACTCTAAGATTTCTAGCTACAGTTTGTCAACTGCAAAGCTGAAAAGCCACAGATGATTTATGTAAGAAGTCCCTAACTGTGATAAAGAGCAACATGTCCTTTCTCAAGGAACCTGGCCTAGGAATTTTTCTTATTTTGAAAGCATGACAGCTCCTTATGCTGACCAGGAATTAGATACAGGGAATTCTAGCTTTTTCAAGCTATTATTGTTTACAGGGGCAAATTCTGTTCCAATACCAGTTCTCTCTGAGCTGCATGGTTATAGAGGTTATGAGGTTAAGAGCAGGCTATGCAGCTGCTCTTTGGTTAATTCAGTTTCCCTCTGCTGCTCTAAGAATTTTTCTCACACTGTAGTGGATGTGCATACATTTGAGCAGAAATATTTGCTCAGGGTACTCTAAACAGCAACGTTGGTGGGACAAGAGAACTGCCATTGCTTACAGCTAAATCATATAATCCAGAGGAAAAGCTGTCCTGGCCTGTCTCTGGTTGCCCAGAAAGAGGCTAGAATGTTGAAATCCTGCATTTAATTTAGAACAGTACCTAAAGAAATTATACTGGAAGAATGAAGGGTCTCATAGGGCATATAATCCTACTGAATAAATAGTTTAAAGGAATAGTTTAAATAAAGAGTTAAGGAGATTAAAAGATATAATGGTATGGAAAGTGCCTGGCAATCTGAAACATCAGCCTTGCTTTGCCAGCACACATCAGCTCTCAGGTTCAGACATTCTGGAGGAATTGTATGGTGTCACTGTTGAATTAACAACCCGAAAGAAAACAACCTGAAGGGCGCTTTGAAAGCTTTGAAGTTTTGCAGTGGACATGAAGAAACATGTTTAGTGATTGTGAAAAGGGACTGTATTCTGAATTCCTGTGAGGTATGGGATGAATAAAAGCTGCCTTACCATTTGACTTTCATCATCTGCTCAAAGCTCTCGGGCAGTGGATTGCCATAGCTCTCTGGGAGAAACAGGGTAAGGATCCCAATCAGCACAGTCAGGCTTCCCATCAGGATATATGGCAGGAATCTGTCATAGGCACCTGGCAGAACACAGAACATTCCAACAGTACTTAATGTCCACAAGTGACAAACCCACATGTAAAGTTTATATTCCAGACATTGATGTAATGCAGAATTAATTTGGAATAATTAGCTGAAAGATTCATCAATATCAAAGGTGAATCCAAAGCTGAATTACATCTATTACCTGCCAGCAGTCGAAGGACTTTTCAATTTTAACGCTTCAACGTGTGCTCTTGGATGGCTACATCTACCATAATTTCATGCCAACCCTCACATTTGTGTAGCAACTAAAAGTTTGGGTAGTTTTGCTTGTTTGTTTGGGTTTTGAAGATTGTTTGGTTGGTTGTTTGGGTTTTGCTTGTTTGTTTGGGTTTTAAAAAATATTTTCAACCGGGATAATCAACATCTTTGCAAGGCAATAGCTCTGCTGGAGACTTCAGTACCACCTCTGTCATCAAAAACCAAATCCTCAGTTAAATAATACAATATGAGGGAATAAAATTGCTTGTAAGCAATGAAGCACTCATCACTGCCTGAGATCATGTATCCTGCTGGGCTGATGCAGAAGAAGGGAAGAGACTAAGTCAGCTGAACAGGTCAGTTACAGACTAACAGCTCATTAATGGGGAAATGCTTTAATGCCTTCCTTACTGCAAAGGGAGAGAACATCAGACTTTCAAAGACACACATGGGGCTCTGACCTCAGTCTACTCAGAAAACTATTTTGGAGTTGAAGGCAGCAGCCTCTGCCAGCAGCCTCAAGCTGCCACACAACTGTTTAGGCAGGATGCAAGATCCTCAAGTCACAGCAGCACAGCAATGAAAAGGTCTTTCAGAAAAGGGATTAGCTAGAAGTTAAAGTACTGAAGACAGAGAAAGTACCAAACTGGACTTGACAGTTTTATTTTATAGATGGGATAGAGCTAATATGCTTTATAATTTATGGACTAAACTCAGATTAAAGAGAGGACCTCTGGGTATGTCTCACAGAGCCGAAGTTTGTGATCTAATCTCTGCGTTTTTGAACTGGATGAACTGCAAGGTCCTAATTTAGCTGTAGCAAATAGCAGCAGCTGACAAGTTTCTCCTAAAACCTCTAAGAAACTATTTTGATGTCTGGAACAAGATTTTTTAAAGACTGAGCCCAGGGATACCTGGGAGAAAAAAAAACCCAAAAAAATCAGTGAAAATATTATTTTGTCTACATTTCTCTCTTAGTGCTGCAACGGAGACAGAAGACCTTAAGGAGAGCCACAATCTTGCTGACCCTTTTACTTTACATTTGCACGGTACAACTATGAAACTAAGACAAAGTATTTGCATCATTTTTGGTACAGTGTGTTCCAGTTACACTGGAATGCAGAGGTGAGTCAACATTGATTAGTTACAGATAGTCATCTCCTCTCCACCTTCCTGGCATAGAGAATCAGCACTAACCCCTCAGCAGTACAACAGCAATGTTTTGTCAGAGCCAGCAAAGTCATGCTCATGTTGTATCAAAGATCTCAGCAGGAAGCAACTCTCATTAGGGGCAGAGAGTTGACATGGGTCCAGTGATGGCAGAAGGAAATCAATCATGTGTGAATGAAAGAAAGAGGAGATTGAGCACCCCAGACTGAACAGTAGGCGTTCACAGATAATTTCACCCTTTGTCCCCTAACCTCTGTCACTCTTTCCTGTCTGCAACATGAGGAATATTTTTACGTATTAAACAAAAAAAAAACAAACTAAAAATATTTGTCTGTTAATATATATGCAGCACTCAGAATGTGATGGCACTGAGTGTCAAAAAAGGCCTATGAGGAAATCAATAATTCTGCTTACAGAAATATTGAGCAATAAGAAAAAGCAAAATGAATGAATGAATGCTGAGGTGACTGGCTTAGAAAGTAAAAAAAATTACAAAAAATTCACTTCAAATAAACATAGTTTCATTTAACCTGTATGTTTTCCACGTATTACTTTAGAGAGCACAAATCCTGGGAATGTTTGGATTCCCACCTGGTTTATATCCTGACATACCTGTCTCAGGATGCACAGGGACAGTACCATGCAATAAATTTCCTACTGCTGCATTTCCTTACTTGCAAGGCCACCTCTTGTCACACTGTCCTGGGAAACTAACTGGCATCCTGAGATGTGATTGTCATTTCAGCCCCTCCACTTGCATAGTTTATAAACATCACCATTGTATTGGACCAGCTCTAACCCACTTCAGTGATACATGAATGGTCCCTAAAGGAATGAAGTGCCTGATTCTTCTGTGAAGCCCAGGGAGCTCCACTTAATTTCTACCACGTGTGACAGTGAACTGACACCCAAGCTGAGAGAAGGAAATAAAGAGACCACAAGTGAAGGGACTTAAAGCTGAGCCTGCACTGCAGAAGCTCAAACAACTTCTCTGGGCAGTTGTGTGGTGTAAGGCATGAAAAAGGGTATCTCACCCAGGTACACAAAGTAAGGAGCAATGATGCTGCCCAGCCTGGAGGCCGTGGAAGTGGCTCCGACTGCCATGTTCCGCACTTGTGTCGGGTACAGCTCCACGTTGTACACGTAAAGCATTGAAAACGCAGCTGTGATGCCAAACTTCCCAAGCATCACCAGTCCAACAGAGAGGACATAAAGTTCTGGAGGAGAAAAAATAAAATCATGGTGAATAAATAACACCCTGTGCTTATTACCTGTATTACTTCTACATCCAAAAGACTGTATTGCTGTGTTTTTCCAAAAGGTCATGAGTTTGGCACTTTAGGTTTTTTTAATTGTACAAAGTATTAATCCCATCCCTAGATGACTCCAACCTCCCCACTAAGCATAATGTAGATGCTCAGGTTATTCTGTATTTTTAAGATTTTGGTTGTCTTCAAGTAAAACAGCATTCTTGAAATGGAACAAAACTCTGGATTACACAGCAATAAACTACAAACTTGAACCCACCCCTTTTTCAAAAAATCCTGTGGAGATTTGCACAGAGTGAAATCTGGATGCAGGTTTTTGTAGCCTGGAAGCACAACCAGCTAAATCACAGTACACTTTCAGCTTTCATTTTAGAAGCTGGTTCTCCCTGAACTATATAAAGCTCAGTAATTTGACACAATAAATGAGAGTCGAGTGTGACTCAGCATATACAAATGCAAAAAAAAAAAAAACCAAACCTAAGGCAGCACAAACTTGACCTCAAATTCTAAATTTGATCCTGGTTTCCAGTAATTTTGCAGAACCATTACACAATACCATAACATATTTTGGATGTTTCATATACTTAAGTCACGTATTTAAGTTTGTACCTGCAGGAACCAGCTGAATGAAGAGGACAACACTTCCCCCTAAAAACAAGGTGCCAGATAAGGAGTAGCGCCGTGGGAGGGAGCGGAGGAGAAGCCAGGCGATGACATAAGCTGGGACTTCAATAACAGCTGAGAGGAAACAGTTGACGTAGGCATTTCCATGCCAGTCTGGAGTGCTGAGGGACAGGCCAAAGTAACCAACTGATGTGAAAAACCTGAGAAAAGCAATAAAACCAAATTATTCCAGAAACAATAGTCTCTGAATGCCTCCAGTGTTGCCTCAGATGTTGTTATAAAAATAGGATATCGCAAAGCACCGCCACAGGCACCGTGGCTTAAAAACATCTCAGTGGCAACCCCCTCTTTCTAATTCTGTCATCCCATTCAGTGATCATATCCACAGCAGCTTGAAGACACCTCAGATTTCTCTGTCCTTCCTGCATACACTACACCAAGTTAAAAGCTTTGTGGAAGTTGTTCACAAAGGCTTTTCACTGCAATGGACTCAAGAACACAATGAAACTCTTGCAAGCTTCCCAAGCCAACTACATTCCTACTTGTAGCTAGTGTCAGGATCTCCCACCCTCAGCAGTTCTGTTTTATCTTATTTAATCTTCAGAGAGAGCTGGATGTTCAGGTTTCAAATGGCAGGAGTGCCTTACCAAATGTGCTAGCCAGTTCCTTTCTGCTGGGTGAAATATGGACAGAAAAGAGTTCTGGTTTGTCTGTATGGCATTACTGGGTCCTCATTGCTTGTGGCTGCCCAGGCAGGGACCAGGATCTCACTGAGATGGGCACAGTACAGAAACAGAACAAAAATGCTGGCCATGGGTCTGGCTCTTGTTATGTTACTGAGTTGCTGCCTTTGCTTCAAGAAAAACATTTTTCTTCAAATAGAGATTACAGAGATGGGGAGCATTAGAAAAAAAAAAAAAAGGCAATGTACTTCAAAATACTCAAGTTGTTACATATATTTTTGTAAGTATTTTACATTTGAGTCAAGGCTACTGTCTCCCTATTCTTGTGTATTAATGCAGTGTGGGTGTGAGGACACTGAGGGCCATGTACCAGCCAATGACCACTGGAGCTGGGCTCCAAGGCTCAGAATTATTATCTAAACCTGTGGCCTCAAATCAGAAACTGTTCTATTGCCTGGTTACTTTAGGAATACACATTTCCTTACCACAAAAGTAATGACATAATAGTAATAGTTGCAATGTTTCGGGTTCGAAATAGGTCCAGAAGGATAGCCTTCTGCTGCTGCTGAGGCTTCGAATCCTGCATCTGAAGGAAAAAGGAAAACAAAACCAAAAAAATTCCCACACACCTAATAACAACCTCTGCTACCCACAGTCTGGGCAGTTACAAAGTTACAACTACCAGGGGATAACTGGTCAGCCCAAGGGCTTCTGCCCAGGGAGTGCAGTCCTTAGGTGGAGCTTGTCTCTGCACCCAGCTGTACTCTTGGGAGTTTCCATTGCACCACGATGATTAGAAAGGAGTATCAGCTGAGCAGACAGATGAGTTAACGTTTCCTTAAGGATCTCAGTACTTCCAGAAGTAACCTCAGTACCAGAGGCATTTTCGTCCATTCTTGGCACTGTCCATTCTCTTTAACCTTCGTAAGGGATGTGAAATGAACAGAGGAAATCACCCAGTTCTGCTGCCTGCCAGCACCCTGACAGGGAGAGGAACAGATGAGAAGGGTTGGTGGGATGGCCAGGGCACATCACAGGAGCATCCATCTCAGATTGGACGGTTTAGTTTGAGGCTTGAAGCAGGAATCTTCTGGGTGGCATTAGGGTGCCTTTCTGCCTGCACACTTTGCCCTTGTTAGGGCAAAGCCAGAACTTGTGGCCAGGCTTCCCCCAGGCCCAAGGAACAAACCACCCTGCTCCTCCTTACACGACTATCCAGGAGATACCCTTTCCTGGGAATAGATGGTTTCCAAGGAGTGTTTTTCTATTAATATTTGAAAAATACTTCCAACATGAGACTCAGCATGCAGACATCATCCTCAGGCTTTTTTGGACAGACACTTTGGGACACAAAACTTCCACGAAGCAGTTGAGTGTCTCTTTGTTTTAAGAAGAAAAGAAGGAATGATAAAATGCTGCAATCCAGAAAAGTCATCCCCAGTTTGAAAGACATCTGAGGCCTGGCTGTGAAGTAAAGGAAATGCTTTTCGATGCTTGGTATAGAATGAGCTTCCCATAATTGGAACATGCACTTCAATTTACACTAAAACTTCCACTTGGGAAAGAGATCTTCAGCCAAAAGGTAAGTGTGACAGTCAAATGACAGATCCTGCCCAGGGGAGGGGTAACTCACAGCATCTTTGTCCTGCAGCCACTGCAGAGGAGCACACAGTGCTTTGCTTTCTGCTCCATCAGGAGAGACACAATGCAGGGGCCAGTATAAGGCAGTAGAGGAAGATTTGACCTACAGACATATGGTCATTGCTGATGCAAGGCTGGAAGAGTCTTTGCACAAGAAAAATCATTTGCCTCTTTGTGAGGAGCTCCAGTGAGGGCAGAGCCAGTAGAGGGGGAGATGAGCACAGGAACTGCTGTGGCTATGCTGCTCCCTGGCTTGCTGGGCTGCCAGGTTTGCACTAGATTTTCTTCTTTTAACCAATAGATACGAAATAGAGAGAAAACACAATTTTGAAGAAGAGCTTGATGTTCTTCATTCACATCATGGTTTTCAAGTCCCCTTGTAGCACTTGGGTGCTTTGGCTGGTTTGTACAACCTTTAGAGTCCCTCAGGCCCCATGCAGCCCCAGCTCATGTGGGTGCTTATTTAGGGTCCCCCACACAGCCCCCCTGCAAAGGACTGTTGCTAAACTTCAAACCACTAATAATGCACCAAACTGAAACAGGCACAAACACATTTTCCTTGGGTCTTTGCAGTGCTCAAAGGATGAAGAAATCTGGGTCACCCTTGGTTTGAAAACCACAATAAACCACTGCTGAGGAAGAGAATTTTATTGTGAAAAACAAACAAATAAATCCTCCCTCTGGGTTCTTACTTTGATCTAACTAACCCAGCACTTACCGCAGGCCAACAGCCACTGCCAGCCCAAGAGCTGCTGGCACAAACCAGTCCTTTGCTGGCATTTCCCAACAAGTCAACCAGCCAAATGGGGAAGTGCCAGTGAAGTAAAGTACCAGGATGTATGGAACATACCTCTGCAGTATCGAAAAGCATAGTTGGAGCTGGAATGCCATTTATTTTTGCAGCCTTTCGGATAATAGCTTCTGCCTCTTTATATCTTCCCTGGGAGATCAGCCACCGAGGAGACTCAGGAATAATCCTGTAATAAGTTTCAGAATAAATGACTCAATGTTTTCCCAAAAGTAACAAGTTATAAATAACATATTTATTGTGCCTGTGAGTTACACTCAGATCTCACAGACTGCTTGCAGCAGGAGACAGCCAGTACAGAAGCATGTGGGCAATGTAGTTCAAATATATGGGACCTATTCTCATGCGTAAGTAGATGCTTTGTCCTCAGTGGTGTTTTTTTAAGGAATAATTGATGTCCACCAGATGTCACCAGATAGACAGAAAGGATAGGGCTAGCTTAGCCAGTGTGAATCAAAAATATTCTTAGGAAACTGCACACAATGTGGAAATGCTTTAAATATGCACAGCGTGTATTTAAAGGTTCTGTGTCATAGGAATCTTATATACAAACCTCACCATGTTACCACAGCTCTGAGGCAGACTCTCCCAGGCAGAGTGCAGGGGCAGTGTTCCCTTGCAGAGTTGATGACATTTTCTAATCAATTACAGGCACATGTTGAATGAATTAGCACCAAACAAAGGACAGAAAACTTTAACTTTCCTTAACTAAATCCTTTGGTATTAACAGATACTATCTTACTCCCTTTAGTCAGCAGCACTTTTTCCTCTCCTTGGAAAAAAGCAGGTCAGACACTCCTTTTCTGATGAACTCTAAAGACCTGACTCAAAGCCAGGTCAATAATTACAAACATCAGATGATTTAGATCTGATCATTAATCACTAATGGGATTTTCTGTAAGATGAGCTGCCTCCACCGCTCTTCTAACTGGGAAAGCTGAGGATCTTGAGCCTGCAGAGATAATGCAGGGAACCTTCTGGAGAACTTGGAAGGGAAATGAGTAAAAGAGCAAGAATGGTACAGAGCAGAGGGATGTGCAAGTCACATGGCCTGTGGAAGCAGTGGGTCCACATGCCAAAATGCCAGCTAACACCAACCTGCCTTGGCAGAGCTTTGCCAGTGCACCTTGACCCCCATCTATCCCCACACAGCCCCCAGACAAAGCCCTGCCAGAGGAAGTTTTTGGCAATTTTAAGTGTAAGCTTTTAAAAGGCCTGGGAATTCCCATCCCACAGATTTCAAAGCAGGACTCCGAAGCCATGCCTTGGGGACAAATTTCCTGTGCCTCACAGTGCCCGTTTTATAGCAGACATCTGAGAGGCTCCCACCCAAAGCCAGCCTCCCCAGAGAACAGCTGCTTGGTGCAGGGGGAAATGCTGCTGTGATGAAGGGATTTGAAACACTACAAGTGAAATAAGCAAACTGACCCTTAAACAGAATCAGACCGCCTTTAAAATCCAATGACAGCAGAGGTGGAACTGAAAAACATTTTAAAGGTTTGGTTTGAAGACTGAGGTTAAGAAAAAACCCCAACTAACCAACAAACCACCAGTAGATACTTCTAACAAGACTGGGACATGCAGGAGGTATTTTAGACTATAGAAGAGTGTGTCTAAATGACTTGACTGTTATAAAGACACTAATTGCTCACTTTCAGATATAACTTTTTCAAGATAGCAAAAAGAAAGGAGTTCCCTGAATAATATGAAAGTACTCTTTCTGTTGTGAATTATCCTTATTTTAAGAGTGTGAGTGATACCTTGCTCTTCCTTTCCTATTTTCAAACACCCTTCAGAAAAGAGCAGATGCCCAAGGCAGCAACCAGATAGGGCTTTCTGCCCTCCTTCAGTGCTTCTGTCTAGCTAAAAAGAGCAGGATTTCAAGCACACAGCACCATCGAGGCTCTCTATGTAGTCACTTGACTTAAAATTCTCAAGGAAAACCCAAGCAAAAATACAGCAAAGCCTTCTCACACGGTGAACAGAAGAGTGCCCCTCCTCCCTGACCCTCTGCCGTCACCCAGCACCTAGCAGAGAGAGCATCAGGCAGGAGGGGAGGTGGGAAGTGTGGCCTGGGCATGGACTCACCACCAGAGCGGGATGCAGAACAGCCCCGGGACAGTGAGCGCCAGCAGCAGCATCCGCCAGTCTCTGATGAAGTAAGCAAACAGTGGCAGCAACATGTAGCCAATTGCAAAAAATATGCAAACTCCTAATGTAGAGAATAGAATACGAACTGATTTGCCAAGAATTTCTGTGCCTGTTTAAAACAAGGGAGGTTGGATTAGCATTTTAACTCTTGGTTTTCAAGCATGATTAAATACTTCATTGCATTTACAAACAAAAAAATAGGCTAAACAATCTTAGAAAAGAGCAGCCCAGCACAGACCCGCCTGTACAGGAAAGCTGCTGGGAGTATTGGGAACCTTCAGATAAAGAAGCTACTTCTGTTTGCTTTGATTAATGCATTGGCAGACACAGATAAGGACAGGCATGGGGGATGGCTGGCAGACCTCCAGGAGCCTTCCCCACATGCTGACCTAGGACACATCCTGCTCCCCTACTTATCCCATCTGGATTTTAGTTGCAAGTCACTGCTGGGCACTTTGGAAGAGGAGAGGTCTGAGCACAGCAGACTGACATGGGATGGAGGGATGTGAATTTACAGTGAGGTGAGGTGGAAACAAATTTCCCACCTATTTTTTGGAACAGAAGAAAGGTTGGAATGTTGGATCAGCACAGCACAGGCTGAAGGACAGAACCAGGGAAGATGGCATCCTCTAGTAATGTTACTGTTCCAGTAGCCAGGCAGCAATCAGGGAAAGCATCCTACAGCCATTGCACCATGCAGCAACCTAATACCAAGTAATAAAACCTGAGACAGGTCTAAACCTTCAACAGCACCTAAATTCTTTTACAATAAAACACCCAGTCACTGCTTAATAGAATCCAGTGAATCCCTCAGGTCTACCTCACTTCTTGAGCTCTCAGCCCCTGGTATACAGAGCTCTGCTTCACATTAGGAGCACTGCAAGGGCCATAACTGCCACAGTTTGATCTGGACTCCGTTTAAATGCAAATGACATTGAGTGATAGTGACAGGAGGGTCACAAAGTGTGGTGAGTGTACTTGGGTTGTGTATCATGGCAAGAACTGCAACATTTATTATTGCAGAGAAGATGGAAAAAAATACCCAAGACTGGAAATCCCTCCTATTTGATAGTTACATGAATTGTCATTTCAGAAACCTGGAGTAAGTGAATAAAGTCACAGTAAAAAAACCTGAAAATAAGAATTATCTGGGCTAAAATGACTGTGTGGGGATAAATGATACCATCTTCCTCTTGACTTGCTCTTGTTTAGACGGGCTTTCTTGCAAGAGGTCTGATTCTTGAGACATTGGTTTAAGCCTGTTAAATGTTACATTATAATTTGTGTCAATTCAAAGCCAGTATGAGATGACATCTCTCGTCCCTCATTCTCCTAGCTATGGAGTAACAGTTCTTGGACAATACCAACATGCCTTCACAAATCTCTGTAGTGTTTTACACTCCCAGAACCTTAACACAACAGTTTTGAGCAACAGAGAACAACTGAGACCTAAAGCTACGAGACAAATTTCACAGCATGTGGTTGAAAAAACCCTAACATTGACTACAGAAGTTCACCAACAGCTCAGGGGGGAACTATTTCCATGAAGGTGGGCAACAGTACAAAGGGCAGCATGAACCTGGGTGCTTAAGGATGCTGAAACAGGGTCTGAGCTACACATGGGGAGGCAACAGATGTTTGGATGTTCAAAGTTTGAATGACAAGAGAAACCTGCACTAAACTTGGAAAAAAACCACTGCACTTGAGGATGGAGAGTGCCAGGGCTGCAGCACAACCAGGGTCAATGGGGCCTTTATAGGTGCTGGTGCCACTGCTCCCCTCCCAAGCACAGGCCAGCCCTGCCTGCTCTTGGATGAAACAAGGGGAGCATCTCCAGCACATCCTGTAACCACGATGGGCTTTCTTAGGGAGTTACTTCTCTTTTTATGGGTATATTATCCTATTCAGTACCTCTGTCATGTGCAGCTTCCTGGAAGCTCCTGGGTTTGCCTTGCCACAGGCAGAAGTCACAGTGCTCATGGGGACACGCTGGCTATGGAGTGTAGGGTGGGAAGGACCCTCTGGAAGTACCTCCCTCCTCACCCATGATGGTCAGCTGATCCTAAATGGGGAAGCTAGGCCTAAGTTAGTTTAGATGAATCCTGCCCCCAGAACCAGCCTCAAGGCTGCAGGGGAATGGCCAGCACTGCTGGCAGGTACCCCAGCAATCTGCCTCTGCTCCCTGGAAGCCACTGCTGCTGTGACAGCTCTACAGAGGAGAGGATGGCAGAAGAGAAAACAATGGGGCAAGGGCCAGCAAACAACAGCTAACCAATTAAACAAGCCTAATGGCACCAGGGGTGACTCAGTCCCCTCTCTCAACAGTAGGACCATTTGCCCAGTGGGGTGTTCCTGGCCCTCCCTTCCAGCTTTGCTTCTGATGAGCACTGAGACAGCATCCCAATCCACATCCAGCTGTGCCCCACATTCCCAGGGAGCTGGGGAGCTAAATTCCTGCCTGATGAGAACCTGCACCTCTGTCCTACACAATCCATGTGTTTCCACAGGATTTTCAGCTTTAGCCAGTGCTGTACCTCCCAGCCCTCCTATGGCAGGCATTTGCTCCTGCTCCATCAGTTCCACACAAGAATTAAACTACCAGGACACTGGAAGCAGTGGCAATGTGACAGGAATGGCAGGAACAGTTACAATGGTGATGGCAACAAAGGATCTCCGTGCTGACAGCCTGACCTTAATTCTCCCTGTGCCACAGGCAGCAGTGACTCATGGCTGCTTGGGGACACAGTGCTGTATCCTCTTCATAGCACTGTCTTCACATTATGTTCTTCTGAACTATTTTTCCCCGTTAAACCTCATGGGGTAGGAAAGACCAGCATTAACTAGTAATGCACAATTTTAATCTAGCTCACATTACGATCTACAAATTGTAATGTTGACACCAGGTGTTTAAAAATGGCCATAAATATATATTTATACACCTCTTAAAGACAGTGCTTGCAAATCTGTTTCCTCCCTGAGACCTGCATCACTCATCCCCATAATCTGCCCATGCAATTGCCTTTCTTGAAACCCCTGTGTCCAGTGGGAGCCTCTGTGGGGTCTCCTTCCCCATGGGGTCTCTTGTTCCCTGCAGGGTCCCCAGGCAGCAACTGTAGCCATGCAGCTGCTGGGTCTTTCCTCCTGCACTCCCCACGGAAAAGAAGGCAAACCTTAGCTTCCAAAACTTCAGACTTGATCACTGATCTCAAAGCTGAGAGCAATGACTTTATGGCTAGTGGGGCTTTGGCACCCACCCAGCTCCTCTGCTCTGGTCCCCCTGACACCCATTGTGCCTGGAAATTGCTGGTTTGCTCCAAGGCTTTGCACTCAGGTATGCACTGACCTCTCTGCACATGGAGACAGGGATGAACATAAATGCCTTCTCTATCTCAGACCTGCTGCTAAACCCTGAACGCTGCCTTGAATGTCTTCTGCAGAGGAATGAAATGGATGTTTATTTAGACTCTTTCTGCCCTCTTCTTTTTCTCTAAATCTACAGAAAGTATAGGCTTGAAGAATCGCAGAGCAAAAAAAAAATCATACTGGCATAAAGTAGGAATTTTACCAGTGAAGATTTACCACTGTCTAATTAAATGATCCAGGTTCAGAGAGGAAGAAAAGTAACCGTACATTAAGCAAACATTTAATCTAATGCAAATATATTCATACCCAAAATGAAGGCCACCACATAGTTAGAGATCTGTCCCATCCCCACAATGAGAAAGAGCACTGTGAACATCTCCCAGCTGGTGGAAAAGATCTGCAGGAAGCTGAAGCCAGTCTGCACAGCCATTGTCAAAAAAAGGATATTCTTCCTGCCAAACCTTTGGTAAAGAAAAAGATTATTATTGAAACAGCATGTATTTATCGTGGGGGCTCTGTAAGAGGGCACAAGGGAGAACAAATATCCAATCTCAAGTGATGCATCTTAGCACAAACTGAAGTTCTGTTCATCTTAAAGAATTTTATTATTTTCATATGCACTAAAAAATATTAAAATTTCCAAGACCCATGAGACAGAGAAAAAAACTATAAGCAGAAACTTCAGAGAGCCACTAGACAGAGATTAAAGAGACTAGGCAACAGTACAATAGGGAGACACATGCAGACTGCACACCACACACCTGAAAGTAAGGAAATGATGGCTTTTAGGCTACTGGCATCTATACTTTGCAACACCATTATGCTTTGAGTGTGCTAAATAGCTCTGTCAACTGGTTTCAGTCTGAGTTGCCATACATAATGCACCCTTTCTTGCATTTGTTTCTCTGCATTAGGATTTTGTGGCATGTTGCCCTGGAGAGGCAGGACAAGCTCACTTACAGGTTTTCATACCTGTGGGCACAGATGCTGCATGGGCTGCCTCGCCTGCTGCCTGCAGCAACCCTTCCCTGGGGAAAGGCTTCTGTAGCAGCCATGGGGAAATTTCCTAGGTACAGGCTCAGATCATAACCCTTTACTGACAAAACTCCCAAATAATCCAAGGAATCTCATGTGGGAAGGCATGAGCCAGGCTCTCAGTGGCTGTGCTGCCACCAGGGCACACACACTTCCTCAAATGCTCCCACTGGGTAAATGGCACCACTGGGATTTAGTGATTATCTCATCTCCCTTTCAAAGAGTAACACCATCTGACTTCTGCACTGGGCAGGAGTCAGGCGATTAAATTCAGATCACATGGAATTTAATGCTGGAGGCTTTAGGATTAAGACTCCCAATGAGTTTTGAAACCCCTCTGCTAAGCACCCAGAGGAACTCTGCTACCTTATGCCATCCTCATTCCCAGACAGCAGCCAAAGCAGGGTCAGTGATCCCACCATGTGAGTATGGACACAGGGCTGAGGGCTGTATGGAGGAGGGAGCAGAGATTTGTAGAGGGAACACATATTCTGTATTCAACACTTGTAAGGCCAAAACCTCAGCACTGCTGAGACAATTATCAAATGCCTGTAATGATTTTTTTTACATTTATATTTACTTAGTGAGATGTTATGACAATTGCTATAATTTCCAGGTTTTTTTTTTCCCTTCCTCTCATATGTCCTTACTCCACCTCAACCAAACCATCTCTCCTATGCAGAGATTCCATTCAAAGGGCAAGTTTCTACCTGGCAGCTCTAACAAGGGATTATCAGTTAATGTGCAACAAAACCCAGCATCTCTTTTAAACTACTAAAAAGGCTGGATAAAGAAACAAATGGGAAGTGGGTTGTGAAGGGAAACCCACTGCATCAATCTGCAAAGCAGTCACACGAGCTCCTTGTGGAGATCAGTCCCTGGGCTCTGAAGTGCCCAAGAGAGAGAAATTCTTCATCTGGGGCAGACCAGGATGGAATTTTTGAAGAAGCCAGGCCAGTTAACTGTTTTGATCAGAACTCAGAGTACTGGACATTTCACTCCTTTTGTCTCTTAAAAACAAATGCCCCAGGTCTGCCCTGCTCTGCCCATGGCATTACCTGTCTGAGAGCTGCCCCGAGATGAAGGAGCCGATGAGGACCCCCACAAAGAAGAGGGAGGTGGTCAGTGGGGCTTTCCAGTCGTCCTCACACACCAGGTTCCACTGCAAGAGAAAGGCCTGAGTTCAGACACAGCCCCAGTGCTGCACTGAGCCTCGTCCAGCACAGCGGCTGCTGGTTGGAGACACACACATTTCCATGCAATGGAATTCTGTTTCCCCATATCCACACTTCCACCCATCACTGGCACTGTTTTCTTGGTCAAGGTCACTGTTGGAACACCCTGCATAAAGTACAGGAAAAAGAAGGGAAAGTGCCTCCCCAGGCAACTCCATGAGGTCAGAACACTGTCTGACATATCCCCCTTGCCTCTGAAGGGGATGAGCAGCCAGCAACGCCAAACCTGATGGGAGCCCATGTGTGCAGCTCAGGACCTGTTTCCAGTACAACCCTCCCATCACGTACCCACCAGACCCCTGGACCTGGCTCCCCATGGTCCAAAATGCTTCCAGCAGTGAAACAGAGCAATGGAGAAGGGTAAAGAACCATCCCAGCTAAGGACAGCTTCCAGTTTACCTCTGCCAGCACAAAACCTGCTGCATCTCTGTAACTTCTGGGGCTGACAAAACATGTGTAAGAAGCACAGAATGAAATCTCTTTTCTTGCACTGATGTGTTACCAAATCCTGTACCACCCCACACCCTGCATCACTGACTTGCCACCCATCCCTCACAGTCTCACAACTGCAGCTGGCTGGGGCTGCAGATTTAGGACAGGAGCCAGGGTGGAAACTTCCACCTAAAACTACTCATAACCTCAGACAAGGTTTAAAAAAAAAAAAATGGCATCATGAGCCTCTGTCCACCGAAGTTACAGCTGAGCATGTCTCTGCCAAGGCTTGCTCCCTTTCTGATGACTAATCTCCTAGCTAAGGCATGCCTGCCAGGAGTATTTAGGGAGAGGCTTCAAACATGTCACTCTCAGATCAGATAATTCTACCACAATGGTAAGCTAGTTAGATCACAGATTAAAGCACGGCACAATTTTAATAATTAGCCATGCTATCAGAGAGCGGGGCCATCGCCCGCAGCAGCAGCCACCCTCTGCTTGGGGAATGGATGGGCCAAGCACAGGCAAAGGCTTGGTGATGGAGCAGAAACCTGCCATCAGAGCTGCTCAGGCTCCTCACTCACCTGCAGGCACCAAGGAGCAACTCTCGTGTTACAGAGACACCCAGGTGCTGTCTGATGGCACCACAAGCCCTGCCAAAAGCAAACCACCAGTGGACTGGTGGATGAGCTTTGCTGCTGCTGCAGAACAGGCAGGAAAACCCCAAAACAAGGGGGAAGGTGGTGTGGTTTGATGCAGTTTGCTTTGGACTGTAATTTAGGAAAGAGATGCAATTAATGCCTATTTTCAGACAGAAGTATGCTGGCAGCAGAGGGGAGTCAAGTACCTCTGCCCTTTGCCCAGCCTGCAAAGTAACACCAGCTACATGACAAAAAAAGAAGTTGAGGTCAAAAACACAGCCCATGCCTCTTCCTGAGGAACAACACATGCAGGAACAAGGAGACTTGTGGACTAAAATGTGCCTCCAAGACTTAAATCTGATAAAGAACAAAAGGAACCCTATGGCAGAATTTTCTGTAAGGTATTTTCTTGTCCCTGCTGGGAAGGGAGAGGTGGTGAAGTGTGGGCTCATCTGGGCACACACCTGCACTTATCTGCACTGTGTTTTGAGAAGGTGGAAGTTAGCATGTGGGTCAGTGGGGCTCTGGTACCTTCAAGGATGCTAGTTGTGAAAAACAGATGCAGGGATCTGCTTCACCTGTGAAAGAAAATAGATTTCTGTAAAGAAGATCAGTAGAAATCAAGTCCAATATTTAAAACAAAGCAAAATCCAGCTACAAAAGACATGGCATTCAAAGGACACTGCAGAGGTCTTTCACCAGATCCTGCTGCACCTTTCTTTCCCCACTAGGGGAAAGCTGGTGACACCGTGGCAGAATTTGCAGCTCATACAAATTGTTAATTATCTGGGTACTGAGCACCTTGGTCTGGGGCCACCAGCACAGCACCTGCTCCCAGACCTTCAGACTTGAGTTGCTCAAGGTTAAAGATCAGTGTTTTCAAAATGTCTCCGTGGTGTCAAAGGTACTTTGACTGTAAAATAAACCCAGCTAAATAATAACTTGCCCATGTAACTGCATTACCTCCTTGGTGCCAAATGCCTCCTATCCAGGTGTTTGCTCCACTTTTCCCCATGACATACAGCAAAAATTCACTGTACAGGGTCAAGTGTTTCAGATTTGGGGGATGTGTAAACAGCACACAGCAACTGGCTGTCCAAAGAGGGGTTACTGTTTACAGGAACTCACTGCATTTGACCAGAAAACACACAAACACATCAAATCCATCTGACTTTAAGTATACCTGAAGCTGCTGAGTGAACAATCCACCTATTTTAGCTCCAATATCACATGGTACCTGAGCAATACAGCCCTACTCTACAGCTACACCTCATCTCCCAAGTTCCAGCCTCCCATCCCCACAGGCAGTCTCTCTGACTGAGGCTCATACCATGGCACTGCACAGTGACCAACCACATATCAACATGGTAAGGTTTCACTAGTGCTGCAGTGCATGGGGAAAAGTGAAATGTAGCTTGTTTGACCCCTTCCTCAGAGGCTGCATCCCTCAGACAGCACCAAGCACCATGGCTACAGGAGCTACAGCTCAGCCACAGATGAACTGCCTACAGCTGGAACTTCCAGACTGTCTCTACTGGACTAATTACACATTAACCAGAAAATAAGTAATTCTGTAATGTCCCTGGCAAAGCAGACTGGGGAGCAAAGTTCATGTAAGATTCCAAGCAAGGCATCTGAATGCCAGGAATAGGAGCTGCTCAAGAACACTATTATTAAATCACTTTATTCCCCTCAAATCTCTACAACCCTTTCTGACAAGCTCCCAGCTACTGGAAGAGCCAATGCTGCTAAGTGCTGCTGATAGGAGCTTTCTGAAAAACTGAAATTGCTGGAGAAGGTGCCCTGACTCCCCAAAGTGCCCCCCTGGCAATCAGAAATCACTAATTAATATCCTGAGTACAACCCATTCACATCAGAGGAGAAAACACTTGTGGAGCCTTGTGTAAATGGGTGGGGCTGCAAACCAGGGAAAATCTGAACTTGTTTCCAAGAGTAAAGCTGAAGATGAATAACTCAAGAAGTGTTAATTATTCACAGATGGCCCCATCCTGTTCCCTGGGAAGCAGGTCCAGCAATGAGACCAGCTCTGCTCAGTGCACAAGTGACAAGCACGAGCACCTCCATGCCTGAGCCCAGGGTGGGCTTCCAGGGCTGGGCAGGGCTGCTCTCCACTGATGGAAGAAGCCAGAACAGAACAGAATAAACCTTCAGATGCCTTCAAACCACAGCAATTCCTACCCAGTCTCTTGCCTCTGCCAGTCCCAAAAGCTTCTGGTTTCTGCCTTCACTAACATCAGTGCCAGGGACAGGGACTGAGCAGGATGACACAGGTGACAGACCAGTAGCCCCAGTAGAGCCTCTAGCACTCACTCTGCCCTTTACAGAGGCCTCAAAGTGGTGTCTGGGGTACCTGCCATGCCCCAGGGGTGGAGAGCAGCTCAGTGTGTCCCCAAGGAGCAGTGCTGGGTGACAGCCTGGCTCAAGGGAACTAACTGGATTGTAATGCCTACTCCTAAGGGCAAAATCAGTGCTTATCCTTGAGCCTCTAATTCATGTTTGATCTGAGCATCATTATCTGGAAGTAAAAGAAAAGTAGATTAAGTTCCAGAAAAGAATACCCATGTAACAGACCCCAGGAGCCTGCAAATAGGAAAAGGAAACCCTGCAGCCCTTTCATCTCAGCAAAGGGATCACTCTTGATCCCCACAATAACTCACACTTCCACTTGCTCACCATTACACTTACAGCCCCTTTCTTACATCATCCTGGCCCAAAGATCACCTCTGGACACATTCACTTTTCCCCATCATCTCCTTTCCAAGACCATGAAAATGACTCAGTCTGGGATTCTCTGTTCCCTGTGTTTAACACGTCCTCACAGACCACGTAACACAGGTGCTGAGCTGGCATGTCCCACCTCCCTTCAAGCAGGACTAATAACAGGATTTAATGCAACTGAATGAATCAAATGAAGCCTCCAGTGCTTAATCCTGTACCATCAAGTTCTAGTCTTCAATTGAGTTCTTGAACTGAAGCTGTTTCTTCACTGAGCTCTTCTGATGGCATGTCCTGGCTTGTCTTTCCTAATACAGAGAAAAATGTTGGGTACAAAAATAAGCATCTCAAATTTGTCTAAACTGCCTCTTTCCAGCATTTAATCAGTGCCTGTTTTCCTTGTTTTGAAACCAAATTCTGCATTTTTTCCAAATGTCCATGACAATTTTGAAACAAAACAAGTATCCTTCTTTTCCATCTGGCTTACAGATGGGAACCTGGCACTTGGTTTCCATCTCTGAATGTGCTATTGCCTCTCTGGCACGCCCCAGGCCCCGTGGCAAACCCCACTGCTATGTCCCTCCGAATCCTGCACAGAATGCTCTTGTTTGGCATCTGCCAACATAAATTATTTACTGTTCATTAAGAAGAATCACATTTCTCCTCCTCTTGCTTCATTTACTGCCTCTCCCAGAGCAAGCACAGACTCCAAAGCGGAGATTACAAGTTCGTAGAGACACCAGGATAAACTGACCTCCCTCTGGCAGTGAGAGTGGCACTGTCTGTGCCAGTGGTGGCACCAGGCACCCGCCAAGCAGCCGTGCCAGCCTGTGGGTTATGTGGGCAGCAGCCATGCCAGCCAGGCATGTGGGCAGCAGCCAGGCTGCTGCTTCAGCTCACCCAAAACCAGGAGCAGGGCAAGCTTCCCATGAACCCCTGCCTTGATTGGATAGTGTCAGGGATCTCCAGCGACTGAGTAAGAGTGCCAGGACAAATGGCAAGTGTCACATGTGCCAGTAACTTCCCTCTGAGCAGGTGACAGGAGGCTGACGTCTCCTGCGCACATCCTGCCTGCCTGGCATGTGGCTGAGCCTATGTCTGCACACCCCTAGCACAGACCCTCCTCCTCAGGGCACAGACTCCCCGCCTCATCATCAGAACCCTGCCTGGCTATGCCATCCTTCAATGTTTTTTTGGTGGCAGATGTTGCTGCTGAGTCACAGGGACTGTGAGGAGGGTCCACACCCATTCCCTCCAATGCATCCCGAGGGTGAGCCCTCAGTGCATGAGGAGGATGGTCCTTGGCTATCTGGGGCACACGCAGCTGAGGGACCCTGGAGCCTGCCAGTAGCCACTGCCTGGCATGAGGGTGAGCCCGTTATTCCCTGAAACCCCTTACACAACCAAGAACAGCAACACCACTCCTCCAGCTTCAGAGGAATCATTTTCCTTCTCTAACGGCGCTCCACACTCCATGCCAGTGTTACAGAACAGCACGTCCCTGCCACCAAACCATGGCACAGCCAGAAGACCCAAAAAAGTGTTTACATGACCCGGCACCGCTGATGCTCCCACATGACACTGTACAAATGATGCCACTGCAGAGCCTTACAAACTGACCGGGCACCCTGGCTGCAGCCACGTCAGGTTCTCACAGGAGTGACCCCACGGCACCTGCCTCCCACCAAACCCGGCGCTGACAGCCACAGGCATTCCAGTGCGAGGGGCCAGCGAGGGTCCACTCTGCTCTGGCCCCAGACTGGGTGTGTGTTTACCTGAATGTGCCAAACTCTCCATCAACGCTGCACTGAAGACGAGCAATTCCATCACATAGAAAATTTACCGGAATGGTCAGCGCGTGACAGGAGGAAACTACGGGGCTTCAATTTTCAGCCTCTGCCTGCCCCTCCACACAAACCTGTCTCAGAGTAGAACAAGCTGGAAAGCACAGCTGGACGGGCGAGGGCGCGCAGCTCCTTCCTCAACCTTTACCTCTCGCATTCCTCCCGCTCCTCGCAGCATCGTGCCCACCGGGACCCCCTTCCACAGGCACTTCACCCGATGGTTCCCGCTCCCTGTTCGCCCTCCCCCAGACAGAATGACAGCCCCCGGCACGGCCCGGGGTAGGCGTGTCACCGCGGCCGCGCACCTCGGTGATGATGGTGGAGTGATAGACATCGCGGCTGTACTCCCAGCCGTCCAGGCACGGCTCCTGCTCCAGCGCCTCCAGCTCCACGTCGGAGCCGGGTCGCAGCCCCAGCGCCGAGAAGTTGGCCAGCGAGGCCAGGCGGTAGCGGCGGCAGCGGCTCGGCTCCTCCTGCCCGCCCCGCAGCTCCAGCGGGATGCTGGCGTTGCGCCACTCGTCGCTCAGGTTGGCCCCGCGGGGCACGGCGCACCGGTGCTCGGGAGTGCCGGCCAGAAACACGATGGAGAGGCCGTTGAAGCCATTGGGAATGATGCTGGCGCTGAGCAGAAAGAAGACCAGGCGCTGGAAGCGGCCCCATTCGCCCAGGAAGGCGGTGGCCGCGTCGTAGTCGCGCATGGCGCGGCCGAGCTGCGGCCGCCAGCAGCTCGGATCAGTCTGGCGCGGGCAGGAAGCGGCCGTCCCGCTCCGCCGCGGAGCGCAGCGCCATGGGCCGGCCTGGGG
>JBBMKD010000034.1:7376284-7508170 GCA_037834095.1 Argya squamiceps
AGGGAGGCACCTGGGCCTTCCCACCTGCCCAAAGTGTGCATTAACCCAGGGAATTCTGAACTCTTTGGCTGTGGCAGCGTGATGTGGGACCCTCACCAACAAGACATCACTGAGACCCCTGGATGGGTGATGTGCTTCCACGTAACCCCTGTCACTCTCTCTGTCTCTCACCCCACCCCCTATACACACTTCCTTTTCTAGCTCTCTCTTTTCTCTTTTTTCTCTTTGCCTACATCAATTTTTTGGCACCAACATCTGATCTCATTTGGTTTTAATCTTGTTTTTGGGTATATTTCGAACCTTCAAAGCTTTTTCTGGTTTATACACAGAGACTTAGCTTTCCTCACTTTTCTTGGTTTAAACCAGATCGTAACAAATGTATACCACAGTCTGAAGGAAAACCTTATCCATCACATCCTACGCACTCCACGCCTTTCACAGATGTCAGCTAAATATCAAATTGGTTTTTCAGATCTCTCTAAGCAAGAGACCAAACTCTTAAAATCAGATGATCTTTTTGTAAGAAGGCTGCAGACAATGTTCACGTGGAACATGACTCAAGCTGAAGCCTGGTGGAGCCCCAGCCCACCCATATTCCCAGGACAAGCTGTACTGCACAAGGGCATGTAGTGACAGGACAAGGGGGAATGGTTTCACACTGACAGAGGGCAGGTTTAGATGGCATATTAGGAAGAAATTCTTTCCTGTGAAGGTGGTGAGGCCCTGGCACAGGTTGCCCAGAGAAGCTGTGGCTGCCCTGTCCCTGGAAGCATTCAAGGCCAGGTTGGATGGGGCTTGGAGCAACTTGAGATAGTGGAAGGTGTCCTTGCCCATGGAAGCAGGGGGTGGAACTAGAAGAGCTTTAAGGTCCCTTTCAACCCAAACCATTCCATGATTCTGTATGGCAAAAGGTATAGCACAAGGCCAGCACACATTTAACCTAGGGACAAACCTCTCAAAGTCAAAGAGCAGTAACGTTTCTCCACCTTGGAGCAGCCATGTGGATGGCCATCAGCAAGGCTCTGATGGATGTTTCCTCCCACAGCTCCAGGCAGAAGCTGCACCCTCATGCAAATTAAAGAGCTCAAGAGAGGCTCGAGCTGCAGTGCCAGGTCTTTATCCCTAAACCTACCTGGCTCCCCAGCAGTCTCTTAAAAATCCACAGCAATGGGAAGAAGTTACCTAAGACTGTCAGGATTAAAATGTATTTGCATTTGTCTTGCCTGCTGCAGTGCAGAGAGCATATTTCTAACACCAAGTGTGTGAGAGGTATTTACCCAGCACACAGAGAGCTTTGTATGAATGTCTTGGTAGAAAGACCTTGAAATTTTCTCCTTTGCCCAGCAGCAGCAAGCTCCTTCCAGGTGACTACCTCACTAGAGCTAGGCTCAACAACAGTCTAAACCCTAGATAGGGCTGTCCTTCTACATCCCAATGTTCAGGGTCACCTTCCAAGCCCAGGAACAGGAGGGCATTGCTCAGTGCAGGTGTTGGACTGATGCCCACCATGCACAGGCTGCTGTTGGATTAAATTTCCCACTGACAGACAATAACATCCACTACAGATGGAAAAAACCCCCTTTCTCCCAGGGAAGATGCTGCTCTTCCCATTTCAGTCCATGCTTCCATTGGATCACTTCACTCACCATCTGGTGTTTGGCTTATAGGACAAACCTGGTGAGCTTAACACTAACAGACTAGGTCCTGATTTCACGTTTTCCATCTTACTGTCACTTTCCTCTCTCTCAGTTGTAGAATTGTTGCATTTTCAGGGTTACCATAGCACACTTTCTGATGCTCTTTCCATAATCAACAGCTAATTGAAAGCTTCACTGGCAACAAGCTAAGCTTCAGGTTGAAAAAATATTACATGCTTAAAACCAAAAGGTGCCTACTTCACCAGCATGGCTTATCTGTACACCTCCTTCTGTAAAAGCCAGGGTAAGGTACACCAGAAAACACAGCAAAAGCACCAGGATGATCCATTGTTTTCATTTTGGAATGTCCCAACCTTTCATTTTTCTCATTAATAAAAAAAGATAAATTCAGGTAGATTCAAAAACATGTCTCAACCTTTCCCAGCCCTCTGTGGCAAGAGCTGCTTTAGGGGATGGAAGCAGCTGCTTCAGCCCCACCATCCTGAGGGGCAAGAGTGAGCATCCCTGCAGCATCCCTCTTTGCACCACTGGGGATGGCTCTCTCCACATGCTCTCACCCCAGCAGGTCACTCAAATGACCTCCAAGAGCAATTAATTCCTCTTAAAGGAGACACAAGGAAAAATGCAAGGGGATAAGCTGTTTTTCCTGATGGATAAGAACAGAAACACTGAGCTACACCTGTGCTTCCAAACACCTGGCACTTCTGAGTACACAAGCAGCAGTTTCCATACCTGTGTTAACAGAGTCATCACTGAAACTGATGTTATCAAGTAAAATAATACAGTATATGTCTGTGGCAGCACTTAATCCAACACCTAGCCAACCCCCACTGTTATCATTTCAGTATAATACATATGAACTTTAAATGAGAACAAATTATTCAAGTCACCTGGACAGAAGAAAACACCATTTTGAAGTTTTCATTCTCATTTTATCCCTCCTTTATCCTAATATTGTTTTTGCCTCTTTCATATACCAGAACTATCAGAACTCACTAAAAATGCTAATTTATCTTACATACGCAGAGAATTTCACATAAAAAGGTTACAACTTGAAGATGTTACAGTGGTACTCCGAAAACTCCTTTGCTTTCAAATGATGCAGTGTTATACCACAGGCAAAAGTAAACACAAGTGCACACTCTATGTGTGTGTAACCTCTTCACCCAGTAAATTAGATCAGTGTTTTTTTGTAGTGTAAAACCACAATATCTGGGTGTGAAATGTTGCCTGAGCACCCAGAGCTCAGGGCTGATGCACCCACAGTGGCTGTCAGGATTCAGCATGTTTCTGCTATTAAATCAGTCCTCAAACAATGAGCTGAGTTCCCATGGAAGGGAACCCGGGCTTGTGCCAGGGCATGAGCTCATCCTTTGTTTTCCCCAAAGCACGAGGCAGACATTTTCCCTCCTTCCGTCGGGAGAGTGAGGGGTGGTGCCCGGCCGGCTGGGACTGGGGGTCCCAGCAAGAGCCTTCCCAGAAGCAGGCATGGCCCCTCCTGCCCCGGGAGCAGGGGAGGAAGGAAGGTCAGTCACCTTGAGAAAGGAAATTCCACCTCTCCAGCTAGCAGGCTTTAAACCCCAGCCCACAGAACTCAGCGTGGCCTATGCCAGGCTTTTGCAGAGAAGCACATAGAAGTTTCCTGCTTGGCAGCAACCCACAGAGATCTTAAAACAAATACTCCATTTAATTAAAGTTAACTTAAATTAAATCTATTACTCAGTTGATTAAATAAGGAGATATCCACCCTTAGTACAAAAAGTATATATATCTAAAATCTAGCAAAAGTAAATATGAGCATATTTAAGACATTTTAAAGGTGTTAAAATCAGTGCTAAGGGACAGGTTAGCAGCAAACTACCTTCTCTGCTCTACTGTGGGATACTGCTGCTGTCTCTGGGTGCCCAGAGCTGGGGCACCAGAGGCTCAGACTCCCCTGAAGCCCACATGTGGTTTTATTTATGTAATTAGGAGCAAGCACGATCAGCAGTGAAGTCAGGGCAAGCATGAAAAACTCTCAGGAATGATGATGCAGAGCCCACACTGAGGGGATGCCATGTGCAATGAGAGGTGGCAGGTCCTCAGTACTGCAACCACACACACCTGAGCCCCTCTGACAAAAGCAAAGGAAGGTGTGTGTTCACATTTCCACTGGCATGGCTCACACCCAGCACTGCCTGGATTAGGCTGCTCAAACAGCTACAGTAGATTTAAGTCCTAATTGTCCTAATTACTCCTCTTCACCCCATTCTGGCTGGAATTTTCACATAGCAAGTGACACACCTTGCACCTGATTTTAGTCAGAGTAAACTAACAACAAATCTCTGTGGACTGAGACTTGGGTGTCAAGAACAGAATAACACAAAGGAAAAATAATTTGTAAGTGATGAGCAGAAATAACCTTCTCATTGTTCCTGTGCAACTCCCCTGATGCTGTGGCTCTTCTCCACTGCCCAGAGCTCACCCTCTCAGTCAGGCTGGGAAAGCCACTGCTCAGGACACAGGACAAGAGAGGACCAAGAGTGCTGATGCACCTCCCTTGTCCATCCCAAGAACAACACAGGGGCTGCTGTGCTACCTCAGTAGCACCAAGATGCCATTTCCAATGGAATACTGTGGGAAGTGCCTCTGCCTGTCTGCACTACCAGAGGAAATCCAGCCTTTCACCTCACATAGCTACTTCAGCCAAGCATCCAGGTTTGGGAGGACTTGCATCCTATTCCAACTCTGGCTATGTGCTGCCAGTTTAATTATTCTCCCACCCACACACTTGATCTATTGTCAGCTAGCACTGACAGGGTCCCCACAGCCCAAACCCCACATCTCCAACCCCCCTGGGCCAGAGAGCTGCCCATTCTGGCAGTGTGGGAATGAACAAGGAAACAAACCAAACATCCTCTCTTTTTACTAGTGCTGCATGGCAGTATTTTGACTAGCAAGCTCATGCTAAGGAAGCCAAAAACAGTGGGACCTCCAGAGACTGCTGGATGGGTGCTCCCACTCCCTGTTTGCTGGGGAGGAGTGGCTGGGGCCAGTGCCCACAAGGACACCAACACCATGCCAAGTGAGACTGGGGATCCCAACACATCAGCAGGGATGTCATGTCTGCATGATGGAAATCTTGACTGCAGGCTGGAAAGCTCTGAGCTGTCCCCAGCATCCCTGTGGGTCCCACCTCACCCATCTCTGGGTCCAACAGACAGGCAGCCCTTCTTTAGGCTACAAGTCTGAACATCACTGTATTTGGGGCCTCCTCTGTAGGTCCTTGCTGTTAAGGACAGACTTTCTAGTGAAACCAGATAACTGATAACCAAAGTCTGCTTTTTTTAAAAAAAAAAAATATTTCCCAAAAATGACTCACTCATCCTGTTCAGTGCTGTTGCTGCTAATTGTGAAAAAGCAGCTCTCCAGTTCCAGCTTCTTCAGTTTGAGGGCAGTTATTCTCCACAGTCATGGCAATAATTAAAGTTTTAATAAGTAGGATTGATTACATTCTTGGACTCTGAGTAGGGGTTTACCAGAAAGCTCAATTGAGAAACCATAATAGATTTAGAAAGAAGGGAGAGGAAAACTCACCAGCTACTCTGCACCTTCCAAGTCCTCTTGCACAGAAGGTAACTACAAATTTTACTGCTTTCAAGACAAAGATTACACCTAAAAAAACTAAATTGTAGTAATAGATTTTCCTACAAATCACTCAGATTGAGGCATTCTTATGCTCACATGTTTCAAGAAAGAGTTACTGTAGTCATAAGTCAAGATTTTCAACAGATCTTTGCCCAGTATAATGAAAAAGCATATAGTGTAAAACCTGGAGGAAGAAAGGACATGTGCTCCACATTACTGCAAAGGCCACTTGGGGTAAAACTCTCAGAACCTGTTTCAGGGACAAACCTCCAACTTTTTTTTGTGATTTGAGGGCAGAATACCAGCAGAATTTTTTCCCTGTGTTTCAAAGCAGATTGCTTTTTTCCAGATGCAAGGAAGTGCACCTAAAGGTTGCACATATTGAGCCAAGTCATTACTTTACAATGAAATTTTTCCTTCTCCCAGTCTAGTAAGTGCCTTTGCTAGAGGGGCTGAATGAACACAGCACAGGACAGCCCTGGGTCACCCGGAATTGTTTCACAGGGACTCCAGCCATGCCTGGGAGCTCTGCTCAATCAATCCCAGGGGACTGGATACCTGCAGCAAGGGCTGGCTCTCTTTGGGTCACCCTGAGCCTCACAGAGGTCAGAGGACATCAGTGATGACACCTGGGTTAGCACAGCTGCTGGCACAGGCAGTTTGGGCCTGTGTTCCAGGCTGTCAGCATGAACCACACTGCAGGCACAGGCAGTTTGGGGAGAAGAGTCAACCAACACATCTTGAGTGCAAGCACAGCAACCTGGAGGTGTGCAGGGAACCACCTTCACCTCCCCTCTGGGAAACCCAAAAAGCCACTAAGGAAGACAACACATGGATACAGGCACAAAAAAAAAAAACAAGAGCAAGAGCAGGAATCTGCTGCCTGTACTTGTGTACCCTTGTTCACACACCTCTCTTGGTGCCCTACCACAAACACATCTGCTTTACACACCTACTCCCCAGATTTACACATTTTCAGTGTCGGTCTGGATTCAGACTAGTCCATCCCTACCCCCTTCATTATATTCTATAAAACTGTCTAATTTTTAAAAAGATCCATATGTAGCATATATTAATAGTCGGATTCAAATCCAATCTGCATTAAACCTCAGAAAGTTGTATCTGGCAGTGGAACTGCTGCACATTTGTTCCTCATTTAATATTATTCATACGTAAAGTCTAGTAAAAAAACCAATATCTGTCAGAAGAGATGGCTGTAATTGATAAATGAAGCAAACATGGCCAGAATGCAAGGCCCAAGCTCCCACATCACCCTGTGCTGTAAGTCAGGGCAGGAAAGACAAACAGCCCCACGTGTCATTGGTGTGTGGTACCGAGGCAGCTCTGCCAGTGCTGCTGTTGTGCTGTGCCTTTGCCTGCTGTCCCTGGGCAGAAATGCAGAAATCTGCAAATTCCACACTGCTGGAATGGCCAACACACTCAGTGGCCTCACACTCCAGTCCATTCCCCACGGGGTTTGGAGGATCTCACCCTGGTTCTGATCACTTGGTGGGCTCTCTGCTGCCAGTACTTTCTCCCCATTCCTCACTGAAGGAGACATCATTCTTGTAGCACCATCCTCTCTCTTCCACCCTTGCAGCTCTTGTATTCCTTCTGGACTGAGCCAAGGGAGGGCTGAGGGAGCATTCTGGAACCCTCATCAGGACACTCTAAAAGCCTCTCTGGAAAGGAGCAGTTGAGCTAAATGAGCAGATCCTGCACAAAGGCATTTTGTAAGGGCTGGAGAAAAAGCATGGAATAGCATATGACATAAACCACCTCTGTGGAGAAGGAGAACATCTAAGCAATACTTGAACACCCAGCATCAGCCAAAGAGCACTCAGATGCTTTGGGGGCAAACACAGGGGATTCTATCAGTCTGAACTGACAGACTGTGATGTTCTGAAGGCTGTAGGCAGCCCCAGGACCTCTATCACTGCCCTGGGAGGGGTGGCCAACCTACAGCAGTGAGAAGCCTCAGCAGGCTTGAGCCCTCCATCCATAACCTCGGGTGCCCTGGGAAAGTTGGCAGCACGTGCATCAGCCCAGCACACATTCAAGGGGGACCCAGACAGCAGGAGCTGTGCTCTGCCCATCTATCCCCCTGTCCCCGAGATACCTCCACAACACAGAGCAGCACATGCAGAAATTGACAATCCAGTACTCATAAGCAGAGAGGGAGAAGAGAAACCCCATTTCTCTTCCCATTGAGAAGACAAAGGAGAATGAGAGTCACCTCTGACCTTGCTAACAAGCCATTAGAGATGGGTAAGATGAGGAGACCTGCTCAGCTCCATCCACCACCTGGCTGCTGCAGGAGACAGGGTAGTAAAGCAGGGCAGGATACAGGTAGAAGGCTTCAGGAAACAGAGCTGAGGACAGAGGGAAGAGAGAAGCTGCAAAACAGAGAGGAGGAGTGAGAGAGAAAAACAAAACACAAACAAAAAAAACCAACACAAAAAAAAATCCGCCATCACGGGAGGTGAATCACTGTCATGGGATTGGGAGGGTGCAGCAGATTTTGGAAGCAGCCAAGGTAGAGGCACACCAGCTGAGACAGATGCAGACAGACCCTGGGTGTGCTGTACCCTGGGAAGGGCTGGCACTGGACAGTCAGAGGACTCCCAACATCTCCATCCAAAATTACGCTAACTCTGAGCTTGGTCACGGCCTCACGGGGGTCAGTGCTGGATGTCACCTTCCACATGCTGCCCAGCCACCCTGTGTCCCTAGCAAGCTGATCCAGCAAAGCCTGGCTTGGGTGGAAGGCAATGACACAGATGGGATTATGCCAGACCTGCTCAGGATCTGGCTCACCATGGGAAGGAAAGCACAGATAGACCTGCACAGAACTTTAAAACCACACGTGGAAACTCCTTCACTTCTGGAAGGGTCACAGGCAGAGCACAGGGCTTTCCAGACTCCAGACAAGGATGTCCTGTGCTCAGAAGCAAGTTGGGAGAGCAGCAGATGTGCAGGGCTGCAGCTGCCATACCTGTGGGTCCGGCTCGATGTTGATCCGGTACGCCTGAGCCTTGCCATCTTCCAGCACAGGGGGTGACCAGGTCTTCCCTTCAGCTCTGCAGTGGGAAATGAGGTAAACTCTACTTAAAGTGCTTTTAAAAAAGCCCAAAGCAAAGCACTCCCCTCCACCAAACAAACAAAGCCCACAAAAATCCCAAAGAAAGAAATAAACAAAACAAAATAGCAATTAAACAAATTTTTAAAAAAGCCAAACATATATAAAGCCTACATTAATTCCCTGGCAGGTTTATATTATATTTGCATTTGTCCAAAATTATCCTCAGAAACAGTACATCATAGAGAAGATGACAGTTTCATCCTATTAAAACCATGAAGCTCAAAACCATCCTTAAACTACAAGGTTTTGTCTGTCTCAGTTTGGAGTTAGAGACATTTTGGTTCAAGAAATCAGAAGGCAGGCTCTTGGTGGCTCCTGTGTAGAATATTCCTGGCTTTGTCCCTTATTCTGGCCCTGAATCCAGAAAGTATTCTGATTACATGTGTGTATAGATATACATACACACACGCAATCCCTGGCAGGCCTGTGTGCTCAACTACATCAGGAATTCTATAAACACCTTTCAGGAAGAAGGCTTTCACCACCCTGTATGAATCATCCTGACCCTTTCAACAGTTGCCAAATAGAAAAAGCCCTAAAAATACAGTTTCCATTCCCAAATGCATCTTCAGTCCTGCCAAGGCAGAGCAGAATACTGCCACTGTCCAAAGATTTTCCATGTGCCTGATCATATCTTTCCCCACAAAGGCATCTGGGGACATGGTTGGAATGTGATCTCCAACACTTAGGGTATGAGGGAGCTGCAGGGGGCTGGGCAAGTTCCAGCAGGTACATACACAGACTTTTCAGGATGCAAGAAGGTTAAGCTGGAAGGTGGAAACCCCATTAAGTTCAAGGTAAAGCTTTCAACATGCAAAATATTCTGCTTATCATCACAGTTTGTATATGCACCACTTCACAAAAATAAGCTTTGTTCCATGGGCACAGATGCATCCAAGCACCCTTTGTGGACTCTCACCCCTGCCACATACCACATTCACTTTCAGTTCAATTATCTGCAGAGTCCAAGTTTGAAAAATAAGGAGAATGATTTTCCTCCAGGAATTCTTGAGGACATTTTTACCTTTGGTATTTTGCAGGTACACAAGTCAAAACACAAAGCTGCCTTTCCAAATCTAGGGTCTGACCCAAAACCTACCAAATGCAGGGACTCCCACTGACTTGAACACACTTTGGATCCAGCCCCTGAGGATTTCAGCTTTTTTTTTTTCTCACTACTGCCATTACAGCTTTTTCAACAGGGAGTGATTACTCTCATAACTAGGTATCTTGTTCTGATCATTTATCTTTACTGTTATTATTTGATTTTAGGCTGGGACAATTCACTTATAAATTGGTCTTTCCAACTGAGACAACAGAACACAGTCCCTCCCAGGAAGATCAGCATTCCCAGCAAGCCCGAGTTGCTTTCTGCCATGATCTGGTGCTGTGTACATTGCTTCCACATTGAAAATCAAATCTGGAGGCTCAGAACAATGGAAATGCCTAATTACATTGGCAGGATCACCACTATTATTCTGTGTTTTCCCCTGCACTGAGCTAGCCTGATGAGAGCTCAGGGTGCCCCAAGAAGGGTCCATGGTGACTTTCCCCCCACTCAGCTCTGGAGCCCACATGCCAAACACAGCTTAAAGCATCCCCAAAGACTTCAACCTGCCAGTAAGTAAGAACAGAGCTTCAGAAAGTGATATTGATTGCAGAATACAAGAGCAATAGCAGTAAATTCATTCTGTGTGAAGGTATGGCATTCAGTCACCAGTACTGCCAGCACTTCCCAGTTCTCCACAGCCCTGACAGAGATCACACTGCCTGTACCACAAAGCAGATAAACCTGTGCTTCCCAAAAGTCATCATGGGTCTAGTTACACTTAATGACGGACATGGATGGACAAACTTTAGTTTACATGGAGAAGTCCATGCATAGTTAATGCTTTAATGATTAAACTCAAGGCTTTATTATTAGTTCTGCAGAGTGACCAGAAGTTCTTGGTATAACTGAGACCAATTCTGACAACTTCCAGCAACAGTCTGAACAAAGCCAGGCTCACATCAGCCCCAGCTTCCACCTGAACTACACTGAAACAAGTTGATACAGCACAATTTGGGTTCCACTTGGCACTTTGAAAGGCAAAGCTAAGGTGAATGGAAGAACCACCAGCCTCACCAAAAAGAAAGTCAAGTTGTAAATTTGATGAGCATTTATGCTTACACAGGGAGACCCCCTTTTTTCCCTGGGAACAGCAAAACACCATGTAATCTGAAATAATCCAAAACAATTAAGAGATTACTCTGCCTGAGCTGCTGCAGGCAGCTGCTGCAGGAGGGGCTGATGGTTGGAGCTCACACCCCAACCCTGGCTGCCAGGAACATCCCATGGCCACACCCCCAGCAGGACCAGCAGCACAGGGGTCCCCTGTACCCCCCAGAACAAGCCCCAGAGCAGTGGGGACATGGGGGCCAGCAGAGTCACCCCGAGGCCCCAGCAGCAGGTTCACCCTACCAACAGTCAGAGTTTTGTGTTTAGGCAACAGCAAAAACCCAACACACTTTTCATACATCACAGGCAACACATCAGGCATCACTCAAATGTTCCAAGTTGTTTCATTTACAGCTCAAGGACAGGAAAAGTGTTCTCAGATGTGCTATAGGGGATTAAAGGCAGCTATGTGGAAATAATTACCCTGCACTTACACCACCCTGCTCTCTTAATGGCATCTAGAACAATCCCAAGAAAAATAACTTGACCTAGGTTAGTGCAAGGCCTTCCACACAGGGCTTCATAGGAAATGGACCCATAAACAGGACATCACTAAAAAAAACAAAGTTGCAGACACCTTTTATCCCACCATTTGCTTTCTAGAAGTCTCAGAGTCATTCTCAAAATGACTTGCATATGCTCACATATTTTACCAGAATGTTTTTTCACCTGGTAGTGATCTGCAAGTCTCACTCTCAATGTTTGTAGAGCTGCTTTTAAGTTGCAAGAATTCCTGTGTCTTACCAAATTTCTAATTTCTCCATCCCCTTAAAAACTAACATTTATCACTTAGGGAAGTGCCAGCCTGGATCCAGGTCACTGCTATCTGTTACCATACAGCCACAAACCACCAGAATAATCACATTACTACATTTCACTCCCTTTCTTTGGGGGGTGACTCCAGGGTCCTGCCCATCTCCTGACTGCTCTCCATCTCCCACCGTGGCACATCACTATGCTCACAACTGACTGTTATCACTGATACAGCCATCAGCCTTCTAGAAGCTGAACTCGGTCTAGAAGCAGCTACAGCCAATGCTTCAAACTTCCCAGGATTGTGAATCTCACCACAATAACTGCAAGGTGTTGGACCCATCCTCTGCAAGGCAGGTGAGCAGCACAGGAGCTGAGCTCTACTGAGCAACACAAAGCACCCAGCTTGTTCAGACTATGTGAAGAAGCTGCAGGATTTCTCCTCCTTCATTCCTCTCAGCTGAAACTATTGTGTATTGCTCTGGAAAGCTGCCAGTTTTCCTCTCTATTAGTCTTCAAGGAGCTCCAGAGGGGAAGCTGTGATTCACTTTTTCAGTTGTACTTTAACTGGAAACTTGAGAACATACATTGTCATCCTTCCCATCTTCCAGCAGCTTGCCTGTGCTGCTTACAGCTAACAGACTCCAATAAAATCCCCAGGAACTGGGGGAGATGGGAGGAACATCAACTACGTGAGGTTCCAGGTGCTTTGGGGGCTGCATGTCCAGCAGATTCATTACTGGGCTTTCTTGGAAAGTACAGAAACTTTCAGAGAAACTCCATGTCTTTACACAGAGCAGGAATAAACAGAGAATCTTCACAGTCAATTCTCCAAGCAGACTCAGCAGTGGCATACACACCAAACTAAGGGGGAAGAAACTGCTTCCAGGAGTTAGTTTAGATAAAGAATAAATCCTCAAGGGTTCGGCTTTGATTTCTCCTGACACCACAGTCAGGAAATAAATTCAACTCAACCACCTTGGGGTTCTTGGCTGCACCTGGGGCCCGGCAGATGCTCCCAGTCATCAGCATCCACCTGGCCCTGTGCACAACAGCCCCAGTGCTCACCAAAAGGAAGGGCTGGAATTGGATTAGACTGGAAATCATAAAAGTGTGAAAGTTGAAAAAGCCCTCTTAGACCATCAAGCCCCACTGCTACCCCAGCACTGCCAAGCCCACCACTAAACCATGGCCCCGAGTGCCACATCTACATGTATTTTAAACCCCTCCAGGGATATGAGTTCCCTGGGCTTGAAAACCCTTTCAGCAAAGAAATTTTCTCTAAGAGCCAATTGAAACCTCCCCTGGCACAACACACTAACACACTTCTTGCCTCTTAAGGAATTTGTTGTGTAACTTGGAAGCAACTTCACAGTGAGTAAAAAGAACAAGTTTAACCAGGTGTTTGTGAGTAACAGTTCTTGGGGCTGCTCAACACCCCGGATCTTCTCCAACCAGCTGCCACATAACTGGCCTGACCCTTCCTGCACCAAGGCAGGCAAAGTACATCCCGTGCTGCCTCGGCTTGAGATTCAACAGCTGGGAAGATGATGGTGGAACAGCTGCCTAATTCATCACCAGGGCAGCCTGAACCATCTTGCTAAATCTTAATCAGCACCATCACTGCCTTCCCCATAGCCTCACTAAGCCCATGTGAACTCCTGGCTTCCCATTTTGGGGCCATTAACCACAGCCTGAACATCCAGCCCTTGTTCCAGGGGTGCCCAAGTAATTCCTCACACCTTACATCAATGCTCACATAGGCATCAGTTACATAAATCAACTCCTTTCATAAACCAATGAGGATTTTCAACCACTTTGTTTCAGAACAGTAAGGCCACTGTGCTGCTTTGCCTTTCACAGCCTCACTGCCCAAAGACAGACTTGCACATGCTGGGGAAAAGCAGGATCCAAAAAATCCAGGGACAAAACACCCATTAACTTCAGGGAGGTCAAGGGTCTGACCAAGAAAGGAGTTAGAAAAGGGAGGGTGTGAAGAAGGAGGGAAAACCCCCTCAAGAGATTTGTCCTTGACAAAGATTTGAAAAAAAGGAAATATCTGCAAGTCCAGCCTGAAAGCAGGGGCAGCTTCAGAGATACCAACACTGACTGTGGGCTCCAGGGGCACAGGAGAGCCACGGAGCCCAACATGCTTAAAAAGCTGTGCCATCCCCTTGCCAGCAGTTTTCCCACTGTGGGCATAGGGACAGTTTCTTCAGGAAAGCTGCAGCACAAGCCTTCACCCTCCCTGGCAGACGACAAAAGGTTCAGAAAAAGCTGTGGGGCTCGCCCTGGCCCTCTGGCACAGATGGGCAGGTCTGGACAGTGCTGCCAAGGGCTTCCCAGCAGTCTGTGTCAGCAGGAACAGTGATGCCATGAGGTCTCCCATCCCACACCCAAGGTCCTTTCAGGCAGTGATTTCAGCAAATGGCTGCCTTTATTTGATGCTTGATACTTGGTCTTGGTCATTCAGTAATTCCCCTTTCTTGTTCTCCCCACATTCTGACTTCTCTCCTGAACTTCCCAGTCTAAGGGCATTTATTGACCAGTCTGAAAACAAAACCCATCTTGTTCTCTGTCTTAGTAACATATAATGTCAAGGGTTGCTGGGGAAAGGGCAGGGAATGAAGCAGTCCAGAGGGCACAGGGGGTGGAAGCCCTGCACTGCACAGCTCCCTGCTCTCCCCTTCACACTCCTGCCCGGCTGGAGGAAGCCTGCTTTGACAAAACAGGGTTAACATCAAATTTCATGTGTCTTCACTAAAGACATGCAACAAACAGGCTTGTTATTTCAAATCTATTTCAGACAAACACATTTAAAAATAAATCTTCTTGTGTTGACTTGCAAACTGTATTTTGTTGAAGGCAGAAAGAAGCTGTAGGATACTGTAGGATGTAGGATGCTGTAGAATGCTTGAAGAGCATCCTCTGCCCAAGGGAAAAAGACACCAATCCACACCACCACAGGCAGGGCTTTCTTGAAGCCCAGCCTCAGAGCAGGGTCCAGTTGATCCACAGCTGTGACAAACAGCAGTGGCTGGACATGCACACAAACCAACAAAATCCCCCATCACTGCCCCAGGCCATGGCTTCCTGAGCAGCACCAGGTGACCCCATGTTCCAGGAGGCAGATCCTGGATGCAGAGATCCACTCACACCTAGGAGGGAATGCCAGAAGTGCTTCCAGCAGTGACTAACCACTGGGCAATGGGATCCAACAGGTCACTTGGGAGACAGGAGAGAAATCCAAGAACCAAGTCACTGTGCACCCACTTTGGGCCAAACTAAAAATACACCTAATAGCTCATCACTGGGGCTGCTGTCCTTACTCAGAATAAAACTAACTACTCAGTTTTTCCTGTCAAGAGAAATGCCACTCTCACAGACACTCTCTGGGCACAGCCAAGGTGAGTTCTGCCCTTGGAGAAGCCACCAAATTGACCCCACAGTGTGATCTCCAAGAGGAGCCACCCCAAGCTGATCAGCTCCTCATCTCACCATCTGTTCCTGCCACGCAGAGCCCTGAGCATTTATTTTTGCCTACGAGATACAAAAGTCTTTAAACTCTGTGTTTATGAAGACTGTAAGGCCTGACAAAACCATTGCAATCCTACTGCTTAGCAAGACTGACCATGTCACCCAAAAACCCTGCACCATTGAAAGGCTGTGGGCCACCACCAGCAACATCTCTCTTAGAAAATTCACCTCCTCTGGACACACCACAAGGTCTCACTGTTAAAAATATCCACACCTTGGCAGGTACAGTCGGGAAAAAACATCCAGAAGCCACAGATTCTCCACACAGAATCTTCCAGATCACCCTGAGGTCATGAATGACCATTTCTGTGTCTCAGGGAAACCAAGCAGCCAGATCATCCCTAACCCCAGCAAGGCACACCCCAACACTGCTGTGAGACCACTGTGACCAACCACAACCTCTACCCTGGGCAGGAATCACCACTTAGGAGAGGAGGTGCACTTTCACAGAGATATTCCAGGGTCCAATCTGAGCCAAAAAACAAACACCAGTTGATATCAGTGGCCAACATGGAGTGTCAAGGTGGGAATTCAATCCATCACACAGTAGAAACCCTCATCCGTGAGAATAAACCCTGCCATGCTGCAGGTGAAAGCTGTTTCCAGCAAAACTTGGTTCTAACTCCCAATGAAGCTGCTCTGCTGCCAGACCACCCCAGCAGCTGGTGGCTCAGCAAAACCCCCTGTCACTGCACAAAGATTTTCACCTCTTCCAAGGAGAGCTCCAGCAGGAGCTGCAGCCAGCCAGGAAGGGAACCCTGGTCCTGCCCTGGGCACGGGTCCTCTGGGGGGTAGAAAATCACCTAATCTCCCTAAAACTGCTCCAGATGGAAAGCAAAACAACTGCCCTCCTTGGCCATGGGAAATTCCACCTGTGTGAAGGGGTCTTGCTTGCTTTCCTTATTTTCTTTCTTTTGTAATACTGAAGCCACATCATGTGCACACCATGGGCTGAGCTCAGAGGACTCTGCTTTAGCCAGGCAGCTCAGAGATGCCTGAGGAACCATGAGGCACCATGGAGGGTTTGCTCCATTTATGGCAGCACTCCTTCCCCACTGCCCAGGCATCCAGTCAGAGCTACATGGTCTTCCAAGAAAAGTATAAACAGTAAATGACAGTTCTTTATGTCAGGAAATGCCTCTTTAATCTGAAGAGAAAACGATATCCACTTATTTAAATTTATGACAGATAGTATTAGCCATTTGTGAGCCTTATAAGGAGTGCTCATTTTGCCTGGGTAATTTGTGGTTTTGCTACAGAATTAATTGCAATGGAAACCAAAAAAAGACTAAGAAAACCAAACCAACCAAACAAAAACCCCACAAATAAACCTTAAATACAATACACACACAAAACACCCCAACGAAAAAAAAAAACAAAAAATCCTCCAATACCAAACTCATGCCTTCATTTTGCTTTGAAATACCCTAAAAAGTGAATTTGGCAGGACTTTAAAATGTTTTTTCATTGAACAGATGCTTAAAATGATGGTGGATGTTAATGAAGTGGAAGGGTTTGTCCAAGGGAGATTTTGATTCCAAGGCTACTCTTGCTTGAGTTGACACAACCTCAAAGACTCAACTCAGGCCACAGCCTGGACAAGCCTTACAATGTACAAATGATAATCCACATGCATAAATGAACTGAACCCACTTTCTCTATCAGTGAACCATTAAAAATCATTTTGTTTTACTGTTTTTGAAAACACAGGACAACTACCCAGACCATGGGGATGCTCCAATAACCCAACCCAAGAGCACATCTGCTCCAGGCCCAGCCAAAGCCCTCAGAGCAAAACTGACAGAGAAGCACATCAGAGAGAACCAACCTGTTCACAGAGAGCAGCAGCTGGTCCACACACGCTTTGATCTTGTTTTGTGCTTCTAGATGTGTCATGTTGTCCGTGGTCTCTCCATTAATTGCCAGAATAATGTCTCCTGGGCACAGGTCTGCCATGGCTGCTTTACTGCCAGGGTTAATCTGGGAAAAATAAAAGGGTTACTTAAAAGAGTGCTGGGTTCTTTTAAAAAAGAAGTCCAGTTTCTTGGGATAAGATGCAGGTAAAAGGGAACAGTTATTTCTGGAGAATATGAGTTTTCTCTACACCAATGGCACCTACCTGAGGTTGGATGTCAGAGCTCTCAGATAAGCCCCAGGTCTCCAAGAGCTATCCCCTACAACAACATTCTTTGAAATAAGGAATTTTAGTCCACTCCAGCCACTGTGTGACCAGACCCCCTCTTCACATTTGTCTCTTGCTTGAAATAAATGTAATCTTTCATGATGGTCCAAGAGTCAATCCCTAAGCAGCACATGAAACCCTCCTCTCTGGTTAACCACCCATGCAGAAGTGCCACCCCGCTGACTGCTGCCTAGGGAGAGGCCACATTTGACATCACTTTTTCTGGACTGACATCCAAATGGTTTGTCTCTTTCTAGCCCTGCATGGTCACCAACCCCAGAGGGATTTAGCAGATATGGCACTTAGGAACATGGTTTAGTGGTAGCCATGGCAGTGGTGGAGTAACAGCTGGAATTGAGGATCTTTAAGATCCTTTCCATCCTAAATGATTCCATGATTCTTTTCTATAAATATCACACAGCTCTTTAAGCCTCCACAATTATTTCCTTCTGGTTTTCTAGGAGTGCCAGAACCTTATAAAACTTCTAACTTCTTTCCTGAGGAACTAATGACAGGTCCAGGTACTATTTGTGGTCAGCGACAAGACCAATCCTGCAGCCCATAAAAGAGGTTCTTGAGAAATTACCATTTCATTTACATCATCCTAAATGTGGTTTTAGTTTTTACAGTAATATAGAATGACATAAGGTATAGTCATAAGAGGTAAAGAAGTCTGGTTAAACTCTTATTAGCTATGTGTTTTCCCTCTAATTTCCTCTTCAGTTTATTCACAGCATCTGCTAACCAAACATATTTTTATCAACCGAGAAGTTACAGCAAGCCTGACTTTTGGTTATTCATGCGTCACTGCATTAAAGCAAGCTGGTGCTTTGATTCTGTTTACTCTTGATTTACACAGATGTAATTTCTTGTCTTAGGTGGTGGGTCTCTGCCCCACCCTCCGTGAGAAATCCAGACAGCAGGAGCACTGCTCTACCCACCACCTCCTCTTGGCTTACAGCAGTGCAGGACAGCAGCCAAACAGACCAGGTACAGTTTTTCAGACACTAAGACCAAGTGGGGCAGCTCCCCAGTGCCCAGGAGCCCCACCCACAGGCTGTCATTAAACAGGTGGGTTTTTTTAGAAAGGGGCATGCACACATCCCAGCTTTCATCTTGATTTCATATAATCCTACAATGACTTGTGTTGGAAGGGACCTCAAAGATAATGTTGTTCCAACATAGAAGCATTTTCCACCCAGGTTGCTCCAGGCCCCATCCAACCCCTTCAACACTTCCAGGGACAATTTGTTCTGTTTTTGTAGGGAATTCAAAGAGGATTTAGTCTTAGCACAACAGCCCCTGTGGATTGCACTAGAGGTATCCCTGGAGAGAAGCAGACAGCCCCCAGGGTAGCACAGACCTGCTGCACTGCTCCCCGTGTGCCCACAGCTACTGGCACCACCAAAACACAAACCTCAAGGTGTTTGAGAAGCCCAAAACCACTTCTGAGAGTTAAGTAGAACTGGCAGGCCAAGTTACAGCTTTTGTTGCACTGTCAGAGTAAATCAGCATTTGCCATTTGTTCTCCAACAGTTTCAGCAGGGCTGTTTGGCTCTAACAAACCTGCCCAGGCCAACTGCTCAGGGGCTGCTGCCCTGTGACTCAGCCCAGAGCAAACAACAGGAGATGTCTTTCAGCTCCACACACATTAGCTCTGACACAGGATATTTCAAGCCACGGCAGGATTATTTTTCCCCTGGCTTTGTTAGGGTTTTTTGGACCCCTGAGTCCATTCACAGGGCATTAGGGTCCTTCTACAGCCACAGAAGCTGCCAGATTCACCAGAAAGTCAACCTAAAGCTCAACCAGCAACCCCAAGGAAGCACCTCCATGCTCTTGCCTGCTGTTATCTGCTTCCCTCAGTGTTTATCGCACAGCCCTGGCTGCCAGCAGGCTTTTAGACTAACAGACATTCAGCTTGACCTAGGACAGCTGTATTTTGTTCTTGTCTATTCAGTGCTGTCTAGATATCTGATGCATTTTCCCCCCTGTACTGGTCTTAACCATGTTGTAGCTTCCTTGAAGAATAACCTGTTCAAAAATGGGACTCTTAGCTGTTTCCCACTTTTAGCTTCTGCTTTATTTCAAATTATTTTGGCAGTATTTTCATATTAGCATTTTATGCTAACTGTAGAGATGACTGAGGGCTTGAAATGGAGCTGCACTCCAAGAATTCATTTGAAATACAGCATCAGTGTCTCAACAGCTTGGGAATCATTATTGTAATGTCTGCCAGGCCTGAAGTTTGTATTTTAGTGAATAATATTTGAAATACTGTAGACTAAGTTCTCCTATTCCACAGCTGTGCAAAGCCATTGCCACCAAACATTGCACAGAAAGCCTGACAGGTCTGGTCATGGGGCAGTGCTGTGCCTGAATCCTACTGCAGGGGTTCTACCTGCTTTGGACATGGATCAGTGGTGACCTCAGCAGTGCTGGGTTAACAGTTGCACTCAATGGTCTTAAAAATCTGTTCCCAGCCAAGCATTCTGTGACTGTGTGACATCAGAGCCTGGCAGTGCACAGAGCTTTTGGGATGGATCTTGTATCAGAGGCACCCACTTGTGCCTCTCTCCAGGGAGCCCTTGGGTCTGCTCTGAGCCAGAACCACAGTGTGTGTGACAACAAGGAAGCACACAGGAATCTGAGAGTAATTAGACATTATGAAGTTAAAAACACTGCAAAGAAAACCTGCACCAAGTCACTGCAGCCCTGTGTTCTTGAAAGGGGCCTCCAAAGGAGCTGATGGTTGAGAACAGGAGAGGATTAAGAAAAACAGTGGTAAGATTTTATTTGGTTTTGAAGTTCTCCATCTGTTCCAAGTACAAACCATTTCAAAAATGAATGCTGAATGAGCACAGACCAAGCCCAGGCCCATGGATATGTAACTCAGGGTGGTGTGAGCTATCTACCCACCACAGGCAGCACTGAGTACACTAAAGCCAAGTCTCAGCTCATGCACCAGGGCCTAACGTGGGTTATGTCCCACAGCACCTGCTGCACCCTGCATGTGCCACACCTCATCCTGCCCAGGCTAGGTGCCTGCCAGCATTTGGGCTGCTTGTGTCCTTTTCTCCAGTGAAGAGCTTGGGCTGCTGCATACAAAACTACTTTCCCAACAACATAAACCAAAAGCCAACTAATGGAGGCTTGGGGTGAAGTTGCCCAACACAGACAAGCCAGTCCTGCAGAAAGAGGAGAGGACCATCTCACTGCATCTTCCTGCAGTACCATCCTGCCTCCTCCTTTGTGCCACCCCTGGTGCTCTGCAGGTTCTGAGGCACAGCCTGGGATGCAATCCAGAAGAGCTGATGGTTTCATAGAATCACAGAATGATTTGGGTTTGAGGGGACTCTAAAGATCATCTTGCTCCAACACTCTGCCATGGCCAGGGAGACCATTCACTATCCCAGGTTGCTCCAAGCCCCATCCAATCTGATCTTGAAGACTTCCAGGGATGGAGCAGCCACAGCACCTCTGGGCAACCTGTGCCAGGGCCTCACCACCCTCAGAAATAATTTCTTCCTCATATCTCATCTAAATCTTCCTTGCTTCAGCTCAAGGCCATTCCCCCAGGTTTTCTGCAAGTGAATCAAAGCAACTCAGAGGAGCAGGTCGAGTGCAGTGGACCTGCCATCAGGGACCATGGCAGGACTGGAGTGAGCTGGTGGCAAGCTCTTCTTGAGGTGGTTAAGCAGATCCCACAGTGCTACCCACCACCTGAGCACTGCTGTATTTTCAGCAGGAAGGGACCAAGCATGAAATACGTGCAGAACCAGTTCATGTGCTGGGGAGGTCACTGGCACTTGTGTTTTCACACTTCCTTTTATGCCCATAGAAGCATTGGTGTGTCCTCTGCCCAAGGCAGCCACTCTGAGAATGCATGCTGCATGCCTGCCAGCTTTACTGCTCTCCCAAAATTAAATAAAGAAAGAACAACATTCTGAGTTTAACTCATCCACAAAAACAAGCAGCTGCTTCCTCACTTCTCTCTCTCAAAACCACGAAGTTGCTTGAGAATGCTTATAAACAGAAAAGACTAAAAGAAACAAACCACTTGCCCAGCAATGATATTGTAGAGCAGAGCACAAGGGGGTGTTTGCAGAGCACGTGCCCCAGGTGAGCAGCTCCTCCCCACAGAGCATGCCTGTGGAGGGTGTGTCCTGAACAGATTTGTTCCCTAGGAAGCCAGAATGTATTTCCCCCCCCCATTTCTAATAAGAATATTATTCTCCCTAATCCTCTCAGGATATGTCTCATTTGTGACATCTTTGTATGTCCTCCACATAGCACTGTGCTTTGAAAAATACCAGAGGTCCAATATTGGTGCCCATATCAACCCCCTCTACTGTTCCAGTAGGAAAAAGACAAATTTAAAGGAAAAGGTCACAGTGAACAGCCCTTCTTTCACTGTCCTCTGCCTCTTCAGTCACCACAAAAGGTTCAGTGACAGCACTCTGCCTTTTGCCAAATCATCCACCAGGGAACTCTATCTCACTAAATACAACCAATTTTTAAAAATATGTTTTTCCAATCATATTCCCCACTGCTTTTTCCAGGATTACCATCCACCTCTCCACCCTCCTCTGAGGCAATTACCCTCCAGCAGCTCCCTTCCCCAGCCAAGTGGATACTCTGATGCTATGAAACACATTGGGATAGTCCCAAAGCCAGCAGCAGCTCTCTTATCTGACCAGTGGAGCATCACTAGGATTTACTGAGTGCTGGCATCTGACAATGGCAGGCCATTAAAATAAAGTACATTGGGGCAACTGCCTTGTGCTTAACCTAAATTGGTTGGCGTAGGAGCTGTGCAGTCTAATTTAGTAAACAAGATTATTTCACCAAGAGAAGTTTGCTCCTGAAACACAGTGTTCTACCTTCTGCCCTGGAGCTTGGCCACAGAAGGGTGCCAGGGCTGGGAGAGCATTCCAAACAGTCCCCATGGCTACTGCCTGCACCCCCTGCCCCCACAGGGATGGGAACCCTGCCCACCCCGGGGACGGCTCTACACGGAAACAGCTTTGCTCAAGCCAACTTTAGAACTGGGCAAACACCACCAGCTGAAACAATCAATACTTTAGTAGAAGGTTAATTTGTAATATTAACTTAATCCCTTTTTATTTCTACTCTTTTTCCCAGAAACCTGCCTCTAAGGTCACCTGTGTCAGGACTGAAGGATGAGGGATGCAGCTCCTCACTGCCTGCACAGGACACAGCACAGCCATGGGAAACTTTAAATCAGCCTTTATTCTCTCTTTATTTTTATCCAAATCAACAAAAGGTGCCTATTCTGGCCATTCCCATCTACATAATGAAGGCAGCTTTATCTCTGCCACATCTTCACTTTTTATTAAAAGTGCTACTCTAACGCACCCCATCAGTGAACAAAGCCAGGATTTAACAGGTTAAAAGGTGCAATGCCAAACAAGCCTATACAGACTATATCATCTTCTCTTGAATCAGTGCTAGTTTGTTGTAGGCAAGGCTGGGGGAAATTTTCTGTTCTGCAACTGTGATCAAAAGGGCCTGATTAAAGTCTTTGAGAAGCTTTCAAGATAGTGTGACAAAATTCTCAGCTTTTAAACAAAGCCTGTCTGTTCCATGCTGTGGGGTAGGGAATGATCTTACATAGCTACATCTTTCAAAACAGGAAGAACCAAGAATCAAATAATTAACTAATGAAAATTAATTCCTTAAATCCTTTAAACATTCTTTCCAGGGATTCTCTTCAGCTTTTCAAAGCATCCTGCCTTGAATTCCTTGCCAATTAATTTGTGTTTTTCTAGTGGCTTATATAATTTTAGATTATTTTATATAAGCTCAGAGCCCAGCAAATGAAGAACACTGTTTATGCAATCTAAATTCGTTTAACTATTGAAGAAAACAAGCTTAAAAGAATAGCAGGGAAAGAACCAAAGTATTATAAAAGGCAAGACACTTGAAAATCCTTTTGAATCCAAGTACTAATGGATCCAAATCCAAATTTAGAAACAGATCCATAATGTAGATCCTAACCCAGCTCAAAGTATGAGGTGTCTGTACAAAGAAGAGGCTGAGAATCAATCAAATTGAACATGTGTCTTAGAGCAACCAGCCACTAACCCACGTGCAGACCTCAAAATGTGGATTGGGAAAAACAAGGAAGGGATCCACAAGGATCATCTGGTGTATTTTGTCAACAAGTCTCTTGCTCAGCCCAAGGGCACACAACTCCAGCAGCACTCCCCACGCTGCCCATGGTCAAAGCCACAGGGAGCTCCTAACTCCTTCCTCCAAAGAAAAGTTAAAGATTCTGTGCTGCTTTACTGCACAGAACAGCCCAATTCAGCAATAGGGCTGCTACTACACTTAAATCTGCTTTATATTTGCTCTGCCTTGTTAGGGAGCAAGGCCAGGGAAGGACAGCTGCCCTGGGGACACCAGAGAGCCCTTGATGTGCGTGTGCGTGTGCTTGGAGTACCACTGCACACCTCTGCACAAACCAGATTGAGCAGCATCACAGAAAGTGTTTACGGCCAGAATTGGTTAATCTCCTTCAGAGATTTAGGACCCAGATCTCCAGTGAATTCTTCTCCCTTTGACACCCCTCAACAAGCAGCAGGGCTTCTCAAGCCCTTCTCAAGAGCAAGCCTTAAGCACAGAAAACACAGTGGAACTGCTTAGAGTTTGTATTACAAACCATCCCACCTCTTGGCCAGGAAGGCAGGCTTCCTTCCCATCAAAAAGAAAGTGTACACAGTGATCTCCAGAGAGAAAAAAATCCTCAACATAAAAAGTTTAATCCAGCTGGTGAGCATACCTGAAGTTTCATTCTGGCAGCACACTCAGGTGTCAATCACAGAGTGCAGGGATTTGCACCTTTGTTACACAGCTGTTTTCTCCCAGTTTAATGGTGAATGTCAAGCATTTTGCAGGGTCTGGTCTTTTGGGCCTGAAGCTTTACCCATGCCAAAGGTTTCTGAAGGGTTTTGTTGCTTATGGTAAGCAACAGCATTCAGAGCAGTGTCAGCATCCTGCAAACCTCCCAGCTGATGGTCTCCTCTGTTATAGACCAGTCCTGGAGTCTGCAAGACTGAAGACAGCTTCTCTTTTAGCTGTGCACTGCCCATATCTCAGAATTAAGAATAACGACTTTAAATAATCTTCCTTATTCTGGTGTATTTTGTTTTCTTAAGCTTGGGCTGTAAAATGTCTTTGCCACATAATCTGCTATCAATCCACACAACATGTAAAACTACTTAAGGTTTAATGGGTGTGAATGCAAGTTGCTCTGGTTGTCAAGAAGGATTGAGTGTGGCTGTGAGGCATCTTTATGGCATTTGGAAAACTCACTGGCTGAAATCCTCTTGAACAGCACTTTTTATCTTTTAAAATAGAGCTGTGTTCTCTGTGGGGAGAAAGTAGGGTTTGTTTTGGGCTTCTCCTGGCTGTAAAAGTTCCTCAAAAGCCACACTGTGGCTTGACATCCTTGCTGTTGCTCAAGTAACATAGTGAAACCCATGTTTGCTGAATTTTTTGTGTAAATTCTGAAGTAGAAACCAAACACAACCTTATCTACCAGGGCCTGGGGCAAATGAAGTGTTAGGGGCTGTGTACAAACCCACTAGACGAACAAGCTCAGTGAGATACGGGGTTTGCTCTGGCACACATCTGGCACTGATAACAAATCAAGCAGAGTATTTTTCTGTGAACTTGTTTGTTTTAACCTTTTCTATCAACACTGCTAGATCTTGAGAGACCTACTGTTTTCTTTCACACTTTAGCACCTGTGGTTACAGATGACTTAAAAAATAAAAATGTTTTTACTAAGTGTTTGGGTATCTGAGAACCACAAGTAAAGACATTTTGAGAGCTCAGAAATCAAACAACAAATTCAGTTAGAAATACTATATTGTTCCTTCTAGGATTTCCTGTGACACATATTTCACCCCCGAGCTACCAAAAATGAAATTAAATTGCATCGGTCTGCATTAATTCCACACAATTCATAATGGCATATTTGTATTAAAATTAAAGGACTTATCCAATTTCAGGAGGACCAGGATTATAACCATCTGTTGGTTATAAAAAGTTTAGGAAAAGAAGAATAATTGCACATATCTCCGGCTAGATACTTCTTACACCAACAGGGCTGTTCTAGTAAACCTGTTATCTAACTATTCTCTTTAACCCACTTTATCAAGTGGGATTTAAGTGCACACTTCTACAAAATAATTTTGAATAACCTGTCCCAACAGGCAATCTTTCAATCTTCAAGGAAAACTGACATCATCAGCACCATTTAAAACAAAAAGAAGGGGGGAAGGAGCCCAAACCCACAAATCCCTAATCCCAAATACCCAGGGACACTGAACCTGTACTGCTTTGTCCAGCTTGGCAGAGGCCGGGTGTGTTTTCACGGGTGTGCTGGGTTTATTTTGTTAACTTGCCCCAAGGTCAGACCTTGCCTGAATGGATCTACATGAATCATTCTTTCCACCTGCCTTCCCACTCGGCATTATCAGTGTGCTTAATTACGGTAATTAGTATTAGGCTTTCATTCCAGCATATTCCACCATTGCTGTCTCCTGAACCAGCACAAGCATTTATCCTTCTCTTTCAGTTATTAAACAAAGCCTCAGCAATAGAAGCACTTTAGCAGCAAATGTATTTGTGACATATTTCTGTTAGTTCTTATCTGTAGCTCAGATTAACTGTTCTGTACCAGCACAGCTTCACACTCAACCACCCAGACCTCTCGTCCCTGAGTTTGTAGGAATGATGAGAACAACAAAAACTGACTAGCCAAAGTATTTCCTTCCATTTAGAAAAATCATCCCACTTGAAATACTATAACAACATTACCATGCAACCTACTGAGGGACAGCTTTCATCACTCAGCTCTACACAGGCAGCAAACCCACCAAAAGTCAGCAGAAATCAGGTGGGGTCGTAGTTTTGGATTTCAGCAACACAGAGTGGCTTCTTCAGTCCATTTGGGAGCTCTGAACAGAGAGTGCATAATTTCCTAATAAACTACCTAATAAACTATCAAATACCTAAGAATTATGTAAACCAAAAAACCTTATTCAAATCAAAGTCCTCCTAACTTGTCTCAAATGGAGACAAAATTCCTGTTCCTTTTGCTGCTGTCTCTGATCCTTGCCTTCTACACCAACATAATGTGGAGCTCCTGGGGTAACCAAACCTGTTGCTCCCAGACCCAGCTCTGGGGAGCCCCTTCTGCTCAGCCATCCCCACCCACACAAGAACAAACCTCACAGGCCTCCCCAGACATTATACCACTGAGTGGGTTCTCTCTGCATTCACACAGGATCACAGCAAAGATTTGGGTATTTGCTGGCTGCCCTGACAGAGTCAACAAAATCACTTTTACTGGAATTCCTTCCTCAGCAGAATTCTTTCTCGAGTATCCTAACCTTTAACAGGACACGTCTCTGCTCAAATGCAAAAGCTGCTTAAGTTTAAAAGTCAACCTTAACTCAAACAATACCTGGATAATGGATTGCAGACCAATTATTTCTCATCCTTCTTGTGTTACAGTTCCAAGCCAACGCTGAAAATCTCATTTTTGCTGCTCCACTAGAGACCAGTGGGTAAACTAATGTTGAAGCCAGCAGATAAAGGAAAAATTGTGTTGAAGTCTCATTCAAAAAATACTGGAATTGGTCCATTTGTCAATTATCTGTTTAGCTAAGTAATTTATCTGTGATTTCAAAAAACAGCAAGTGCATGGATTAACACTGGCAGAACTGGGCAGATGACGACATCGGCTGCTCCAGGAGCAAGACAAGCAAGTTCAAATGATTAAATGCATTCAGCTCCTCTAGTTACGCTAATGACTGATTATCTTTTAATCCCAGGCAAGGGGTAGATCAACTCTGATCCCACACAGAACCACAGCACTCACTGATGTGGTTACAAGCACAACACTGAGAACAGCCAAGTGAGTTATTCCATTCCTGTTCCTGAGCCATGGCTGCTGGTCAAAAGGATTGCTGTCACTGGAGTAAGAGCCACAGGGAATCCCTTTTCCCACAGAGGGCAGACACAGCACCCAGTATTAGCCTGCTCAACCAAGGTAAAGCAGCTGTCAGCTACCAGGAATTTAATTAAATCTCAAAACCACTTTCTATCAAGTCATTAAGACCAATTCAAAGCAGATCTTTTGGATCATTTCCTACCCCTATAAAAATCCTTAGGAGGAGTAACTATCAATGATGTGTTGTCCTACACCTAGTGTTGGCTCACTGTAACAGGGGGTATAAAACAAACTGCATTTGCCCCCAAGAGCATAGCCTGGGGCTACAAATCCTCCCCAGCACTGCACTGACAACACACCAGTATCACCCTCCAGGGCTGCCCAAACCAGCCCAGCAAACTCCAGCCCTGCTAATATGGGTCCTCCTGAATATAAAAGAAGAAACAGGGGATAAAAGGGTAGCTGTAAGCCCACCTAACTTTTCATGTGACTGCCTCAGAGAGATGCCCTAAGCACGCCCTTCTGGATTTGCATTTATCTTTAATATTGAAGAACTCAACACCCCATCCAGAGCCCTGGCCTCTCCCAGGGCCGAGCTCAGCATCAGCAGAGCAATCAGATCCTTACCCCTTGTTACTTAAGACTGATCAAATCACAGAGGGAAGTGACCTGTTTTCAAGAGAAAAAGACCATTGCTTAATGTCATGAGCCTGTTTGAGACAGCTGCAAGGGGTAGACAATACCATCAACACCTGCACAGACCCAGCCACAGCCACCTCACAGGGGCTAAAGGCCAAAGTAAACCCTTGTGAGTGAGGCAAGTTCCATCCCATAGCAAGACAGGGTCATTGTCATGCCCCATGCCACCAAATCCATATATTGTCATTTATCTCTTGACAGTATTATCACAATACACTTTTGTGGACAACCCTCAGCTTTGCCCCCCTGCCCAACACCTCTCTGCCCTGCACCACTGTGCCTCTTCCTCAGATCACCCTGGCAGCTCCTTTCATTTATTTCCAGCTTCCAGCACCCAGAGCTGAATGTGGGTGGCCTTGGATGCCTCAGATCCTACATTGCAACCTGACTTCCCAACATAACCAGTCCAGGTAAGATGCTTGCAGAGCTGTACAGCCCAAACACCTTGTGACAAGTTGATCCACAGCCCTTTTGGATCAAGCAGTGTGATGCAGCAATCCCCCATCCCTCAGGCAGCCTAGCACACCAAGAACATGTTGGCATCTTGGGCTCACAGCTGGATGTGGGATTCTGAGAGTGTGGTCCTGCCTCCCAGCAGAATTTCTGCTTTTCCAAAGATGTTTGTAATTTAACGCCCTTTTAGTATAAAACAAATAAAATTGAAATGAAAGAAGAAAGGCACTTTGAAGGAAGGAGAAGGCAGCCAAAAGCCTCCACAATTAGCAAGAGTCTCCCTCCTGCCGTGAGCCAGGCCAGGCAAAGGGGATGAAGGCTTCTCACTCCTGGAGACAGGAAGCCCCCAGCCCCTTTGGCCCCATTTCAAGACAGAATGAAAAGATTTCTTGAACAATTACAGAATAAAAGAGAATACGGCACTACAACAGCCATGATCAGTCCTCTGCACAGTAGCAGGGTTGCACAGACCCACCACCAAGCAAAGCCCAGGCTCCTCAGGGAACCCTCCAGCAGCCCCTTCCTGCATCCCCATGGCCAGGAGCTGTAGCAGAAGGTAATTCTTCCCCAGCTTTAACATTTTCAGGTACTATTTGCAAAACAAGCAAGGGCTTTTCTTGTGTTTAGAGACTAGAGCCCCAGCAGAGCACCCTACATCTGTATTTACATCCTAGTGATTTGTTTACCACCCCCCGCGAGCAGCCATCAGAGTGTGGCACATCAGAGCATCAGCCCATTCCTCAGTGGGAGCAGAATTTAAAAAGGATCCAATTTAAAAGGCTGCCAAATGGAATAACACCCTCCATCTGCTTCTTGTGTTACAACTCCTAGTGATCCACAGCAAGACTGGCCTGAGGAGAATCATCCTTACCACACCTCCCAGGGTTGCTGAATCAAACAAGAAGTTTGGCAAGCCAGCTATCTAGGCAAAAGCAGACGTCGGTTTTTCTTGTTTAATATTAAACCAGTTTGTTTTTTTTTTTTTCAAAGTAACAGCAAAACTGGCTCCCTCCACTAAGGTCAGATGTTCACTTCCACAACAAGAACATTTCTACAACCGCTGGGAAGTGATTTTTGATACAACCCGTGTTACCAGGGGAGAACTAGAACTCTCCATGTCCAGGAGGTTTAGGCTGAACCTCCAAAAGGCGAGTGTCCTCTGTCACAGCACAGCCCCCAGCTGCGTGGGGACACCTGACCCCCGTGCGGCACAGCCAGCCCCACCTGCACCACCCTGGCCCTCCCTCCCCTCCTTCCATCTCCTCTGAAACGGCCCTCACTGGAGAACTTGGAAAGGGACAGTCCAAAGTAAAAACAGAGACAAAGCCACGCAATGGACATGTTTGAACTCAAAGACAAACTAAATCTCTTTAAAATATGCTATCTTCCATAATTATTTATTTGAAACTCAGGATACGTGTTTTCGCTTTTCTGTCACAGCTTTGGCAGATGAATGAAAAAACGACAAACAGCTTGTGTGCATTACAACAGTATTTTTAAGTTACAGCTCCTTTCAAATGCACACAGTGTTTGCTCCAGAAATTCAGCAGCGGCTGCCCAGGGGAGCTCGGTAATCCTACACAGCCCGACACGCCGGGAAGGCAAAGCAGCTTAGGGCACCCAGCCCTTTCCCGGGGCAGCCAGACGGCGATGGAAACATTATTGCCCACGGGAGTGTGCCCAGCTCACATACAGCACCTCATCCATCACACAGCCCATCACACCACCTCGCCGCAATCCTTCCTGCACGGGGGATGGTTTGTTTTCACATATATCTACACACAAAGCTTATTTCAAGCTATCTGCGGCGTCTTAGCAAAGAATTTTCCAGAACACATATTTGCGAGGTCAAACACAAGTGTGAGTACACTTACACAGTAATTATTACCAGCCCACAGAGACCCCAGAACACTGCAGCCTGCATGGAGAAACTTCTTGCTGACTTAACTCATGCCTTCTTTAAAAACCCCAACAGCCTGTGAACTCAGTCCAGGGCACGAATCCAAACCCTGTGAACACTAAAAACTTTGAAAGCAGATCCTTATGAATTAACATCCAAAAAAATAAAGCATGGAGAATGCTGTTTAACACCGGGAAAAGCAGCCGAAACAGTGGAAAGCTCAGAGGGGAGCACTTATTTGAGCGCACATTGAATAATCTGGAGCTCCAAAGAGCCCAAGCGCCGCTACCCGCCGGGCCCGGGTACAGCCCGCCCGGCTCCGGGTACCACCCGCCCCGCCGCCCATCACCTGCGGCCGGTCCCCGCTCCGCTCCCCCTCCCAGCTCACCCTGGAGATGGTCAGCGGGGCGCTGAAATCTTTACCGCCCACCAAACGAAAGCCCCACGGCGAAGGGCCACGCAGGACCACCGAGTGGGACATAGCGGCGGCGGGGCGCTCCCTGCCCGCGGACTGCTGCAACTCCGCTCCCGTTCACCGGCCCGACTCCTGAACGCCGGGACCGACCGATCCCGCCTCCCCAGGCATGCCCCGCCCGCAGGGCGGGTCGGGGAGGAGGAACAGACCCGGCCCGGCTGTCGTTGGGGGAGCTTTAGCACGGATTTCCCCCCTGAATCCTTTTATGAGTGGGGTGCGGAGCGACTATTCGCAGTGGTGAAGTTGCAGTACTTTACTAGTAGTAAAATATACGTTTGGTATGCTCAAAGGCCCCCCTCGCTGCAGTTTCATCCTCTGCAGTGCAAGGAAAATGATGCAATAGGTCAGTAAACGTTTGGTTGTGCCTGTTTTATTCATTACAGTAAGTCTCCTGAATGAGAAAAAAGTTCAAGAAAATAATCAGATTTGGTTTAAAGCAGTTTGTGAATCTTTCACGGTCATCACTTGAGCAAAAGATAAACTTCCAACAAAATAATCACAGAATGATTTTGTTTGGGATGGACCTGAAATGTCATCTCAATCCAACCCCCTGCTGTGGGCAGGGACAACTTCCACTATCCCAGGTTGCTCCAAGCCCCATCCAACCTGGCCTAGAGCACTTCAGGGATGGGGCAGCCACAGCTTCTCTGGACAACCTGTGCCAGGGCCTCACCACTGTCACAGGGATCAATTTCTTCCTAATATCCAATCTACCTCTGCTCTCTGTCAGTTTAAAGCCATTCCCCCTTGTCCTGTCTCTCCCCTTCCTCTCCAGCTCTCTTGGAGCCCCTTTTGGCACTGGGAGAGGCTCTTAACTGTCCCCAGAGCCTCCTCCAGGCTGAATGCTCCCAGGTCTATCCCCATAGCAGAGGTGCTCCAGCCCTCAGAGCATCTTCGTGGCCATTGTTCCCCAACATTACTGTGTCCTTGCAGGGGTCTCTGGAGCAGCACCTGGCACTGCAGAGGATCTCAGATTCCTGGTGGTACAGCTGGATCAGTAACTGTTGGAGCACCATGGAGATGTCCATGCTGCCAGTGGGTGTTTAATGGGGTGGTTTGCAGGCACAGAGTGGTGGGTTGGAGGTGGGGTGGGTGGTCAGCAGAGCTGCTCAGCATGTCCCCCAGAAGCTGAGGAAAAAAATCTCAAAATGTCTGTAAATTTTCCTTTTCTTCCTGGAAAGGGTTGGACTGAAATACCCCACTTGAAAAAAAACGACCTAGCAAAGGATTCATTGTTTTAAAAATCCAGTTTCATTGAGTACCTTCTCGCTTCCTGGTTTTTGCAAGTTTGATTTATGTGCCATTTTCTGTGAAGGCTTTTTGCCTGTGACATGGGAAGGTTTGTGTGGCTGGCTCATTGCTGTGCCCATTTAGTGGGCTTTGGTCTGGGACAGAGGTCAGAGTTGTGACTTTTAAATATGCTCCTGAGCTGTCCTGCAGCTTTGGCATATAGCAGCATGAGTACAGTCTACATGCTCTGTCACTAACCTGAAACACAATACACTTGGTTTGCTTCGCTAGAAAGGTGCCTGCAGAGGAAAGGTCCAGCTGCAGCCAGTACCAGCAGAGCTTTCCCTCACTCTTTGTTCCTCACAACCGCCTGCCTTCACCAACAGAGGCTGCACAGGCTGACTTTTGTCTGGGTGATGAATCATACCTCCTTATGATATCACGCAGCTTGCAGAAGCTTGGGAGTAGGCTGGTCTGAGGTTCCCTTGCTTGTGTTAGAAAATCCACCCAGACAAACAGCAAAATTCCTCTTGCAGAGAGCTGGAGAACTGGTTGATGTCCCACCTCTCCTGCTCTCACTGTTCAGTGATGAAGAGGATTCTCTGAAGGACAGAGTTAAAAATGTGCACAAATGCAGTGTGTCAGCATCAGCATTTCCTTCCTCTTAGGAGAGAAAAGAAAAAATTCTTTCTGTGAAAGGCACCAAGTTTACTGGAAAATAGCAACAATAAACCAGAGATATGGAAAAAAAAGAAGAGAAAAAAACTAAACCCACAGTTCTGTAGAGTCAAACATTTCCCACTGCCATTCACTGGAGCTCCATTCCCTGGGTGGGTTCTGAACTGCACCCTGCTGTGAAGGGCAGCTCTGCTGTGCAGCAAAGCCTCAGGGGTTCCAAGTAATTCGCTGGCAGAGGCAAAAGATGATCAAAACACAGAAATCCCCTCTATTAGAGTATTCATTTCAAAAGCAGACAGGAAACTGCTGGCTCCGAGGCACTTTCACTTCAGGGCTTTTTGAAAGCTCAGCCCAGATCACTCCTCATGGAACTGATGGCTCATCTAACACTTAACTCAAGTAAAACAAAATTAGCCAAATTGGTATAAATTTGTGAGTATGTTTATTCCAAATGAGACTATATTCCAGAATACACGACACTGTGTGAAGTAGAGGCAGTTTTACTATGAATAAAGCTATAAGCATTTGAATTGCTCCTGATGAGAAGTGTTGACATGCAGAGCAGCTCTCAGGATTCAGAACTGTATCAGGAACTAATTTTGCACTCCTCTGTCATAGGTGTTTTTCGCCATGATGCAGGGAATGGGAACATTCACTAAAGAGGTCCATGGTTCACAGGTGGCCCATGTTCTCTCACCTGCTCGTACACCTTTTCACATGTGCTTTCTTTGAGCAAAGCAAACATGACTCTGCAGTCTACAAAGGACCCAGTCAGCTCTCACTTCAACCACCTAAAGTGGGCTCATAAATTTCTGGTTTTGCCTTTGATAGAATCATAGAATCACAGAATGGCTTAGGTTGGGTGGGACCTTAAAGATCAACTTATTCCAACCCCCACTCGCAGAGACACATTCCTCTAGAACAGGTTGCTCAGCGAGAATATTTCAATTCTATTTTAGGTCATTTCCAAAAACGAATTGGAATTCTACTTCTGGCTGAGAAATTAACAGGACCAACAGCAGCTAAACCTTGCTGTGGGAGCAAGCCTAGACATCCAGCTGAAGTACAGTATTGCCAATGTGCTGTTCTCCAGCTGAGCGCTGAAACCCTGCAGTGAGCTCTAACAAAGACCACACATTATCCAAAGGGAGGTCAAACATGTTCATGAATTCAATCTCATCACTCTGTTCACTTTATCATTCCCCTCCCTGATATTTTCCTAAATATTTGTTTCCAGTATTTTTCCACCCCAAAGCCTTATCACCTCTTTGTTTCTTTTTTTGACCATTCCATTCAGGCTCCGCTTTGCCACCAGTGACACTCTCGGTTTCCTTCCTTTGTTATCACAGACCGACTGCACAAACTATGGATCTTTGTGTCCCATTTTGAATGAACATTCACCTTTTCCATCTGCCACCCTCCCAATATTTAGCGGAGGTCTGTGTTTATCTGAGAGTCCTGATAATGACCCTTCAATGCTTTTTTTTGAATATCTGTCCATATAAGAGTGGCTTAAACCATCATTATGACTTGATAATTCTTCTCCAGGTCAGGAGATTTTCTTGCTTGTACAAATTGTCACGAGGGCTCTGGCTGTTTCTTGTTAGAGCCATTTCAGTGGCTGAAGATAGTCATGAGTTATCCATCCCTGGGAGTGTTCAAGGCCAGGTGGGAAAGGTCTTGGAGCAACCTGGTCTGATGGAAGGTGTCCCTGCCCATGGCAGGGGACTGGAATGAGTTTTAACATCCCTTCCAACCCAAACCATTCTGTTGTTCTATGATTTAAGCACCAAAACTAGCTGTTAGCCTGTGGGTTGGCCTTACCAACAGCCACAGTCCTGTTAAAATTGTGTCAGAGGCTCATGGTTTGTGTTTGAAAATCTTTTGTTGTGAATGGTCATTTGTATTTTTTAATGCTGGTTACTCCTCTTCATATTTCTGATTGGAAAAGGTCCCTGAAATTGATGCTGATCATATGAATTCAAAATCCTTGTGGGAGTAAAAAACTCCAAGCAATGTTTCATGGCATTTGTGCAATTTGCCCTCCCAGTAGTCAGTGTCTCTCGGAGTACAATCTCTTTTCCTTTCTTACATTAATCAGTAATCCTTGATTTTTTTCATCTTAATTTCCATTTCCATTGCCTCCATTTCCTTTCTGGTGCCTTCCTATCCCAAGAGGATTCACATACAATAGATTCTCAAGGGTTCCAGTTTATTCCTTTACTTAATAGTTTAAAAAAAAAATCCAAGACCTCAACATCCTGTGAACAGTTAATTTTGAAACTCCCTACTTGGATTAAGTACAGGCAAATCTCAACCCTATGGCAGCTTTAGCTGCAGGTTTCCAAAGGATTACTTAATTTATAGGCTTTGCAGGATCTCTCAGATCTGAGTTATTATTTTGGCTTTTGAAAGTTCCTTGGCAGACACCCAAGTGTTGGGAACTGTCATTCTGAATTCTGTTTAATTAATTTGTTTGTCTAAATCATTTCTAAGAAGTTTGTCTCATGGATCTAAGAATCCCACAGAGAAAAATCCAGCTGTGATAGAAACCATTAGGATAATGAAAGGAATCTCATTCCTCCAGTAGAATTTCTTCTCTGTAATCACATTCAGGTGAAGAAGCCAGCTGCCTCCCAAGGCTTTGGAGATTTAAGGGATTACTAGGGAGAAAAACTGAGAGAGAATAGGTTTATATTAGATATTAAGGAGAAATTCTTCTCTGTGAGGGTGGTGAGGCCCTGGCACAGGTTGCCCAGAGAGGGTGTGGCTGCCCCATCCCTGGAAGTGTTCAAGACGAGGCTGGATGCAGCTTGAAGCAACCTGGTCTAGTGGAAGGTGTCCGTGGCCATGTCAGAGTGTTGGATCAAGATGATGTTTAGGGTCTCTTTCAACCCAAAACATTCTATGAATCAATAAAAACTAAGAAACTTCACTGTGCATGGTCAGATTAGTCTTTGATTTACAACATTGTGCAGCAGGAGCAGAGTCACAAACAGGACAAAGGCAAATCCCTTGCCTTTGTAAGATGTGTTCAGAGAGTAAAATGCAGCAGGGCCTGACACAAAATGCAGTTTATTCTATTCTAGCAAATATTTATGAGACAATATTCTAAATTATTTGAAGTCTTGCTCATCAGACTACCAGTAATCTACCAGAACTTTATACACTGGGGTTCTGCAACCTGCTCAGCAGCAAGGATAACTCCCTACCTCCCAAATACTGCAGACTAAACACAAGATAAGAGCCTGTGGATGGTATTCCCAAGGGGAACACCAGGAAGCAATGACACAGCATGGCCAGCTCACATCAGAGCTCAACAGCAGCCTGTCCTTGATAGCAGCTCCACAGAAGGCTGTGGACAAGGATAAGACTGACATCAGGGCTCACAGAAAGGTCACAACATGTTCCAAATGTTACAAACAAACCACTTTTTTTTTTTTTTTTTAAATATATATATTCCCTTCTTACCAGTTTTGCTGGAAAATGACTTGGTTTCATGTTCATCCTATCCTCAGTCTCACTTTCCATCTCAGAAGTCAGAGCAAACAGATGAGCAAGTGCCTGTTAGGTCATGTCTGACCTTTCTCACCTTATCCCCAGACTGAGACTAATGCCCTGACGAGCTGGGGAGCACAGAGCAGGCAGGTGGGGACTGTCCTGCTGCCCTGCCACACCCACTGCTGCTGCACCAGAGCACATCCTTGGGTCTTTTTCACCTCACCTGTGCAGCTGCAAGCCTAGAATGTATGCACCAGATGGAAGAAGCTGGTCTGTTTGCTTGGAAGGCCCTGACAGTGGGTTCAGGTGCTGCTGACAATAAGGGCATGATTAACCCCGGCTCACCCTGTACGAGCTGTAACCTTTTCACAGCCATGCCACTGTGACCAATCAGCGGCAGTTGAGAAAATCAAAAGGACTATTGACATAATATTGCAAGCAGAAGATGAGATTACAAGAGATCTGCTTTTTCTGCAAGGCTAATTGTTCCCATTATGGGATTAAACTGATGGATTTCCCATCAGAAACGGTGCCTGGAAGAACAAAGTCAACACCTCTGGTCTAATGTGAGTCACTTCACTGAGCAGCTAAACACGGAGATTTTGTTGGTTTTTCTCTTGTGAAATCATGACAGATGTCAGCTGTTGCTATATTCTGCAAACAAATTTGGCACATTTTTCTTTCACACAGTAGAATCCAAGCAATTGTACCTATCCAACAGAAGAGCTCCCCAGCCTGGGGGTTTCAGCATTTATCACCCTCACTCTTGACTCTGTTTACAGTGATGCATCCTTTTTTGGGTGTTGTATGGCTCCAGAATGTAGACAACTGGAGAGAATTAAGCTGAATGTTCCCAATTTATGCAGGTCAAGGAAAGTTTGCTTTTTATTGTTCAGAGATAAGCACAGCAAACTAACTCTTTTTGAAAGGCTGTTCCACTGATGCCAGCATTAAGATTCAGTGATCACAAAGGTTCCTGTAGATGGATTTTATAGAAGTTTTCCATTCATTTCAGCCTTAAACTGATAGGGACAGAGGGACAAAGAGTACACTAAAGAAAGAGGGGATAAGTTTTGTGATATCCCAGTGTGTTCTGCTGGAATTCATTTAGCCCAATCCATCAGCTGCTGTCTCACCCCATGTAAAGCATTCCTGCTGTGCTGAGGGTGTTCCAGATGCTACCTGGGGAGAATCCAGAGGGATCAGTCCTCATCTAGTGTAAGAGGCTGTGCTCTGCAAAGTGTAAACTGCATGGTAAGGGCAAAGCAATGAAGAATAGCTCAGGGGTTGAGAACGGGACGTGAGGCACACAGTTCAGCTCCTGGAGCAGATGCTTTCTCCCTCCACTCAGGCTGTTATTCATCACTTCCAGGACTTTGCAGAAGTGTCTATAGAGGCCCAAGGCATCTCCTCACACCACAGGTTCTACTCACTAATGCACATTTATGTCACATCTTAGGGACTGAAGGGAACATCCCCTAGAAGGACGTGAAAAATGCAGTGCATAATTGGGGTTGTTTATCCCAGAGGAGAGAGGTATGTTATCAGTTTGAACTCTCCCAATTTCCTGAGTTCATCGGCTCTTCAGAGGAGGATTTCCAAGAATCTTTTGAAAAATATGTGCTTGAACTTTGAGGTGAAATGCCATGAGGTGCTCACGCTGGGCATAAGATTAAGCATTCATTATCCACGAGCAAAAAATGAAGAAACTCAATAATACAAAATGAAGAAACTCCTTCTTGATGTCATAGGCTTCAGCTTACTCCTTATTTTTTTTGGTTACTGCAAAGAAACAAATAGACTAAACCTTCATCTCACTACTAAGGCTTGCAGGCCAGAATTAAGATGCTTTAGTGTCCAAATCCTGCCATTTCTGGGAAAGAATCTCCTGGGCATGAATTGAGACCAAAAGCAGGAAATAACATGCCAATAGAATTTAAAAGATTGCTATAACAATTCAAGATTGGTCTTCTAAGTTACTATGTCTTTTCTTAGTTCTCTCCTGATATTCCCAAAGTTTGCATTTTTGCACCATGATTTCACAAATAGAACAGCAGAAACTCCAAACTCTTAACACAGGCAGTGACTTCATTAAATCTGGCAAAAAAAAAAAAAAAAAAAAAAAAAAATCAAAGTAATTCCCAATATTTATGTTCTAGCACATAAATAGGAATTCATAAATGCTGGCAGGAATGTAACATATCAGCCTCCTTAAACAGCCATATCCTGTTTCTTTTGTTTCCTTTTCTGCCTTTGCAGTGACTGTTGCTACAACACCATCCATCACTGCTCCTTTCATCTGTCAGGCCCTCCAGCCACCCGCCCACAGCTCCCTACCTGTTTCCCCAGGTCTGAGCTGTCTGGATTTCCCCCATGTTTGTTGTCTCAGGGTGTAGATGCTCATCGTTTGCAGCTGCAGCTGTGTGGGCAATGCAGGGACTCTCCAGTTCCTCAGCACCCCTCCTGTACCTGCTCTGCCAGTTGCATGAATAGGTTTCAGTTAAGCAAGATTAGACGTGGCAGGTTTTGTCACAGGACATTCACACTGGGCACTAAAATGATGGTTAAATGGACACAGTCTAGGCTGAGACTGTGTGGTGGCTGCAGTCAGAGGACAACACGCATCAACATCCCAGTTCAGAGAAGTTCAAGCACATCTTTCCTCTGCTATTATTAAATTCTTAACACATTAATTTTGTGGCTGATCGGCTGCAGGCTCCTGCTGCTGAAGATGCTCCTCTGCTCTCTCCAGAGCATTGCCCCAGGATATCTTCTGGAGCATATTCCTTGAAAAAACTGATGCTACACAAATGCTAATTTAATTTCCTTTTACCCCTCATTCCAAGCATCCAGTTACTGGGTTGTGGAAAAGCTGAGCCTGAAATAAACCTTTAAAGTATTTTGAAGGATTTGTCGTTACTCAGAGCAATAGATCTGACATTCACTTGAGAGCAAAGAAGTGGAGGGAACAAAATGGGTTACTCAGAAACTTCCTCAGCCAGGCCAAAGCTCTGCCTTCAGCTCCATCTGGGCAACTCATTTAGACTGAGAGAGCTGTGTTGCATGAATTGGAGTAGGATTTGCCCTTGGAGCTTAAATAACCTGAATGATATTTAAGAACCTGCAAGGCTGTTTGGTGATATTGCACAAAAGCTTATCTAGCAGCACTGAAAACTGTGATCCAAGAGTAAGTGGTGTGAGTAGAAAAGATCCCACCAGTGATGGTGGGAATGTTGATTCAATGAGCAGTTTGGCCATTATCCCAAATGTCCAGTGGGTGTTAGGATTACCAGGGATTCCACCTACAAAAGGGTCAGGTCTCACTGTTGCTTTTTTAAACATGCAGCCCCTTATGTTCTTCATCCTTTTTCTGCTTTTCTTAGGAAAGCAGACTAGGAACTTTTCTTAGGAAACCTGACTATGGAATAAAATGCCTTATGTCTGACAAAATAATAAAAATCACTTCAAATCCAAGGAGTATGAAAAGCAAATGTTATTAACATTGAACTGTTTGTCTGCTTCAAGCACAGTATTACATTATGGCAATGAATATATGTCTGTACTTTACTTTATTATTAAAAAAATAGCACTCATCTGCTTGTCTAACCAAGGCACTTAACAGCCTTCTGCAAACATTAACTCCAAATTTGTCCTCACACACAGAATAAATTATGTTTAACAAATAAATGAGACTGTGGCATCAAATGGTTAAATAACCAGTTACAAGACAAATGGTCATGCTAGAAATTGTACCGAATCTCCTAGTTCACCCTCCTGAGGTTTAAGCAAATGATGTGTCTGAAAAACCCACAAGGGTCTGAGGGCCCTCTTCTGTCCCATCAATTGTCCTGAGGTCCAACTGGATACACCACCAGTTAGCAGAAAGAGCTAATGATGTTCCACCAAAGATATTTCATCTGTTAAAGATACCACACAAAATAACACTTGGTTGCCAAAGAATAGGATATTTTATGAATGTTTAGGCATGCAAGGTAAGGTGTCACAAGATCAAACAGAACCTAGCAATTCTGATGCTCATAAAATGAGCAGTAAGGGCGAATCATTCAGCATTTTTAATTCTTCCATGGCTCTTTAAAGATTTAATATGCAGTTGTTTTTTTTTAGTTGGCTCTAAATCTTCACAGTACTCTAAAACTCTTTATTTATTCTCAGCAACCCCAACGCTGATCTGTGGATGGTTCTGCTAAGCTTAGCCAGAGGGTGCCCTGCTGTGCAGCCCTGTGCCATGGCCCCAGCTTGCCTGTTCCCAGGAAAACCTTGCCTGGCTCAAGATCCATTGCTTTTCTTTAGTTCACCCCAAAACCTTTCACTGCTTCCTTCAATATCTTTATTTCAGCACTACTTTTAAAATCATCAGTGTCACTGCCTAGGGAGAGAGAATACAAATACTTGGCACAAGTGGACATTTACTTTTCAGTTTTCATGGATGTGGAGTCAGTTGTGCCTGTTCAGAATGTCTCAGGAGGAGCACGAATAGTTTAAACATGTGTTTTAGGAAGATTTTTAGTTTATGGGTCCCCAGGTATTATTCCAAGTTGTACTTTGGTAAAATTTTTCAAATAGGTGTACTGTTGTTCTTCTAAAGGAGACTGAAAAAGTAATTGAGGACAGAAGGAATATTCTTCAGAGCACACTTTGCAGAGGAAGTGAAACCCAGCGTGGCTCCAGCCCCTCACCCGCCCGGCTCCCCAGGAAGCCACAGACCAGCCACTCTGCAACCACACAAATCTTCCCAAGACAAGGGCAGTTTAGATTAGATATTAGGCAGAAATTCTTCTCCATGAAGGTGCTGAGGCCCTGTCACAGGTTGCCCAAAGAAGCTGTGGATGCCCAATCCCTGAAATTGTTCCAGGCCAGGTTGGATGGGGTTGAAGTAAGCTGGTCTAGTAGAAGTTGTCCCTGCACATGACAGGGGGTTGGACTAGATAAGCTTTAAAGCTCCCTTCCAGCCCAAAACATTCCATGATTCTATGAGGGAGAGATGTATAGTGCTCTTGAAATGCTGCAGAAAGCTCAAGCATCTTGGTGGTTCATAAACTGAAGCTGGGATGGAGCAAGCACATAGTTCTGCATTAACAGCAGAGAGGTTTCTTTGCATCTGCAGTCACTGAGCATCAACTGCTGATGACTCACTTGGAAATGATTTGTTGGCAGCTTGTCCCCAGCCAGCACACAGCCTCCATCCCACCACTCCCACTGACCCCCTGGCTGCACACGCTGTCTCCATGATGTCGGGCAGGGATGAAATCCAGCTGACAACAATAGATACCACAGGAAAAAATCCCCAAGAGTTTCTGCTCCTGTGAGGGATTTGACAATGGAAATAGGGGAAGTCCCTTTGCTAGACTTGGCAAAAAAAATTTGGACAGTGCTGTCAGGAAAATATTCTTCACTGAATGAGTGATGCAGCTTTTTAGGTATTTTCTGTATTTTTGTGACTATGAAGATGGAATTAATGAGTAAGAGGACCTTACAGCTGGTGTCCAACTCAACAGTTACAACATGCTGAGGGAAGCACGCTTTTTCTTTCCTTTTGGACAACCAAATGTGGTATTTTTAGACCCATAGAGAGTTTTCTTCTCTGTAATGATGTAAGGTTCCTGTTAGCTCATCAGATTTGATTGCCCAATGTAAAAAGCTAAAAAGAGACAAAATTGAACACCCCATCATGTCTGAGCCTCAGCTTGAGGCAGGATGTCAAGAAGAGACTTTTGACTGCTGAATCAATCACACACAAGCAGAGGAGAAGGCAGGACACAGAACCCAAACAAACCACCAAGCCTGATTCTAGTTTGAACAGAACTCCTGCTAATGTACCTCTATTTATGGAGTTGTTTGATGTTAGACAGATTATTAAGCTCCTTTATGGCTGCTTCATTTGAGAGAAAATATATGATGACCTAAACAAATACCAAAATCCACAAATTATACCAAGTGGCAAATTTATTGTTCATGTTTTTAGAGGCATTTTTTCCGCAATCTTCCTCATGGGCGGCTGATTGGCGAGGCTGGATCCCTGGCTGGTGTCAGGCTGTGTAATTGTGTCCACAAATCTGTTGATTTGTCCCAGCTAACAATTTGCCCCATGTATTTTCATGTTCTAGGGTTGGGCTTGGAGCAACCTGGTTTAGTGGAAGATGTCCCTGCTTATGGCAGGGCGTTGAATTGAGATGATTCCTACCCAAACCATTCCATGACTCTGAGATTCTTTTTAGCTAGAAATCTAGAAATCTCCCCTTCTCCCAACTCCCACTCCCAGCACTGTGTAACTCCACCATAAAGTGTTACTAGGAATGTTTTTTCTGTCTTCTGTTTTTTCCTCTCTTAGGCAACCAAATCACATTCACCTAGAGCTTTCTATGCAAGAAATTAAAGTAATTTCCTTTGAACATTAATTTGAGGCATGTTGGTTTATAAAGAAATCTGGTTCTCTTGCATCGCCCTTCCCAGGCACTTCCTTTGCATTCCTGAGTGGCGTGTCAGTAGGAAATGCAGGTGCCTCAACCTTTGGCTGCTGGCACCCATCACCACAGGAGAACAAAAGTGTGAAGTTGTGTGCCTAGAATAGTCAGCCCAATGGTTTTCTAAATCTCCCCAGCATATAAAGCTTGCAGCTCTTAATTATAGATGCTAAGCATTCCTTTAAAAAAAAAAAGTTTCCTATTGATGTATAAAACATAGAGGGTCAATTCCTGATGTGCTGTGAGCCAGCATCAGCCTGGGGACTAAAAAAATGGCTGCTGTGCCCTGTCATGCATGGGCTATGATGCTTTGTATGAAACGTGCCTTTTCCTTGTTGGACACATGGTCCCTTTTCTGCTGACCCACTCACTAAAAGCAACAGGATATTTTAGATGGATGTTCACAGACAGACATGAGTTCCAGGTGATACGTCCTGCAAAGATGCCCCCGAATAATTTTGGGGTGCAGAAAAAACCTTTCTGGCCCATTGGAAGTGCCTGAGAATGAAGCTGCTGAGTGAGGCTGGAGCCTAAATGGGGTTTACTTTTGCTGAATGCTCTGAGGGGCCCCTAAAGTCTTTGTATTGGCTCCAAGCCAAGCCATGTGAGCATTCCCGTCAGCGTGGCTCTTGGAGCAGGCCAAGGAGCAGTAAATGGATTGCTTGCGATATTTCCCAGGCATTTGCTTTATAGTCACTGAAGACAAAGTGTATTTGGTTTCTAATGAAACAGGGATGTTTCTCAGCATAATGAAGTTCCTGCCCTTGTTTTGCTTTTTGTAGCCCAGCATTACGTGACATATAAAACCACACCATTTGTTTTGCATTGACTGGAAGTAAATTCCCCCATAAGACCACCACTGAGTAGATATTATCACAGAGGCCAGCCCCACTCCCACATTCCTGTCTCCCTGGACCCCCAGCCCTGGCTTATCTTGCTGCAGGGCATTAGTAGTTTAGTGATGCTGGGTGTGTTCATGCAGTGCCCACTCTGTGCAGGCACAGCACACACTTCCTGGCATGGTGTAGTGGTGTATCCCATGCAGGCACCAAGCCCCACTTCTGCCAGGAATGTGTCACTCTCATGCCACAGCACATGTTTAGTCCTAATTTCCATGGGCCTTTTCCAGCCAGATATGCCCCATGCTCCATCCCACAGTACAGCTGGATGTGTAAATGCCTGTAACAGTTCTCTGTGATTGCAAATACATGTGCTTTGTTGAGAATAGTGCTTTATCTCATCCAGAAGCAAAACACAACTATATCATAAACTGTGACCATAATAAATAATATATCACATGGTGAATAAAATCATATGGTGAATATGAGTGGGAAATTCTGGTTTGGGGCTTTTAGTGTAAGGAGATTTTTTGTGGCAATAGTTCCTCTTTCTATGGCTGAGAGAGTTAGGGTTGTTCAGCTTGGAGAAGAGGACGCTCTAGGGAAACTCGTTGCAGCCTTACAGTACTTAAAGGGTGTCCATTAAAAAGAGGGAGAGTGATTTTTACAGAGGCAGATAATGATAGGGCAAGAGGAAGTGGTTTAAAGTTAAAAGAGGAGAGTTTTATATTCAACATTAGGAAGAAATTCTTCCCTGTGATAGTGGTGAAGCACTGGCACAGGTTGCCCAGAGAAGTTGTGGTTTCCCCAATTGCTGGACCTGTTCAAGGCCAGTTGGGTGGAGCTCAGAGCAACCTGCCCATAGCAGGCAATTGGAACTACATGATCTTTAATGTCTCTTCCCTCACAAACCATTCTATGATTCAATGACTGTCCATCTGTGGGGCTAATGGCAGACTGTTTTGTCACTGGGGCAGCTCCGTGGACCCTGGTGTGTTTGAGCCAGTTGCAGTCCTGGCTTTTCTTCCTGCCCTCCTGGGAGTAATTCAAGCCAGGACAGATGACAGACCTGGCCCCAGGCAGGAACTTGTATGTCCCCCTTCCTGGTGACTGCAGGGCCAACAGATGGAGACTGGAAAACTTGTGAGATGGAGAGAAGGAAGAACTGTTTTCCAAGTTGCAAAGCTGTAGAGATGTGTAGAAATGAAGTGACCTGACAGAGGCCTTTAAGGACGAAAGCATGGTCCATGTCTTTCAAATTGCAATCCTGTGAATTCACAGAAACCCATCCTTCCTGCTCCCTGCCTCCAGCGGTACTGGTGCCTTGGGGAGCCAGCACCACTTTGGGAGGAGCAGCAGGAAGGGAATGTGCCTGGAGAGCTTGGCGGCTCCTCCCTGATCTTCCAGTTGGGTATTTCCAAAGCACACAGAGAATCAAGCATGCTGCTATGGATGTTTTCCACACAAAGCCTGCTTGCAGAATTTACAGGCCGTGCAGGGTCTCCATTTCCTTCAGCGTCTGGAAGTCATGTTAGGAGCACCTGCTTCTCTTCACGGACAATAACTAACATACAATCCTATATTTCTGCTGCATTAAATGAAGGGATTACTCCCTAAAGGACTCAGTACAGAATTCCTGTGTTGTTAAAGATGTGCCAACATTTTATTCACAAATCTTTGGTTCCCATCAAAGTTAGTGGAAAGATGGCTTTTAACTTGCTGGGGCTGTGCTGGGGCCCTAAATTGAGTTCACTTCAGGATAACTCTGAGGAAACTTCTTTTTTTTTTAATGTGGAAAGAATCATATATTCCACTTGCTGTGATTGCCAAGGAAAAAAAAATAGGTTTTTTTATTTTTTAACTTGAGGCTTTTTGCCTTTTTGCTCTAGGACCAGGTGCTCACAAATGTGTGTATGTTGGCCTACACTGTTGGTATAGTGCTACTATTAATAACAACCTGACCAGAAAAAAGAATCTGATCCTGTTAAGCAATACGTTACACAACTCCCAGCATATCTTGAGTTGAACCAAACAATCTTGATTAATTTGTGTTTGACAACTAAATCTACAGCTGGAATTAAATTCAGGGCAACAGCAATGTTCTACAGAATCTGAGTTTCTAACAAATTCATATAAATGTTTCATTTAAATGAATGCATCTTCAGCTTGGATGTATTTTTTTTACTTTATGATCAGAAGATCATAAGGATTTGTTCTTTTCTTTTTCATTCCTTGAGCCTAACCAGCAAAATTTTTGCCTTTTTTGTGTGTGACTGTAGCCAAAAGGGATGTTATAAATCTCAGACTGCAGCATTTTGGGTATCAGAGGCTGTTTTTACACCAGAAGACAAGTTCAGGTTGCCACTGGAGTTGTTTATTAGGAATCCTGCCAGTTAAATGCTGAAGATATGCTTTGTGTTTACATCACTTGGTTGTACTGGACTGTGCTCACCCTGACTAAACACAGTTTATTTTCAGCTGCTGCCCTCTCCTTCCCTTCCAGCTGTTTGAATTGCTGTGCCCCAGCATGAAATGCATGGAGGCATTTTAGCCCCAAATTCCTGTCACCACCTTCACGGTGGCAGCTGTGAGTCCTGGCTTGAAAGAACAATACTGAGAGGCTGGAGCCAGCAGTGCTGACCTCGGCTGCTGATTCCTGAGGAGCAGAGCAAGGAGCAGCCCTTCCCTGTGGCTGGAAAGTGCCCGTGGCATTAGTCACTCACATGGCTCCTCTGTGAGCAGCTCACTCAGCCTCTTTGCTTGCTTTAGTCTGGAGAGTACCTCAGTTAATGAAACTTTGCCAATTTGTCTCAGCGCACTGCTGGCCCCACGCAGTGACTCACTGCTAATTATTTCTTTGAGGGAATCAGAGGTGGTTCTCAAATGTGGATTTTTACTGGCACAGACAACACAGGAGTCTGTATTCCATTTCACCCAGGAACCCAGATGTGGCAGAGAGGACAGGCCCGGACAGGGACCATGATCAAGGAGGGTGTGTGTCCACCTGCATGGAAAACAAGCAGCTTCCTAAAAGGAGCCCGGTGGGTGCACCAATGGGGACAGGATGGGTTGAGGAGGGCAGAGGTGCAGGGGGCCCCAGCTGCTTGCCATGAAAGAGCAGGGAACATGTCCTCACTTGTCACCACTCTGCCCTAGGATTAGCATCCTCGTCAAAGGGAGTTTGCTGGCTCTGCTGCAAACATCCCCTTGTACAAAGAGCTCCACACAGTCAGGCTGCTCTGTGCTGTGCCCCGTGCAGGATGGTCGTGCAGGGGCTGAGGCAGGTCACAGCCCTTTGCCCTGCCTCCTCCTCTCCCTCCCTGTGGGACACACAGCTTCCTCCTGATAGAGTCAAGGAATGATTCGAGTTGGAAGAGACCTTTAGAGATCATCTCAATCCAAGCCCCCTGCCATGGGCAGGGACACTTTCCACTAGACACTAGGTTGCACCAAGCCCTGTCCAACCTGGCCTAGAACACTTCCAGGGATGGGGCAGCCACAGCTTCTCTGGGCAAGCTGTGCCAGTGCTTCAACACCCTCACACAGAGGAATTTCTTCCTAGTATCCAATCTAAAGCCAACCTCCATCAGTTTGAAGCCATTCCTCCTTGTTCTGTCACTCTAGGCCTTTGTTCAAAGTCACTCACCAGCTCTCCTGGAGCCCCTTTAGGCACTGAAAGGGGTTCTAAGGTCTCCCTGGAGCCTGCTTTTCTCCAGGCTGAACAACCCAGCTCTCCCAGCCTGTCCCGAAACCAGAGGGACTCCAGCCCTCAGAGCATCTTTGTGACCTCCTGTGGACCTCCTATGACAGGTCCATGTCTGCTTGTTGGAAGGACCTACACCTATGTTCTCATCTTCATCCTCTGCAGGAACAGAGTGAGAGTTTCCCTGCCTCAACTCTGCACCCTAGTAATTCCTAGCAGCTCTCCTTGGGTCCCAGCTTGCTGCTTTGTTTTCCAAACTCCTCTTTAGTAAAGTCAGGAAGACTTAGAGAGGCAGAAATGTACATGACTCCTCCAGACAGTATCTTTCAAACTTGGGAGCACTGGGACCTTATTTCTGGTCTCTGATGTGGACAACAGATGTGAGCAAAACATTTAGTGTAATAATGGTGTTAGCAAGAACCAAATTGCTAACTTGGTTGTGAATAAAAATAATCACCCTGCCAGACCATTGCCATGAAAACTCTAAGAGCAATGAAAACAGACTGGTCTGGAATGAAACCCACTCATTGTATCAGAATCATCTTGTGCATATTCACTGCCAAGTATGTTGGCTTTTGGGTTTTTTGACGAAATATGGCCTCAGCTGCTCTCTGCTGTTTGGCACCATGTCAGGACAACATGGAAAACAGGGAATCCTATTCCACAGACTTCTAGAAAGGTGAAAAAGAAAAAAGGAAAATAAAGACAAAGGGTATTTTATATACTTCTAAAATATTTTTTAATAGTAGCAATGATGCAAGCAAGCAATTGGATGGATTTTGTGTGATTTCTATTTCTTGGCTACAAATGGGATTTTTTTGTGGGGGAGAAAGTTCATAAAGCCTCTCTGCTATTTATCCCTTTGACCTCTGCATTACCCCAGCTGTGGCTGGGATGACAGATATACATCCATGCAGTCAGAGTTGTGAGGTTAAAAGGAAAAGTGACTCATTCAGTATGAAACCCCCAGGAAAAAAAATCCCTTCAGAACCAGAGAGATGTTAGACCAGCAGCTGAATTTTGGCCAGTTGTTGGACTGACTTATGAGTTAGTGCTGTGCATCCATGGCTGCTTTGGGGTGGGTTTTCTGGACTAACTCTTTAGGGGCACAGGTGCTCACTTTTGTTGAGAATGGTGGGGGGCAAACAAATCCTAGCTACACAAGTTCTGCTGGGACACACGGCATGTACTGGAACAGAAGCAGAGTTGGATGTGAGAAAACTGAAGGAACCCTTGTTCTGTGCCTGCTGTGGGAGAGGCCCCAGCTGGTGAGGATGTGTGTCATGCAGGCTGGTCCTTTTTAGGGCAGAGACACAAAGTAAATGGGTTTTGATGGTCTTTCATTGACAATTCCACTTTTTGGAACACTGGGCATGATCTCTCAATTTCTGTGGTTTGTAACTAGTGTTTGAAATCAGACTTTTCCTCTCTGCTTTTGGTTGAAAAAAAAAATTTGGGAGCAAAAGTGGCATTTACAGCTCTGTCTCTGTAAATCAGTTTTACTATAACCACTCTGAGGACAGCTTCATTCTCTTGGTCACACTCCTGTGCTGGGGATGTGTCATGTGCTAACATACCCCCAGCTTAGTGGAGGAGGGAGCATCTTGAACTAGAGAACTATCCCAAGACAGGTATTTGTCATTTTTGGTGCTGTAAATGAATGGATTGGAAACAGAACTGCAACATCAGAACTGACCACCACCACTTACATCTGGTTTACACCTTTTAATCCATTGATTTCGGTGCTCTGTTCTGATGTCAGGCAGTTCTCAGCTGCCTGAGCAGCCTGGGTTTGAGTATCAACAGGAGAAGCCTCACGGGCTCTGCCTGTCTGCCCAGCATAGATGTTACCATGGGGATATTATCACCATATCCTGGATCTCTGTAAAGCTGGTCCTTTAATTTGTTGCTCTCTTTGATCCAACACTTACAGTATTCTTGCCCACATACTTGGATCCCCTCGTCAATCACAGACAGAGCCCTCTGTCCTGGGCAGAGGGAAAATTGCATGTTAATATGGAAAATACCAGTAATGTTGTTGAATGTTGTTGCTGTGGGAACAGGAGCTGCCCGTTGTGAAGGATGCCCAGAATTCTGTCTTCAAACAATGACATGGAAAAAGAATGAGAAACAGAAGGTCAAGAACTGCTCTATGGGTTAGTTTTCTGTTTCTTGTGACCTTTAACTATAAATTGTCCCTCTCATGACTGTTTTATAATATAATCTTATATTGTACATAACTTTTCAGCTCTTGCATTAATAAATGGGATGATGTATTCCCCTTCTTCTCTCTCTCTGTGACCTTCTGTGACTAAAATACTTCATTGAGATGTGACATACTATTTGCCTCCAGCACAGACAAATATCTTGTGTTAATGTACTAGTGCATGAGCATCTGCAGTCTGCACCCAGATGTCAGCCATGACGGCTTTTCATCTTTCAGTCTGAACACCGGGTTGCTTTTATTTAGGAATGAGTAGGACTCAAGGAGGAGGTGAATAATTCTGTGGTTAATGAGCACATCTGGAGCTATAAAAAAGCCAAGCTATGAAGGAATAGGAAGGTCAAACTGCTCCACACATGTCCTGCAGACAGCAGGCCTCTGCTGAGCTCCCTGGTGCTTGTGGAGTACTTTAAATAGCCAGGGCTGATGCTGACAGAATTGAGCTCAATGTCATACCCAACTCCAGACCCAATGTTCTCTGTCCCCCAAAGTCCTTTTCCACTGCTGGGAACCACACTCTGCTAATGTATAGCTGGTTTGATGGTTTTAGAACAAAGTAAGTTCCACAACTTTGCAGCCAGGCCATGGCGAGAAGCCAGTTCCCATAATTTCTTCATTGGGGCATTTCCACCTGCACACATGAGGGGCAGGTCAGTGCAAAGTCTGGATGCTCCAGTTCAGCTGCCATCCCAGCTGTGTCAAGGCACAGAAAACACCCAGCAAGCAGTGGCTTCCAACAAGGCCCGTGATGAACACTCAAAATTGCTGTTTCTTCAAAGCTGCTGGGAGTTGGGTCTTCTGCTGGCTTACAGCATGCACATCTGTGATGCATCCCCAAAACACACAGCCAAACATTGCAGCAGTAGGGAAGGAGGGACACAGAGGCTGTGTTAGCACAGAGGAGAGGTTTTCCAGGGCAGGGTGGGGCGATTACGCCATGAGTCCCTCGGCCTGGAGCCGGAGGCTGTGACAGGGCTGGGCAAGGCCTGGGCCGGCTGACTGAGGCAGCCTTATCAGCTGGGGCTGTGCCAGGGGAGCAGGTTATGGATGGGCCTGTCAGGGCCTCCTGGCACCACCTGCCAGCATGAGGGAGCGTCACAGCTGCTGGCCACTTTCCACAGGAAAGCTTTTGAAAAATTGTGCAGGGAGGTTGTATTAAACACACTGCCCGGCTGACAGGAGTGTCTGCTCAGCACCAGCTAAATTCCTGCTGTATTTTTAACCTGTTCATTGCCCGTTGCGCTGTGTACCTGTGTTAGCTGTCAGGAGTGGTGTTAAATTTCTTTTTTACTTTGTCTCTCAAGAAGGATTTCAGTCCTGGATGCTCTGCTCTCTCCCAGGAGGTGGGAGTAACATGCAGAGTGTGTGTTTTGGGTTCTGCTCGTGCGGAGGAAGTGACCACACTCCAGGAGAAAAGGAAAGATCTGACCCAAAGCAGGGGGCAGTGGATCCTCCCAGCTCAGCAATGCTCCAGGATGCACGCATAAGGTGTGCAGGAGACCCCATTCCTTCTCCCTCTGCATGATTCCTCTCTGCTTCCTTCACACCTTCCTTCCAAAGCCAATCCAAAATCAAGGGCAGGAGGAGGAGGAGGAGAGAGAGGGTTCCGGTCAGCTCACAGTCAAAAGAGGGATTGGGATGCAGGGAAATGTCCAGGCAGTTATAGGATGAACTTTGGTGTCTACTCACTTTGCCTTTCTTGAGAAAGTGTCTCTAAGACTATGAAAATAAATAATTGTGTTGTGTCTCAATTGTCTTTTCAGCCAACAGAGTCTGTGATGCAACTCCTGGCTCACTGGTGTGAGGTCAGATGCAGAGCAGCTAGCGCTGACTTCCTGCTCACCTGAATTCCCACTTAGAAAGTGACTATGCCAATTTAAGTAAATTAATTTAGAAACAGGTTCTTTCCAGCCATACAGTTTCTGTAGATCCCCAGGGAGCAATGCCAAAGGGGAGCTCATTCTTTTCTGCTCCTTGTTTCATGGCTGGCCTGTCAAAGTAGGAACAAAGGGTACATTTAGCCGGAGCTGTGACAGCAGCTAATGCCGTCTGGACCTCATTCTGTTTGTCCCAGTGATTCACAGGGGCTGTCACAAACTGCCCTCCCTTTATGACCAGCAGATTTCCCTTTCAACTGAGTCAAAATTATTCTGTCAAGATAAGGAGAGTAACAATGGCATTACCTATCTGGATGGCTGAAAGCCTGTTATTAATCTCACTAATTCTGTGTTTCACTGTCAAGCTGCTGAGTCAGTCACTCGTCTGCATTTGTATATGTTTAATGCTTTTAGGGATAAAGACAAGATCCTCGTGTTTTGCAGAACACAATTCCATTCTTTTACTTTAAAATAAACATGGAACATCTCCTAAATACAGAAATACCCATTGTTTTCCAGTTGGGTTACAACAGAACTGTTGGAACTGTTATATTTAATTTCTGAATTTGTTTGCTAGTTACTTTGCTACTACCCAACTATGTGTGGCAGATGCTGGCATCATGTTAGATTTGTGTAATGAATAATGAAATATATTGCTTACATGTGTAGCCACAATATGTTAGCAGAATGTGAGGTTTTATTTCAGTTTGATGTGAGGTAACAAGTACTTGAGTATTATCCAGTGCTGCTTCCTTGGCTAGCCAAGACTCTTCACTTCGAGGGTAATAACCATTTTACCACAGCCATGTGGAGTTAGTACAGCTACCCGGAGTGGGGAATAGATTTATTCTCAGCACCTACAGCAAGAAAAGAGTTTATTATTTCGATGTTGAGTCTCAGCTGTGGAGGTTTTCAGCCTGGAAATGGATGCACGGGAAGGCAGGGCTAGAGAAATCACACAGCCCCTCAGCCTGCTGCAGAGGGTGAAGCATCAGGCTGATCCTAGATCGGCTGATCTGGATCCGGGCTCGGCGTGCTCCCTCCCGGCCGCTCCGGGAATCGCAGCCCGGCCCGGGCCAGGGCCCGGAGGCAGCGGCAGTGTCCGGCCCAGGCACACGGGCCCGGCTGGGGTCACCGGCCGCGGGGACAGCCGGGGGTGCCGCGGGGACAGCCGGGGGTGCCGCGGGGACAGCCGAGGGTGCCGCGGGAGCCAGGCCCGGCTGGGCCGGACTCGGGGAGATGGCGGGGCACAACCAAGCGGATCCGTACAGATGATGCACAAAGCACAGAGCGGTGTTTTGCCCCGTGGGGAGGGTGGGTGAGCGATCTGACCGAGCAGCCAGGGCCTGGGGGACAGCAGCTCTAGCTTTCCTTCAGGAGGGGATCGCAGCTGAAGCACTTGGTGGGGACAAAGCCCAGGGGTACCCGGCGAGCTGGGCAGCACGAGGTGAATTGAAGATGATTCCCAAGGATGCCGGGGGAGCTGGGCAGCAGCGTGGGGCCAATGCTTCAGCAGTGCCACATTAGAAACCACAGGGCTGCCTTGAGACGGCTCCTGTGACACACTGAGGCATGAAAAGTCACTTTGCACAACCACACGGCCCCGAGTTTAACAAGAGGTTGAACAACACTCTCAGGTACATCACGGGATTTCCGGGGTTGTCCTGTGGAGGGTCAGGAGCTGGACTCAGCCATCCCTGTGGGTCCCTTCCAAGTCAGGATATTCTATGACTCCAAGGGAACTTCCCAACAGCCCAAGAATGTCCTTTAATTTCTCACAGCGAAATGATGCTGAAAGGGCAGCTCCAGGCATGTGAGGCCCTGCTGGGAGCTGGGCAGCCGTGGCCGTGTGCCCGGCTGCCCTGGGCTGCCCATGGGCAGTGTGTGCAGTGGGCTGGAAAACCACAGCAGCAGAGCCGTGCCACAGGCTGCACCCTCCAAGAAAGCTGAACACAAATATGAGCTCTGCCCAGGGTGAGTTGTTTCAGTTTTGACTTCCCAAAATCGTTACAGGGACAGGAAGTTAGGGCACAATAACAGGGTTGGATCCACAATTAATTAAAAATAGCATAATCTCTTATGACCTGAAACTTTGCTAATTAGGGTCTTTCTCCTGAAATTATTAAGGCTTTACAATCTGTATAAGCTGAGGATTTGTCTATAGGGCCAAAATTATTCACCTTGTGATAAATTTCCTCTGTCACACCCATACATTCAACACAAGCCAGACTGAGCAGAGTGGAAATGAAGATTTATTTTATGATCTTTTAATGTGTTTCTTGAATTACAAATGAAGAAGTACAATTTAATTTTCTTATGAATTTCCATCCAGCTCTACAGCAAGTAAAAAAGTCAAGAGACATTTTTATGTTGAAGTGAATATTATTAGCCTCTTGGTTGCATTATGTTTTCTCCAAACATATTATTTTTCTGTATTAAGGATGGAGCTTTAAATCTTCATTAACCAGAATGACTCAGTTCAGTAATTGCTAAATAGAGCTGAAGTGAAGATATACATAACAAAGAGTAGACTAGAACATAAAACCATACAATTATATCATTGCAGTTATATCAGGAGTTATGAAAATGCCTATAAAGAACACTGGAATCTGTTCAAATGTCAGAAATTGTTAAATGTATATACTCTTTACAGATATGCAATTTCATTTCTTGCAATGGCAGTTTAAAACAATTGCCTGTCTGCTTCTTTTTTTTCCTCTTCTTCTCTTTTTCTAATGTAAGGGAAGAACACAGCCCATACTGATTTAAGCTCTTTGAGTTATTTAAATGTGCTTAGAAAATGTGGAGCTGAAGATGCTTCCACACACACTATTTGCTGTAGAACTAGTCATTGTGGGAGAAATCTCTGCCTCTGCACTTCTCCAGATCATGCCAGAAATTAACTGTCTTGTGTATCCTATCACAGGCAGAGCAAGAAAAAACATTTGCTTTGGAATAGTGCCAGCAAATGAATGGTGTGACTTTACCTATGGAGTCATAGCATGGATATATGCAGAAAATGTATTTTCCCTTCCAGCAGCTGTAGTGAAAGGAGTTCACTGCCTTATTTAATACCTCTGCATGAATGTTCATGCTCAGGTATTCACTGTTTACTTATGCTGAGTATACAGTGCACACACTGTGCCTCTTCTTCTGCCTGGGAAGGAATAAAGATACACTGTTCAAGTCAGACAAATATTTTTAAAATCAAGCCATGTGCCAGAAAGGATTTCAGGAACTCCAGAAGTTAACAATTTCACCACTCCATTTTGCTGTACAGATGTTGCTGCTCAGAGGAAGGATCAGGACTCATGCTGCCAGGGTTGCCCTGACTCAGCACTGAAATGGGGATTCAGAAAAGATGCTTTGCAGGAGCAGCTCCAGATCAGGTAGGGGAGGGAAGAAGATTGACCCTATCCCCTTCTGGCCTGGGTGGCTGTGCATGAGCCATGAATGATACAAAACACAAGTGAAGGGATGTTATGTGAGAATGATGAGAAGCTAAAGGACTAAGTATTCTGCAGTTGGAGGAAAGATATGTTCACTTTGCTTGACTGGCTGCTGGCAGGACTGGAGGTCATGAGTCTGTCAGAGTGGAACTTACACCTCTGATCAAATTTAGGAAGGGTGCTGTCATCCTCCCTAGGATCTCAATTCTAAGATCTGAGATTTCAGAACTTCACCAAAAAGCTAATGAGCCCTCTGCACAAGCATTTTTCATCAGCTGGCTTTCCCTTCCAAGGTGTCTGTAAATTATGTTGTGTGCAAAGATGGGATGTGAAAAGCCAGCACAGGCTGATGCTGAATGAGTAAGGACATGGAGCTGAGAGTGCTGGGGCCAGTCAGCAGTGAAACCACAGAGCTTGCAAGCAGCATTTGCCCAGGCTGCTCTCTTTAGTACAAAAAACCCAGACACAGTGACCCTTTCCTCATGTGAAGAATCTTTTTTGGATAAATGTACCTCAGTTCCATGTGGAAAACCCACACACATAGCAGGAGATATGCCCAGCAGATGATTGCCACCTAAAGTGCAGTGACTGCAAATTACCATCTCTCCAGAGAGAAATACTTCATCCTGATCTGACTTCAGACTGATTCAATATGGTTTTTTTCAAGGTCTGTTTTTCCATCCACTAATTAGTAGCCTAAATAAAATAGAAGTTGAGATTTTTGTGGGGCTTTTTCATGGGTTTGTAATGTCTTTTACCCATATTTCTTAACTACATCTTTCTTTAAACCTAAATGGAATAATGTGACTGGCTGGCCTTTCCTATTTCTGGATTTGATTTATGCTGGAGTCTGCAAAGGAATGATTTACAGAGCCTTTCTGTTGGCTGCTTAGCCTTGTACAGAATCTGTGTTGAAATCCAGGGCATGCACAGAAAGGTCTGCCTAGTGCAGTGTGGGATGACCCAGTCCTGTTTCACATTCCCTCTTGGGCTTTATGATGCAAAAAATGTGCTTCTCCTCCACAAACACCTATGTTAAATGTGTCACAAGCTTAAATCCTTTGAGGGTTGCTTTCTGAGCTTCAGGCAGATCTGTCTGTTACTTCAAAGTCTTTGTTTCTTTCTCCAGCAGTGAAAATCAGCACTTTGTGGAAAATGCAGGGGTTGGGTGGGCAGTGCTCAGAGGTGCCTGCTTGCCAGCCACCCAGGTGCATTCCAATTCACTTACACCCCAGCTGTGATGACACAGAGAGATGGAAATGTGTCTTTCTGCAGAAATCAGCATCTTCCTTAGGCTCCAACTGCTTAGAGTATTTCCTTCTTAGTTCAAACAGGGAACACAGGGTGATTCATCATTCCTGCTAGCCAAGTTTACAAAAGAGTTTATTCATTTGCTGAGGCAGGGGCCAAGTTTTGATTAAAACCCATGAAATATGGATATGGTTAACAAATGTTTCAGCCTGGACAGTGCCTTCTTTGCATGCAAGTGCTGGAGGTCACAGTCCTCAGACTGTGTCACAGTCCTCAGGTCACTGTCCACCGCAAATGCCCCCTGACAGATTTCAAAGGACAAATCAGAACATCATTTATGAAAGCTGCCTCGTGTCCTGCAAGCCCCTTGGATGCTTAGCAAGGACTGCAGTCTGCATCACTACATCTCCTGATTCTTTTAGGATGCCTGGATAATTTGGAAAATCTAATTAAAACATGGGCAATGTAATTTTAAATAAGAAGGGGAGAACGTGTGTCTTTTTCCCTCCCTGCAGTCAGACCCCTCAAATTCTGTCTGGGTGCATTTGTACAGGTCTAAATAAGCCAGTCAGGCAATTACCTTTTTTCCCTGTGTTTGCAGAAGTTTAAATGGCCTTGTGAACGTGCAGCTGGGCACGGCTCAGAGCACTGCCAGCTCAGCCTCCACCATACTGTAATTATGTTGACTGGGAGCACAAGCCATAGATTCCTCCCTGGGACACTCCTGGTGAATCCAGCTTTAGCCTGCCAAGCCTGGCACAGGCAGCTGGAGGTACTGCTCTGCAACACAGACCTTTTCCATCTGAATGCTGTGTGTTTATCTCAGTTTAAGTCTTGTGTAGATTATCTGCAGCAGAATTTAAGGCATAAATCTCATCCTTTCACTTCTCTCTGTTGCACTTTAGTGTCCTCAAGGGGTGCAGCCTTGAATAACACTGAGTTATTCATGACTGGCTGCAGCCTCCCAGTCTGCTGCACCAGCGCTGGGGTGGCTCAGGGCCTCACAGCACTGAGTTCCCAAAACAGTCCATCAGCACAAAGCCTTTTGCCCATTCCAGGAGAATCCTGGCACGAGTCAGACTGCTCAGGAAACCTTCAGAGCAGGAGTTTGTTTGCAGCCAGGGTCTCTGAGTTTTGTCAGAGGACAAAGCATGGTATAGTTGATACCTCAGTGTTTCACACCCTGGGTTTGTTTAGCCTGTGCAGGGCAGGCCCATGCAGAGACACCTGAGCTAGCTGCTGGACAAAGTTACCTGCAATCAAGACAGCAGATGCCCAGTGGGGAGCAGTGGGAGCATGTACAGCAGTGGATTGTGTGGGCTGTGGAAGTGCAAATAACCTGATGTAGCTTTTTGTTGCTGCTGTGCAGGGTGTGTTATTCCAAGAGGAAGCTGTACTCAGGTCTGTTCATGGTGAGATGTGTGTGTCTGGCCATGTTGCCTTTTTCCAGTGTTTGCATCTTCTCCTTGTGATGGAGGTGTTTCTCTAACACTCAAAGGGCTTGATTCAGGACGGCTTCCTGACAAATGCTCAGAAATTTTGCTGTTTGGAAATGCTCTGTGATTTTGCTGTCAGCTGGGTACCAGACAGTACCCAGCCCACATCTGGCACATCTGGTACATCTGGCACAGCAGGCTTCTCCCAGTCCATATGCCCTTCCCTGGCCTCAGAAGCCCCCTGGCTTCTGCCCATCATCAACAATAGTTTGTATTTCTCTTGGTACACCAAATCCTCAGTTTGTGACATCCACCTGTGCACAGGCTAAAGGAAGGCTAATAATTTGATGATACCTTAGGAGACAGCAACTCCACAACATGGCACAATCTTTTATCTCTGGCTGATGTAAAGACATTGCTCAGACTTTTGGCTGGATCTCTGAACAGCAGACATTGGATGATGGCATGCCTTGACTTTTGGCTCCCAGCCTTGCTTTTCTAGGATCTGGTGTGATTATTTTTTCATTCATGAAAAAAAGGAAGCGCAACAGACACAGCTAATTTTAGAATTTGTTCCTTTACAAGGCCTTTTTACACATGTAAGTTTTAGCTTCAGTTTCAGGGAGAAACCTGAGCTATGCTGAGGTCAGAAAGAGTTGTTATCCAGACATATTCCTGCCTCCTCAGTTCTGACTCACTGCATTGTTGTATGGGAAATCCTATACATGCCATGACATAAGTACTCTTCAGTTAATTTTAGTATTTCCTCTGTCTAGGTCTTGAACAAACCCTTGTAATATGAGAGACAAAGGGGCATCCAAAAATACTTGTGTGCACTTTCAGCAGACAAGCTCTCTGCAAAGAGATTTTACTCTACTTTTCAGGAACATAAGGACTTCAAACACCCACAGGACACTTGATTGTCCTGGTTTTAAAGCAGATCTCCATGTCATAGCTCTCTGGGTCAGTTGTTCCTCTCACGTATTCTTACTCCTCTCTCTGCCTGCAGTTGTGCAAGGTTTTGGTGGTTTTTTTTTCCCTTTTTAAATACATTAATACTGCTACTGTTGCCAATGGGCTCAGCATTATCCAGCAGCAACATTGGCTCCATCGGGCATGGGAGAAGCTTCCAGCAGCAGCTTCTCACAGATGCCACACCTGCCAAAATATTGCCACACAAGCCCAACACATCTCTACAAACATATTTTCAGTTCTTTCTACTAAAAGAGAAGGAAAAAAATCTACTTCTTCCAAACATAAGAGCAAGAAGTCTGTAATAAAAATAGGTTTAAAAAGAAGCATCAGAACAGAGTAAGGAATCCAGTTCTGACTCATGCCATTGGGTCTGAAGACTAATGGTGTTTTTACAGCCTCTAAAATGTACTAATATCTTTAATGTCATCACAGACTCACAGCTTGCTTCTCTCATTGATAATGATGCAATCATTTCTAAATTCACCCAAATAAATGTTAATGTACAAAGTGTATGTATGTGCAACATATGGAACTGTGTTAGTATGTTCTGGTGAGAGGACAGCTGGACCCTTTTATTATGGTTTATGATATTAGCAGTTGTTGAAAGCATCAGTGAAAAAAAATGCCCCCTTATGATAGATATTTATTTCCCTATTTTCTATTTTTCTTATGGATTGTGGTTTGGTGAGTCATCTCCCAAAACCTTGTTTTTTCAGTTGTAGTTCACTAGATGTGTCTTTAGAAAATGGACTTGTGATGGAATGAATCTGGAAAGCAAGAGGTAGCTTGTTCATGGTGTCTTATTGGTCTAATTAGGTTCCTGGTTCTATTTAATATTGGAAAGAAGTTATTTTTGGTAGAGGTGATTGTTAGGATGATTGGCAATGATGATGGTCACTCAGAATTAGTGTGAGTACTGGTTTCTGGAGAGGAAACACAGTAAATTAGACGTTCTGGCGAGCTGGGGAATGATTTTCTCTTTGTTTCAGCTCCACCAGTGCCTCGTGTCAGGTCCGTCTCTCCCGAAGCTGTGCCGTGGTCCCGGGAGACCCAGTGGTGCCGGGCTGCTCCTGCCCTCGGCGGAGCCCGGGCCAGCGTGAACCCATCACCCTGCTCACACGGCCCTGCCCCGTTCCGGCACTGAGATCGCTTTCCTTCATCTCCATCATTTCCCCTCTGCCGCGAGCCCGCCACCTGCCTGGGGCTGGCCCGGAGCGGCTGAGCGCTGGCGCGGCGGCACTGTGAGCAGCGCCTGAGCCGCCGCCGGCCTGCAGGGAGCACGGGCAGAGCCAGGCGGGCTGTTCCAGGGATGGAGCAGGGGTTGCCAGGCTGTCTGAGCTCCCTCTGGATCCGCTTTTCTCCGGGAAACAGCCGCTGCGAGATCTCAGCAGACTCTGTGCGCCGCTACTCGCGGCATTACGGCGGGGGCGGGGCGGGGGTGGGGTCCGAGCCTGGGGCGGGTCAAGGGGGCGGGGCCGGCGGGAGGCGGGGCTGGAAGGGCCGGGGCGCTTCTAGAACGGGCGGCGGGAGCGGCGGCGACAGGGTGAGCCTGGGGGTAGAGCCGTAGGGTGAGCGGGGCGGGTTTGGGGGTACAGACGGAGCCTGCAGTGAGGACGGTAGTAGCAGGGTGAGCGGGGCAGGCTTGGTGTGCAGCCGCAGGGTGAGCGGGGCAGGCTTGGGGGTGCAGCCGGAGCTTGCGGTGAGGGCGGCAGCCGCCGGGTGAGCGGGACAGGGTTGGGGGTAGAGCTACAGAGTTTGGGGTACAGCTGGAGCCTGCCCTGAAGGCGGCATCAGCCGCAGGGTGAGCGGGGCAGGGTTGGGGGTACACCCGGAGCCTGCTCTGAGGGCAGCAGCAGCAGCAGCCCGACACACGCTGTGCCCGCTGCCGCAGCCCCCCGGGACTCGCGGGGGTCCCGCTGCGGGGGAACCGTGAGCGCTGCCCGGCGGCGCGGTCCGAGCGGACTGAAGGTGGTTCAGCCCCGGCACGTTTGGTTAAATCCTCGTCCGGGATCCCCGCTCCGCTGCTGGGGGTCGGCGGGTCCTGGGTGGCCGGCCCGGTCCAGCGGCGGGTCGGCGAGCAGCAGCCCCTCGATGCTGCCCGTGGGCCGGGTTTGGGGCACGGCGGCTCGGCACGGGGGGAGGTGGTGTCGCAAAACATCAGCGGGTCTTTGTAAGGTGTCATCGCAAAAATAGTGGAAGAGCTTGTTCCCGTTCTCCGCGCTGTTTGGGTTTGATAGGACTGGCATTCGCGGTTAAATGACTGCCAGCTGACTTTGCCGGCTGCATTAACTGGCTGTGCATGTTTCCTGCCTGCCATAGGCTCAGCATAGAGCAAGCGGGCTTAAGCTTCGTAGAGGTGTTCCAGCCCCACTTTTCCTGCTCGCTTCTCATTTTATTTTACTCTGAGCTTTGTTTTCCAAAAAAAAAAAAAGCCTGTCCCTGCACAGTTGTGCAGCTGAGCTGGGGACAAGCCAGGAGAGCACAGGCAGCTGTGTGTGACCTGTACGATGCAGTGACCTAAGCCTCGGTGGAAAAGGCTGTGCAAAAGCAGCTGATGTGAAAGCTGAAGGCAGTACCTAAGTGTTACCACAGCTCAGCTGTGGCACAGCAGCTTGGCATGTCATAAGATGGCAAAACATGCCTTTGACTAGACAGGAGTAATTTTATTTCAGAAGACAAAGAATGTCTTGTAACCTGGAAGCAAGAGGGAGAGAGGATATGTAAATAAAGACTATTTTTGGGACTGTCTGACTTTGTGATGTTTGGTGTTTCTAGCCAATAACCATTCCTCTTTCTCAGCAGTAGTGTTCCCCAGAAGACATTTTTGTAACAAAACCTCTTGCTCTTTAATTTTATAGGTGCTCTGTGAGGGTGGAGTGGAGCTGAAAGGCCTCTGTGGTCATCTTTACCAGGGTAATACTTCATCTTTCTGGCATTAAGGACTTGGAAATAATCCCACAGGTATGTTGTGGATATTTATGGCAATCAATAACTGCCATTCACATTTCAGTAAAATGTTCTTCTGCATTGATAAATTAGCACTGCTGTAACACTAACAGACAAGAATGTGGCTTCTTGCTAATGCCATAATTTCTTGGGATTCGATTTTTTGATGTGACTAATCATACTTGGGAAGCTGTGCAGGAATAACATACTTCAAAGAGAGTAACAGCAGAGGGAGCAGCATTTACCAGTTAGTGTAAGAAACTTTTCACTGGAGGTTTAAGTGAGGAATCCAATCTGTTTATAATTTCCATGCTGTGCACATTGGCAAACTTCCAAAGAAGCAAGCTGTAAACATAGATATTTTTCCTATGACTAGTTCTGATTTTTGTGCATGGTGTTCTATATGTCAGAGATGAGAACATGGAGTGTGGAAGGGGCCATGTTCTAGGGTCATGTTAAAACAGAATCAACCCATGAGATGAAGATAAATTTAATTAAAATCAGGCCTTATCTCAGAGGTTATTTGAAAGAAACAGTTCCCTGACCATATACCTTTTAATATGAGAAGAACCCCTCTTATTTCTGAACACGAAGATATTTTTAATGCTTTATATGACCAAATGGTAAGTTATGTTAAGTATGATGATATACTGAAGTTATGGGCTTTGCACAGTAAAATGCCATCTAAATATTATTGCTAAAAAAACAAGCTGTAGTGGAAAAAGCCCAGAGTCTTTTTGTCTTCACCAGCACTGTGGGATTTGACTCCAGGCTGCTTTATAAAGGCAGAGCTTGCAGTGTAGGATTCAGGTGGATTTGCTGTGCCTTAGACTTACATCAGTTTTATTCTCTACTGGAGCGTGGAAGGAACATTCTTTGTTATGGCTTTAAAGCATTACTGGGAGCTAATCAAGATGATTATGGCTTCTAAGGTGGTTATAATTTATTTTATGCTAAAAGAAATGCCAGCAGTTTTGCATGATTGTGCTGTGTCCTTGGTAATGTTTGCAAATAAACAGCTTTTCCTAATTTTCTTTTGGCTTGCCTTAAGAAACACAAGGCAATCATACTGGTGTTTTTGCTAAGTAATTGTTTTTAGATGCACATTAAAATGCTTTGTAAAGAAAAGTGGTGATGTTGGCATGGGCTGCTTCGAGCAGTAAAACCAATGTGCTCTGGAGGAAGGGGCTGGGTTGAACACTGGTGAATGTGAGTTCATGTGGATAGTGAATTTCAGCTCTGAATTACTTGTATCAAAGTCTTCAGCCAATGGTGTAGGTTTTCTTTCCTTAGTACTTAATTTTTTAAAAGTTTTATAGCTCCTATCATGTGTTGGACTGATCTGCAAGACTTGAATTACTGCTGCAAGTGGATGGTTTTATGGCTGCTTTTCTTGGTTGGTATTGAGAGAGACTCCTCCTTAGGAACATCTTGAAAATCTGTTTATAATTAAGCCTGTCTTTTGGCTCTTAATGAGTAAGCAGCCTTGCAGGTTTTTTGTTTATACTGTTTTCCACTTAGATATCATTAACCTTATCCCCAGCCCTCAGTACTGACAGCAGCTTCATGGCTCCTTTTGAATCTCCACTGTTTGTGGAGGGGAAAGGGATGGAGCCATCTGCAGCAGCAGTTCAGTACTGCTTGGTGTGTCTGCAGGCAAGAGGACAGGGTGGGAAACAGAGGTGTTGGGAGGAGCCCCAAACAGGCTTGTCTCATCCAACAGTCCAACCTCAAACTGCTGTTTGAGGATGGACCAAACTTCAGAGCCTCAACTGTGTGTGCACCAAGAAGTCATCAGTGGCCTGAGGTGATCTTGAATTAGTGATTTGCTTGTTGGATTTCATTATGGTATTTAAATGTAGATACATATGGAAGCAGCTGTTTTCCTTTCCCAGGTGTTTAACAGCACAGGCAAGCACAGAAGAGGAGACAGGCTGGAACCCTTACTTGTGTCATCAGCTTGTATATTGTATTCCAGTAGCTCAGAAAAATGGTATCTTGATCAGATGTTGAGAGTATCTGGTTATGATACATTGTCTCACAAGCTTTATTCCTCTGCAGCAAGTTCTGGGTCTGTGAGCATGGAACCAAACCAGACAGTACTCTGCTTTAATTACTTAGAAGAAACCATTGCTGTGTGCTCTGAAAAAATTTCCCCCTCCCTAGTCTTTGGAAAGAGGTGACTTTGCTTGTTTGGAGCAGTTACATGGAACCCCAGTTCCCCACCTCCCCTGGAGAAGCCCCATAGCAAAGGGAGTCCTGTCACCTTTCAGTGAGGAGTGGAACAACACTGGTTGTTGTTTTGGTTTTTTTTTTCTGGAGTTCATGTGGTCAACAATAGTGTTCACATATGAGTACAAGCAACACTTTGATCTCATTTACTGTGAGTTGTATTCTTTATGTTGTACAGTCTTGTTTTATGTTGGTTCCACTTAATTTAATTCTCCTGCATGAGAAGTCTGTGCAAATTTGAAGCTGGATGAAGAACTTGCTGGTTTTGTCCCTGTTTTTAGTTAGGCTGTCAGGCAAGTGGAGTACTCTTGTACCATGGTGAACAAAGGAGACTGTAGCATATCAGTTTGATCAGAAGTTGAGTCCTAAAGGCACTGGATGAGTAATAGGTGCTTGTTTGCTCTTCTGACCTGAAAAGAGTCCTCCCTTTTTGCTGGGAGCTGGCCTATACTGCCTGTGACTGGATATGAAATTCAGAGTGAATGAGGAACTGAGAACCATGGTAGATGTGCAAGCAACTTCCCTTTAAGAGGTCAGCTTTCTGTTTTTATATCTTGTTGATTATGAGGATTTTAGAAAGCTTATTTAATAAAGAATTCAGTCTAACCTGTGGAGAAAATTCCATCCTTGTGCGTTTTGTCTAGAACCTCTTTTCCTTCTGCCAGTGTTCCCTGAGTCTGACAGAAATCTTTCCATAGGGAGTAATGATTCATTCAGGTCTTAAACTGTAAAGAAGTAAGAAAAAAAAACCCACGAAGGAAAAAGCCAGGAATATAGACAGTATTTGTCCTACAGAGACTTGTTGTCTGGTATTTCTGTTTGAATAAAACACACTGGCTTTACAGACATGTCTCCATTATTGAGGCATGGGCTGTTCATGCCCCTCCTGCCCCTGTTGCCCTCTTCATTAGCAGATTGTTCTGCTGGAGTGGGATGGGCACACGTACGTGTGGCTGTGCACACACGCTCCTGCCAGCCAAGACTGTGGTTATTCAGCCTCCTGTAACTCATTATTTGTGCTGCTTTTCCCAGTAACAGCTGTGAAAAGAATGTGTACAAACAATCTGCAAACCCTGCAGCCAGGTGTCCTGCTTGTTTGAGCAAGAGCTGCTTTCTCTTTTTACTGAGGTCTCTGTTTATTGACTCAAGTAAAAATGAGTAGGATGTTAAAGCTGTTGAGTGTCTGCTATAAAGACAAGCTGGTAGCTGTAGTAAGTGTATTTCTTGGCAGATATCCTCAGCCATGAGAGAACATGGTGAGGAGGTGCAGGAGAATGTAGAGTTGTGTTGTTTTAACTGGAATATTCACTTGTAATTGTTCTCCCAGGCTTTATGTTGTGCATCCAAAAAACCAGTGCATTAAATGATGGCAGACTATTCAGATGGACAGATGAGGCTTAATATATCCAAATTAATGTACTTCCCAAGTGCACTTGACGTGCTGGGTCTTCTGCTACATCACTTACTGTGACTTGTGATATTGGCAGACCTCTGCATGGCACTATTCACTCAGCTTTACTCATTTCTCAGATTACCCATGTACTAGTTCTTAACTAACTTAAACAAGCATTTTGGGAATATGTGGTTTTGCAGGAGGGTAAGAAACAAGAGGGAAAGGAGAAGACTTACTATGAGACATTTTCCTGCTTATCCATGCTTGCAAACTGTTGTGGTAAATTATTCTGGTTCATTGTGTAGTCTTGTAAAACAATCAAAAGAATAATTTGAGAATAATCATCTTGCCATGTGATAATACACAACAGAGGACAGAGGTATTTCTTATGTTTTTAGTGATGGTGGCGTCACTGAAGTTGTGTTTGATGTTTGTTTGTGGCACTGGTGAGCCCAGCTGAGGGTGAGAGCTTCAGTTGTGCTGTGGGCTTGAAAATCCAAGAAAGAAAGGGCAATATCCACTTATCTTTTGCCTTGTGGCTATTTCATCTTTTGGAGGCAGATGTGTGGAGTCCAAGGGAACAACTTAAAGTTCTTGCAGAATTATCTTGATTCCTTCCTGTTTGCTGCGTTGCTTGAAATTTCAGGACACTCCATGTATTTTCCTTTCCTTTTCTTTTTCTCCTCCATTCTGCTTTCTCAGGTTGATTCCACTTTGCCCCCAATAGATGTATTTTTACTGTATTTGGAGTTATTGGGTCGCACATGGTAATTTTGAGCCCCCAGTTTGCCCCGTTACATTGAGTAGGAAAAAGTAGTAACTGTTTCCTGAGTTGAGGTGGAGAGTTGTCACCTCCCTTTTGACACTGTGCAAGGCTGTGCCAAGAGCTGTTTGAGCAGCAGTGCTCCTGTGTGAGGTTGGAATTGGTGGCTGTTCCTGCTTGGTGGACAGGCAGCTCTGGAGTGAGCTGTGCACTGATCCAAGTGCAGTGCTCCTCACAAATCCCCTGGAGGAGTGTTCTGGTCATCAGATCTCCCAGGAGGCTCCTCTGTGTGCCCCTTGCATCCCTTGCTTCACTTGACCCCATCTGTTCAGACTGGCTTTCCTCCCATAACCTCTCAGGCTGTGCTTTTGGAAGGGGAACAATCTGCTTTCAACATCCATCTCTGGGGCTGGGTTTCTAAACTGGCACACCCTCTGAAATACAGAAGTTCTAAGCCTGTGCCCAGAGGCCAATATGCTGAGATAATGCATGTTGAATAAGCAGAGCTGGAAATTTCACTTTTAACTTTTCCACCCGTTGCTGCCACTTCCACACTACAAAATGTTCTATTTCTCTATTTGGCTTCCTCACTGTTTGTGTTTCTAGACAGTTTTTAAATAACTGAGTTTTATAGAATGCTATAAACCCATTTATTTTAGACTTTTATTATTATTATTGGAATATAATACAATTTTGTAGGTCTCATATTTTCCAGCTCTAGTTATGCCTGACCTGGAAGGTGCTGAACTGCTCTTGCAGAAGAGCTTGTTCTCACTGTCTCGTGGACAATATATCGTTTCCCTTGCTTTTCTCATGTGGGCTTTCCAGTGTCTTCCATGTAAATCCCAAGAAGTCTGCAAGATAGCATTTGAGATTAAGTAACAACTCCTATGGTCACAGAAGAGGGTTTTTTTCAAGCTGTACTAATTAAAATTCAGAGTGTGTAAATAATTTTCATGAGGGTGAAATGACTGAAAATAAAAATTAATGCTTTGGCTTGTTTACCACAAATAAGTTAATTATTTTTATTCCTCCTCCTCCTTTTAATTTTTTACAGGTTTGAGTTATCTGGAAGATGAAACCCTGGCTGCAGTTGCTGTTCTTCCCTTGTGTTTTCCTGGTGTGGCACACAGAAGCAGAGTTCTTCACCTCCATAGGTGTGGAAAGAGCCAGTGCATGATGTTGTGATTGCTAGAACTGTTAAAATTATCCTCTGAAGTATATGGCTTTCTTCATGTGGCCCTGGCCAACACTGTCTGTATTAGGAAAAGCTGCTCTTCTGCAGCATCAGTGCAATTTGTTTGCAGTTGGTTGACTTAGAACACTGACCAACATGATTCAAGTTTCTCTGGGGCCTCTGTCAGTAAAATTAGATGGGGCCTGTGTTCTATTAGGATTTGTGCCTCTGTTGTCATCTTGAACAGAGCACTCCACCTTATGCTAAAAAGCTTAGTCCTAAATTTGAGTTATGAAAATAATTTAAGTGGTAAATATGTAGAGGTTTTTTTTCCCACAGCACCCAAAATCTCATGCCCTCTCAAAAAGTTGGAGTTAAGTGTCAGAAGGAAAAATCAGTAACTGCCTTACATTGTGTGTTTTGCTAGGCCTGAGTAAATGCTAAAGTATTTGTGTTGTAATAAATCTGTAAAATAATTAGATTTTTATGACAATTTAGTTCCTGTGCTCTAATAAGATACAACCATGTATGATTGTGGTAGAGCTTCAAATAAGCACAAACTGAGTTTTCTGCTGTTAATTGGTCTAAAGTTTTCCTGTCGAGCACTTTGGGGACATCCCCTCCATGAGGGCATTAGAGGCTGATTAACTACCACTGGCTGTTCTCCAGAATGTCCTTTGAGCCAGTGGAGCTGTTTGTGAATGGCAAAGCTCAGAGCTCCTGCTGGGTTGTTCTGCACCACCGTGTGGAACTGCTCAGCCAGAGTCCTACAGCCAGCCTCCTCACGTGCCCTGCAGCTTCCTGAGCAATATTTAACTACATGTGTATTATTTCCTTCTGATTGTTCTAGAGTTAAGTAGCATTTTATACAAAGCTTCTGTGAAGGATCACCTTCTCTTTACACTTACCTTTTTCTGAGACTTTGCTAACTCTGAAAATAGCACATCCTGCTGCCTTCTGTCTGCTTAATCATGCCTCATTCATAATTACTTTGGAATGCTGGAGCTGTGGTTGCTTTTATAAATCTCATCATGTTCTTTCAGTTTGGGCTTTGAAAAGCCAAGTTTGTCATAGCAATTAGGACTGATATGTTAGCAATTTCCACTAATGCTAATCAAAAGAGTGTGTGTGTGAGTCCAGGAACATTAGTCTGAAATTCCTCTCTGTGTAATGTTAGTTTGTTTCCACAGTTACCCGTATTGTAAAGCTGTAACTTAAATGATGCCAGTGATTAGCTAATAATTTGTTAGTGTGACCTAATCTGTATCCATATGTAGAACAGATGTTTTGGCAACCATTTGGATCTTTTGTTGCTTTGTCTCCCCATAGCTGTCTGAGTGTCAAACCTTTCTTTTAATTGTCTTGCATGCACTTGTAATACCAAAAGTAATTCAGAGGCAGAGGAAGGGTCAGGGCAAAGCTACATGAACTGTGGAAGCCGGGACTTCAAAGGCCCCCTGAGGCATTTGAATGCCAGACCTATGTGCCTAATGGCTTTTGTGGTTTACAGGCACTGAAGTGCACACCCTTAATTTGTCTGTTGTTTGTGGTGGTTTTAATAGCCCTGGAGCATTTAACGTTTGTCTTCTGTGCACTTGGGAATTGCTACTTTTTTAGATCTGATGAATATTCACTCCTACTCTTTTTAGGTCAAATGACAGACCTGATTTATGCGGAGAAGGACTTGGTGCAGTCTTTACAGGAATATATCCGAGCAGAAGAGAAAAAGCTCTCTCAGATTAAAAGGTAGGGGTGATTTGTGTAATGAGGGGTGACAAAACGGCTCATTTGTGTTCAATCACTCCCCAGCTTTGTCACCATTCTCTGATGCTAAAACTTGTTGCTATTTCCTCAATAATCACAGGAACAGGATAGGTACTAACTTGGTTTAATTTATTCCCATAAACCTACAAGGGTCCCTGCTTCAGACATCACTTAGAATTTGCCTCTTTAGAAATGGTGCTCTGGTGAGCTCTCTCCACTTTGCCCTGTCCTTGTACCATCACAGGACTCCCACAGAGGGGACACATCAGTGTCATAGCAGGAATCTTGTCATGAGAGCTGAATGCCTCTGTGTGCCAGTGCTCTGTGCTGCCTGTTGTTTCATGCCATCAGCGCTGCTTACAAGAGCCAAGTGTGCCACTGGCATTTACCAAAACTCTGGGCTCATTCCTGTGGTGGATTTGCCCTCAGGGACAGTTCTCCTGCCTTGTTCTCTTCAGGTGCCAGCCAGGCTGCAGCACATCTCTGGTGTTGTCCTGATTGCTTGGATCACTTGGAAGACTCTTGCTGACAACTGATACTTCGTGTCACTTAGGAAGATTGTTAATTCTTACCTAACCATAGCAATATGTACTAGGGTGTGACAGGAGGATAGTGTAAATGAGGTCCGGGTTCAGAACAGCCAAGTGCCTCTAGGAGTCATAATTCCAAAGAACTTCTGAACTTGAGGCTCTATGTGTCAATCTGACCTTCCTTTGGGAGTGTAGGATGAGAACAGAGAGATGAAGTAGTGAAATGGTCAGAATTCTGGTCACATATACACAAAATGCTCTTTTCTTGAAAAGCTGCCCTTTGAAGGCAAGGCAATATCCTCTTCAAGTACTGGTAAAGAGAATATCTGTTCAGTCTATGAATAAACTGGTATTTTTGAGGTTCATTACAACTGAGATGCAGGTCTGCTAAGTTAGGTTTAAAATACTAAGCAGAGAAATACTTTGCCTTTGAAGGAGACTATTTGTAATTAAAAAGCCTCCACTTTATCCCTGTGAACTTGAAAAGTTGAAAGCCAGTTTTGACAGTAAAACTGGCAATAATTTGATCTAGACGTGTAAGTTGAATGATTCAAGAAGGAAGATGTGCATTCATAAATTATTCGCAGGCTGAGGTGCACACTTCTCATTCCAGCTGGGCAGAAAAAATGGATATCCTGACCAGCAAATCAGCCTCTGATCCAGAAGGGTACCTGGCACACCCTGTAAATGCATATAAGCTTGTGAAGCGTTTGAATACTGACTGGCTGGAATTGGAAAACCTGGTTCTTCAGGATACAACAAATGGTAAGGAGTTACAGGGGACTGCTGTTGGGGGACAGCCTTGTGTTTCCTTGTTCTGGAAAACCACAATCTTGGCTGTGGTTCAAATGTTATTCCCAAGTTTGTTTAAAAAGCAGCTAAGGACTTGCCTTGTGTGTACTGATTACCCAAGTGAGTGAAACTTGCAAAACTTGCAACTGAAACACATCTCAGTTAAGACTCAGAAACTGGTTTATTTGGGGGAAGAAGGGAGGATGGGATATGCTTAAAGCTGTGGTGGTTAACTGTTGAGTGTTAAGTTCTCTTGTATGTAAGCTGCTTCATTTGCTTTCCCAGTCTATTGCTTCTCTTGATTGTTTTTTGACCATGTTGATCAGAGAATAAGATTAAGAATCAAAATGAGTCCCATATTGAACTGGTGAAGAAATCTGTATCACCCCCAGCATTAAGTTGGCAGATGCTGTAGTCTGTCAAAACCAGGATAGTATATGGTTGCTATCTCTAAACCTATCCTTCCAAATCAAATGCTTCCAGTACTAATCCTTGGGTTTGCATTGTTTTGTCAAGTGTCTGCCTCAATACCTTTCTCAAGTGGAGGTTTATTTTTGCTGGATTCTTGGAAAGTGAGAGAGGTGGTTATATTTTTCAGGCAGAACACCACATGGTTTCCCTTTCTAGTCTGCATATGGGAAAGTTTAGATCCTTGAAAGTTTTTTCCAGACCAGGCTTTTATTGCCTTTTGGAATAGTTATCCTAAATGGAAATAAAATACTCAAGTCTATTGAACACATCTGTCACTAAATCTTTTTCTAAAGGCTGCTTTTTCCAGTTTGGCTTGGTGTATGACTAGAAGTGGTTGGGCTGTTTTCCTTCAGTTGATGGCTTCCTCTTCTGCCCAACCAACCTGCTGTCTAACCCTGTTACATTTACCTAGTGCATTTAATTTTATTTCTGAATATCACTGGTTTTACTTGTCAGTTTACTTGAGGTTTAGCTCTCTCACTGAGTAAGGCCCTACACTAGTGAGGGATCCTGGATCAGGGTCTCTGTCACTGGAACTGAGACTTGAAAAGCTCTTATGGCTTTAGAGGTTGGAATACAGATCATTGACCAGTACTGCAACCTAAAATGAGATGTCTCTGTGGGTATTGCAGGAGATCTCATGGAAGATATTAAATTTGCATGTCAGAAAGACATTACAGGAAAATGAAGATCATTAGATTCACACTGTACATCAGTAATTGTGTGGCACAAGAAAACTGAGTAATTCAGCTATTTAGCCTCTATGTTTAGTCATGAGCCTATTTGTTGAAAAGGGACAGAAAACAATGTGTTTATAACTTTTGAGCCTAATAAGAGGCTTTAAATCTGAATTATTTGAAACTCAATTCTCAAGCCAGACAGAGGTTTCCTCTCCTGTATCAATCTTGTGCTGATATTTATTCAAGCTCTGTAAGTAACATCTTTCCTTTTCACGGCGAAGGCTTTATTGCCAATCTCACAATCCAGCGCCAGTTTTTTCCAACTGAAGAAGACGAGACCGGAGCGGCGAAGGCTCTGATGCGCCTGCAGGACACCTATAAACTGGACCCTGAAACCCTCTCTCGAGGGAACTTGCCAGGTAAGTGCTCCAGGGTCTCCTCAGCTTTAACAGGACAGAAGTGGGAACACCCTCAAACTCTCTCCAAAAGTCCTTTATGAAGTGAGGGTTGACTGGTCTTGCCACAGAGATGTTTCAGAAAATTTTGAGAGATGCTGGTGTGTCTGATTATTAGCTGAGTCCTGATGAGTGTTGGTGCTGCTTATGAGTCACCTACTGGAACAGGTTATGGTGGCTACCAGCATGGTGTTTACAAACTGAATAGGCTTCACTGGTGTGTGGGTAGATGGGCTGACACAATGTTTTCAGTTGTTATAAGTACTAATAGCCATTGATAATAACTAAATTTTAAGTCTTATCTGTGCATCTTCTGAGCTGCAGCAACTGGAAATCAGTGCAGTCACACTCAACTGGACATCCAGTTTGTTTAAATAAACATCAGCTTGCTTATGCACAAGTACAGATTTACAGTAAAGAGAGACCAGCTGGCTGTGCATGTAGCAGGCATGTAGTCAGGCTTCTCTGATCATCTAACAGTGTTAATCTGTAGATTAGGTGAGATCTGTTAAGATGTTAGTCTGCTCTTCCTTTGTCTACGACAGAAAACACAATAGGTTACCACTGTGACTTCTGTTAAACCTCTTTTTTTCCTAAAGAATGAATTAGAATAAAGCTAAGAGTTTAATCTTCAATTCTGATGGTGATGGCTTTAGTACTGAACTTAAAATATTGTCAAAGTATTGATTCCTAGAAACATTTTTGGATGATAGAAGTGTGTATTTACAGGTACTTCTCAATGTGTCCCATGTATTTAAGGTAAAGGTGCTTCTGTGTGGATTGCTGAAAGCTATCTTTTTGTTTTTAGGAACAAAATACAGATCCTCCCTGACAGTTGGTGACTGCTTTGGCATGGGGAAGACAGCCTACAACGATGGGGACTATTACCACACTGTGCTCTGGATGGAGCAGGCCTTAAAGCAGCATGATGAAGGGGAGGAAACAACAGTCAGCAAAGTAGAGATCCTGGATTATCTCAGCTATGCTGTTTTCCAGTTTGGGGATTTGCACAGAGCCATGGAGCTCACCAGAAGGCTGCTGTCCCTTGGTAAGAGCAAAGACCACGTTATTTTAGCTGGGGACTGTTACCAGCAGCAGAGCTGAGAACTGTTGTGGCCCATCCACATGGGTGAGCTGCCTGGAAAGGATACCCTGACAGATGACTTACTATAAGTGTGGGTCCTGGAAAAAAAAGTGTTTATACATGGAGTATCTTTAACAAGCTGTCTCATGGTCCATGCTGTTGTTACCCAAGGCCCCAGTGTGTCTGACTGCATTCACTACCTCTGTGCTTTGCTGGAGTGTGCTGAGCTGCTGTGTTTGGCAGTGGTTAAAGCTTTGCTTGTCTCAAGTGGAGATCAAGACTACCACAGATGCAGGCAGTGCTGCACCTTCTGTAAAGTCCTACTGACTTTACTTATGCCTCTTTATTCCTCAGTGCAGGTACTCTTGGATGCTGGAATACTTTGCCTGAGATCTTACAGTATTTATTTCTGAATATTCAGAACAAACTGAGTTTTTAAATCTTCCTTTTATTTCTGAACTGTTTCTAGCTTTCCCTTGGGTAAGCAAATAAGGTTCCTATCCAACTTTGCCTACTTCCTGCATTGGAAAGGTCTGTCCTCCTCATTTAGAGTTAACACTACCCATGTTACATATTCAATGGGTTTTTTTAATGAGCTGTGGTTCTTAGTTTAGGTATTAGCAGCATCCTGAGAGTGGGTGAAACCTTCATATTGAAAAATATTTATTAGTATAATTTTCACAGAACTAGAATTCTTAAAGATTTACAAGAATATGGGTATATATTGACTCTAGCTCCCTCTGCAGTTAGGTTTAGCACTGATAGCAGCATGCAAATCCTTATCAGCAGCAAAGAGTGGAACACACTTTGCAATTCCCTCTGAAAGCAGCAGCTTCCTCTGCTCTGGGCTCAGCTTCCCTCTCTGGACACTATTACCCTGTGCTCTGAGTGGTGATGGGAGTGAGCTTTGGGGCTGGTTCCATGAGATAAACACAGTGAAGTTGGGAAGGCCAGAAGGGAAAGAGTCTGTTGTAGGTAGTAGCACCCAGAAACACAGATGAAGAAAGAATTGTTCCTTCTTGGTTGTGTGGGGTAAAGGTCTATTGAAGATGTTTATTGATTCATACCAATATCATTAATAAATCACTACTATGTCCAAAGGTGCTGGTGATCCAGGCTCCCTCCCATATAACCCTGTTAGAGCTATGGATGGATGCTGTAGGTGGGCTCAGAGCTTCCCAACCTGAGAGGAGTCTTTGGGACTGAACACTGGCTGGGCTCCAGCACAGTACTTGGTTAAAGTGTGCTTGTGCAGTGTGGGTGAGGAGTATGGTGAAAGGAGGGGTACAGCAAGCAGGCTACCTTGGCCTCTGCTCATGAACTCTGCTGATCTGCTTATCTCGGGTCAGAAAAGTTGGGAGGAGAAATGTGAAGAACAAAAACCTTCTCTTCTTTTTCTTGGAATACAAGTTTTATAATGGGTTCTTCCAGGATTCTTTTGTATCCTGTGTGCACCTCCCCTTTGTGAAAACAGAAACTTCCCAGTGTTGATTTTCAGTGCAGGCTGAAGCCACTGCCTTTGTTTGCCTAATGATGCTTCAGGAAGGGAAGAATTGTTGTTGTCTTCATACAGGGACTTGTTTGTACCAACAGTTACAAAAATCACTGCTTCTGTCTTTCTTTTTTTTCCCAATGAAGACAGCACTCATGAGAGAGCAGGCAGTAATCTGAGATACTTTGAGAAGCTGCTGGAGAAGGAAAGAGAGGAGAAGGAGAAAGACAAGTCGGTAAACAAGACTGTGACAACCACAGAAGCCGTGGTGCAAAGTGGAGCCTACGAGAGGCCTCTTGACTACTTGCCAGAGCGTGATATCTATGAGGCCCTTTGCAGAGGTGAAGGGGTGAAAATGGTAAGAGACAAGAATTTCCTGACTATGCTGCCTTTGCATAAGGGTGGTTGAGCTTGATGGGACATGTTGTTTTCCCTTCTGTGAAGCTCTTTTTTAAAGAAAAAAATTAATTTTTGTTCTGTACAGGCTGAGATTTGTACCTTATAGCTTGGCTTCTCAATCTTCAGCTGTTAAACACAAACCACTCTGAGCTGTACCTTTTAAGGGTTGTTGAAAATTGATTCTCCTCAGTATGTCTACTCAGCTTTTTCCAAGTCAGCTGTACAGATAAAAAAGGAGGCTTTTTCCCCTGAGAGCTGATTATGCTTTACCACACTCAGGGAATCACATTTTTCCTTCCCTTTTGCATCTTAGACATGTTCTTCTGGAGTGACTATTTTCACCAAGTGATTTCCAGTACCTCTCAACAAACATGGCTTCAATTCTTAGTCCAGAGAAAAGAACCAATTTTTCATTTGTACAGTCTTATTGATAAGAACCAGGCTTTGTTTTACAGCTCACTGCTTGTGTAGTTCTCAATCTGTAACCTGTTATGATTTAATTCCCCTAATGGGTAGTGTTTCAGATGCTGCTCAGCAGTATTTGGAACAGGATATCTTATTTTTAATTGCAGTAAACTGCAGAATCACTTTTGTATGTTCTTGTTTACCTCTTATATCTTCTGGTCTCCTGATGGCTTTTACAATGTGCGTGGAATGAACATCTTCTTGTCTTGCCTGTTTGAAGTTCAAGGACAGTGTTGGAGCAAACAGTGCTTTGTTTGGCATTTTGTTTCAGACACCTCGAAGACAAAAAAGGCTGTTTTGTAGGTACCACGATGGAAACAGAAACCCTCACCTGCTCATAGCTCCCTTTAAAGAAGAAGATGAATGGGACAGCCCTCATATTGTGCGGTACTATGATGTCATGTCTGATGAAGAAATTGAGAAAATTAAACAACTAGCTAAGCCAAGGGTAAGCTTCCCTTTTTCCATCTCACTGATGACTGCTAATTCCATACTTTAGTCTCTATTAGCAAGGACTAGGCAAAGGATTTGAAAGATCTGGTTTCATGCTACAGATGGTACACTGCAGCTCTGAGCCTAAAGGGAACGAATTTGAAACTGCCTGGTGATGTAGGACCATAAAGCCCAGGCTCCCAAAGGTATTTATGCATTGTGGCACTTAATTATGCAAAGCTCTCAGTAAATGGCTTAGAAAGCTTTAAGAAATTAGAGACTACACTTGAAAAGGTAAATGGCTGACTTAAAATGATAGGAGTAGGTGTGCAATAAGCCTTAAGGCTGCCTTTTGAATTGGAGCCAAACTTAAATAAAATTTAAAAAGCCCAAATCTCAACAGAAGTGGAAAGAAAAAAAATGTAAGTTGTGCTAGAATAAGACTTAGAGGTTTGGGTTTGTGTGTGTTTGTGTATCCTGGAATCCACTGCTTCTGTGCTAAACCATAGGTCTTCCCTGTTCCTCATGGTATGAGTTCTGGTGACTCTGCACATATAAAAAAAGCAGCAACCTCATGCAAAGGTACCAGTTATCTGTTTTTTCTGGAGGTGGAATTTCCTGCCTAACTGTCACCTTTCTGGCAAAAAGCTGTATAAAAGTGTGATAGTAGTAGATGCCCCCTTAGTTTTTCTGTCCGGTCTGAGCAGAAGGTAAAACTGAACAAATCTTTGATTATAGAGGAGTGGTTCATTTTAGCACTCTTCAGGCTACCACTGTGAAAAATTGTACTAAAATTCCAGTGAAGATCTACTCTTCTGTGAGTATTTCTAAATGTAAGTGTAAATAGTCAGAAACAGATTGAGAAACTGAAGCTTCTCAAGATGATTAATAATTTGGGATGTTTGTGAAGCTGGTCTTCTATGACTACCAGCCAGCCATGGAAGTGTTGGCTGAACATTTCTGTCTCAGTGAGGATTCTCACCTCCTTAAATGGAGAATTTTTCCTATTACATCATAGTAGAAAACTTCAAGAGCTTCAGATAAAATGGAAGCATTCACATAGAACATATCACTTAATCTATTTTATCAAAGCACCGTCTAAAGACAGCTGGTTTTTTGGTTTTTCCTTTTTATTCAAAGTTTTATGGAAAGTCTTAATTCTTGGTCTCTGAATTTTGCACATATTACTAATGTTAGAGGAATTTTTAATGTAATCTATGTAGTTTAGAACTGCAGTCAGTCCCCAGAAGAGTAGGTAAATATTATAACCTTACAAGTCAGATGAACATTATCAACTTAAAAAAAGCAACCATTTTCTGATGAGTTGTTTTTTCTAAACCTGTGTATAGCTCAGCTGCAGGAATAACTTTAAATTCTGCAGGACTACTGAAAGACTGGAAAATGCAAATCCTGTGATGAGATGGTCCTTAATAAATATAGCTTAATTCTAGCCTAGGAATTTTAGTTAGTGATCAAGGAAGCTTTCAGATGGCACTGGGAAGTGTTATTTTATTTTAGGCTCAGAATGATGACCATTTTCTTTATTCTAAAATGCATTTGCAAGAATTTTTTACTTTTGAGTCCAAGCACTTCAACATTATCTGCAGTTTACACTTGCCAATACTTCTTGTAGAGAAAGAACATCTGTATGTGATTGGGAGTAGCTGCATTTGAGTTGCTTTTTATTCTTGTTTTGCAAAATGCAATCACTGTTATTCCACTTCCAAAAAGTAGATCCAGCTTTTCAGGCAATCCATCAGAACTGGCTGGGGAGGGTCAAGAAAATTCTTAGCTGTATTAATGTGGATAGCATTGAGGCAGGTCTGCCATCATAGTGTGAGAACTGTATTCCCAAAATTCTTGATGTTACCTGCAAGCCAGGAATGTCTGAACAGGCAAGAGTATGGCATGGAGTGGGGAGCCATGAGTACCTGAGCTCATGCTGCAGGGTCTCAGCAGTGCAGAATTTCAGAAGGAAATAACAGTGGATAGCCTGCTAAACTAAATAGAGACTGAAACAGTCAGTGAAGCTTCTGACCAATGAAGGGTGTTCTGATGCTTTTTGAAAGCAAATGCGTCTTACAAGGCTGATTTCTCCACCCTGAGAGAGGAAGCCTCACATTTATCAGTTGGTTTTACCAACTGAGATGTAGATTGTGTGTCTTAAATGGAGAAACCTGCCTATCAGAGCAGATAGGGAATAATATCAAAGCAGCCAGACTTATTTGAGTTTTGATTTATTTAGATCATATGCTAAGTGTGGAAATCAAGCAAGCATATACAAGCTTGAAAATGGCAGCAGAATGAAAAGTTTGGGAAGCAGAATATATATCCCCCAAGGTATGCTTCACTGCACCAGTAAAGAACAACATTCAGTCAGCCTGGCTCTGCTGTTGTAGTTTATACAGGCGAAATGTGGAACAAAATAACAGTGAGTCAGAATTACAGCAACAGCTCTGCCAAGAACTCTTGTATAGGGACAAGACAGCTGACATGGAGTGTAAAACTGGCTGGAGACTTTTTTGTGGAAAAATGGAGGAAATAATGACTGCATCCTCTGAAGAAGATGCAAATAAAAAGGCTTTCTATGACCTATAATTAGGTGGAAGAAAAGAGGTATGATTTAGAGTGTGTGTGGTTGGCAGGAGTTAAATTTAAATGTGGTCTGTCTGAGTTTACAGTCAAAGAAAGGAGTGTCCCAGTTCTTGTTCTCAGCTGCAAGAATGAAACCAAAGAGCTGGTGTATTGTTAGCAGTCATCTGTCACTCTGACACCACAGGAAACTTTATCAGTTTTGCCAAGTTCCATTTTTTTTCCTACAGATCTGGTGATATGGCCTAAGTGTAATGATAGTCAGTGTTTAAAATGTGTAGGTGTGCTGTGCTTTTGCAGATCTACCTTCATAATGCAATAACATCTCAGACTGTCTCAGAACTAGATGTTCCAGGCATCTTTCAGCTGGAAAATTTGATCATGGGAATGTTGAGTGTTGTCTTTGGGAGTTTTCTACCACTGGGGATTTGCTTGTCCCATAATTTGCAACTTGTTCTGTAAGAGTTTTCACATGTTATTTTACATCTGAGAACGAGGTTGGATTTTTAGTCCACATGAGGAGCAGGCTGATTAAATTCATGGACTATCCAATGGTTTTCTCTTTGCCAGGAACTTGGGCTTCATGTGTTGTTAACTTTTGTTGTTGTTCCCTCTCGCTAATATTGACTCCAGCTGTTTAAAAAAAGTGCCTTCAAAACCTGTTCAGCAAGCAGCTCATGGATTTAATCAATATCATGGCTTGTGTAGTGCATCAGACTCTTTTTCCAGGATCAAATGCAGGTAGATTGTACTTGTGTTTCTGCATGTGTTGTTTTAGCATGAAATCAGATCATGTTCTAGGTGGAAGCTCTTTCATCCACTGAGATATTGAAGTTGGACAAATCAGGCGTTGCTTTTGCTAAGATGCAAGAAATTTTCTGTCCTGTAGCTGATGTATTTCTTCCCCCTTGGGATTTTTTTTGGCATAGCTGGCACGAGCCACAGTACGTGATCCCAAAACTGGTGTCCTTACAGTGGCAAGCTACAGGGTATCCAAGAGGTAAGCAGGGAGAAGGGTTGTGTTTTTAGGGTTTTGTGCTTCACAGCTGTTGTTTGCTACCTACTATGTCTGAAAACTTAAACTGCTTTGCATGTACCCAAAGCTTCCCCAACAAATGCATGGAAAATGGCTCTTTTAGCCATCTGCCAAAGGGCAGAAGAATCCTTCTGCCTTGGGAACTGTGATGTGCTTATTGGTATTGTAAAATAATGTGTTGCTATCCTTCCCTCAGCTCATGGCTGGAAGAAGATGATGATCCTGTTGTGGCCAAGGTGAATCAGCGAATGCAGCAGATCACAGGGTTAACAGTGAAAACTGCTGAGCTCCTGCAGGTTGGTGCACTGGCTTCATCCTGATGGAATTAGTTGCTGGTTTGGGTGGTCTGGTGCAGACAGATGTTTTCCCTGTGTGTGCCAGGCAGAAAAGGGTGGAGATATCAAAGAAATATAAGCTAACTTTATGCAGGAATCTGAGACTTACTCGTTTGTTCTGAGGGAAGTGCCTGCTGCATATTTTTCAAGTCTGCAAAAGATTATTCTCTGTCCTAGTTCAATGTTTCTAAGACCCAGATATTTTTTGTGGTCCTGCTATAGTCTCATATGAATTCAGATCTCTGGATGGCTGTTGGGGAGAAGAGTGCCAGTAGCAGAGCACTGCCAGAATAGCTGTTAGCCCATTCACTGTTTCTCTCCCTCTGTGCTGCTTGAATTCCTGTTTCAGAGCTGGATTGAAATACTCTTGATTACAGGCTATCCACAGAAACCAGGTAATTGTGTAGTGATCTGGGAGACACATTAAGTACAGCCTCAGAGTAACTGAAACACGTTATGTGATCACAAAGTAAGTGATGAGGTGATTTTAAGTTAATTCTCTGTGATCCTGGAGAGGCATTTGTATGTAACAGATCATACATGAGTGGCACAGAGTCCAGTTCTGTTCCCTAGGCTGGATCCTCAGGGAGTTGCACACATTCATCTGCCTTTCCTTCAGAGGAAGGAAACAATAGTGTGGTGAAACAATTGCTGCTGAATGTTAAACAGGTTGTTGTAATAAGTACAAATCCTTGAACTACAAAAGGGAAAAAGCACTCAAGTTGTTTCTCACCTGTGTGCCTCAGTTCTGGCAATCTAAAAATAAAGTGTACTGTAGATAATAATCTTGCCACAAAGTGCTGTTCCTCAGAGCATGCTTTGGATTTCTGAGAGCAAGTGCTGTTCTGCAGCAGTCACTTGCAGTTCAATAGATATTTATGTGCTTCCTTCTTCCATGCTCTAGGTTGCCAACTATGGAATGGGAGGGCAGTATGAGCCACACTTTGATTTTTCTAGGGTAAGATCACACTTGCAGTTATTTCTTAGTGGGATGGGGAGGAGGGAAGAGTTTGGTCTGAGAGAACTTTTGAAAGTGTTTTCTGTTAGTGTTTAATATGTTTAGTTCTGTTAGTGTCCTGTTGCATGGATGCATTATTAATTCTGAAAAGCCTTTGCACTGCCTTACCTGATGCTGAAAGTTCAAGAGAATAATGAACAAATCCCCCTGCTTACCTTTGGGACCTTGATTCCTTTGATTCCTTACACAGTAGAGAGACACTAAAAGAGTCATGTAGCCCTTGAATGTGCTCTTTGCATTGTTTTATTTGTACACTGAGATCTGCAAGCCCTGGGTTGAGTCTGTCTTGTTCCACCTTGTTCAGTGATGTTGTCCAAACCCTGCTTGCTGGATGCTTTAAAGCATTTTGCAGCAGCTGACTGAGGAGGAGATACCCTTCCACCTTCCTCCTGAAAAATAAGCACTATGGAAATCCTCATGGGTTGTGCAGCCCTTCTGGCAGACCCCTGAGCGTGGCTGCAGCACTGGGGTCTGAAAAGAGTTCCCTGGGTTGGTGTTGAGGGCAGTGCTCCAGCACAAGTGGATGTGCAGGTGCAAGTGCTGGGTCTTCATGAGGCACTAGAGGGCTCTGCCTGGCAAAGAACAGCTCTGGCTTGCTGTGGGAGAAAAGCAGAGATTCTTACCAATGACCCTAAACAAGTTCATGGACATGGTAAGCATACTGAGGAGCTGTGGTGACTGGTAACTTCAAATACAAATCCACGTGATCCCTTGGGTTCTGTGGTATTTCAGTGGAATCTGGCATAATTCAGATTGTCCCAGTGGTTTTACCTGGTAGGAGGGATTGCTGCAGCCAGAGCACACAACCCAATAATTGAGTGCAGAATTGAAGCTTCCCAACTTAGCAGTGTTTAAAAAAGAAAAAATCTAAGTTTCAACACTATGGAAGTGTGTATTCGTTAGCTTTGGCCCATTCTGAGAATTTTCCTCTTAACATCAGGTCTGCTTAGTTTCCTGAGTTGAGCAAATGCTCTTAAATTCTCTTCAAAGCCTTTGAACTCAAAGACCTCAGGCATCAAATTGGCCACTGTGGACTTTACTTTTGGATTAGGAGCTGGACCAGAGCTCCACTTGGAACACAACCTTGGCTGCAGTTGTCAGCTGAGGCAAGGCAGTTGCAGAGGTTGCCACAGTTTTGGGCTGGTCCTGTAGGCTCTCTGTGAATCACAAACTTTGTGTTGAAATAGAGATGCTGCTGTGTCTCTCCAGCTTCTGATCAGCCTTGAAGATTTTTGTTCCCTTCCATTTCTCAGATAGAGGCACTTTAGTAGTTGCCTATTACAACGGAGATTTTATTGGTTGTTCAAGTTAGTTTTTTGCTGTTGAAATGCAGAAATTCACAGTTGGACCTGGGTTTCACAGCAGTGCAGTAACCAGTGCAGTAACCCTGTATTTCACTGTCCTTATGTTGGCTTTTTTGGATTGGATTTGCATATGCAAGTCTTGAGCTTTTATGAACACATTTCAGGAAAGACCATTTGTTTATTAAAACATGCTTCAAGCAGATTGAACTATGACATCTTAGACATGGTCACTGGTTTTCTGTGCTGTTTGTCTTTTTCCATACTGATTTATTTTCTTTAAAGGTTGAATATTATTGCTTTTGTGTGTAAAAATGCACCTTGATGTCTCCTGACTGGAATGACTTCCTGACTATTAGCAATGTAAATAAATTTCTAATTTCATTTTTTTGAAGGCAAGAAAGACACTGGTATTCTAGATGTTCTTTCTGCTTCTACACTGGTACCAGTGTGATCTCAGCTTCAACAAATGAAAGTCAATGTTTTTTACAGACTAAAGACAATTTGATCTTTTTGATGTGGTCTTTAGTCCTAGACAGGCAACCACCTGAAACTACTTTATAGTTTTGTCTGCTGTCAAAATATGCATTTGCTCTTCTCATGACAGTATTTCTTCGAATTGCTACATTTACAAGAACCTGTGTTATCTAAAGCCCACTGAAGATTAAATTTTTGTATTCACATCAGTTGTTGACTTTGGATCAGTGCCCAGAAAAATAATGGCCTGTTGCTGACCTTACTTGGTTAACATCTGTGCCACAGGCCCTGAAAGCATCGCTTCTATTCTCCCTTCAGAATTGTTCAGTTCAGCTTTTCCTTGTCGCATCCAAGTGCTCTGTGCATGCAGCTGTGCTCCCTGGCTGCAACTTTTGGCAGCTTTAACGTTGCCCTGTACCAGCTGTCCCCTTTCTATTCCAGCTCCTTAAGTTGGGCTTGAGGATCTCTGCAGAGCTGCATGTCTGTAGCTCTGGTGAGAGCCTGGGTTAAAGTTGTTGTCTGTTGCAGCGACCCTTTGACAGCACACTCAAATCGGAAGGAAATAGGCTAGCGACGTTTCTTAACTATGTAAGTACCTCTGTCTGTCTGTCTGGGAGCTCGAAATTTGCAGTTATTCTCATTTAATTTTATAGAAAGATGAGCCAGATGCTTTCAAGCGGTTAGGGACTGGAAATCGTGTGGCCACTTTTTTAAACTATGTAAGTATGATGATCCTTTATGCATTGAGTGTAACTTTAGCAGCATCTTTTTACAGCTTGTGCAGTTGGTTATTTGTAAAGATTTCCTGGAATCTGGCAGTAGAGATTTTATTATTCTTGCAAGCATCAGGTGCTGTCCCTTCTGAATTGATAGAATTTTGGTGGTATTTAACCTCAGAGCAGAAAATTTAAATATAGGACCCATCTTCTCCTTTTGGCCATTCTGCTATGGAATCTTTTACTTAATTGGGTTCCATGGAGGGAGAAGAGACTTTGGCTTCTTTCTCAGAGGGAAATACTTGGGGTACTCATGTGGTATGCTTTTGGAGAACTTGAATATCAGCCACTTAATGTGAGACAGTCTTATTTTTCCACCACTGTTTGACAGCACGTGATGTTGTGGTCTGTCATCCTCTTTCTCAGCTGTGTGGCAAAGCCAGAGTTGCTCAGCTGCTCAGCACAGCTGCCACAAATGGAGGGAGGCAGAGCTGATAAACTTGGTGCAACTAGGTTCCAAGTTTTGAAGATTTGAAAGATTCATTAGTTGCATGCATTACACAGCCCACAGACCGTGTACACTGGAATCCTAAACATAGCTGCCACTGGGAATAATGGCCTTGTTTTCACAGTAGTCTTCTGACACTTATTTTATCTAGCAACCTACACCCACTCTATCTTTACGATCACTTCATCTTCTGTGCTTAAGATTTGAGTGATACAGCTTAAATATTTTGTCACAGAATTTGAAATTTGATGGCTGACATCATATTTTGAGAGTGAAATGCAGCTCAAAACAGAACCAGAAACACTTTCAACTTGATATGGAGGGGAGGGATATAATCTTCAAAAAAAGAATTGGGGTATGATGGGCAGCTGTGAAATATTCTGCTGCAAAGAGATTTTAAATTGAGTTAATCTTTATTTTGTTTGCTTCTCACAATTTTGAGCTTTGATTTAGAAGGAGCAATATACATTTCTGCCAGTTGTACATGGTTAAAGGCAATTTGCTCTTGTTTGTCTGATGTAGAGCACATAACACTTCACACATATACCAACACCCTTACTAAAAAGAGTGGCTGTGTGGCTAAGACATGCATATTAACTTGCAAAGCTGCATGCACATGCTTTCTAGTGGGAAGGGGCAAAAACCTGTGCACCTACCAGATCTGATGCCCTTATATTGTACCAAGCAGGAGGACACCAGTTGGTAATAACATTTGCTTTAAACAGAAATCCAAGTTACAACAGGGATTGTGGAGACTTGGGGAGTGTATTAATAGTAGTTTTTAAATTTGGTGGGAGCTGGATCTGACTAATTTGTTTCTTTTAACTAGAATCTGACCCAAAGCTTACTGAATTCAGTGGCAAGACATTCTATTTTTAATGGGAGCATTTCCAGGAACTTTGGTGGGTTTTGAGTCAAGTCTAGAATTTACAATAAACCTATTTTTACTGGTGTATACAGTAGGGTTAAGTTCATTCCAGTGTAGTAGGGCTCAGCTTAAAGATACATTGTTCTGTTTAGAGTCACATAGCTCATAGCCTTTGAAGCTTGAGCTGCCTAAAGCACTTGAAATTATGTAAGACTGCTGGTGAACAGCACAGAAAAAGTGCAGAAAGAAGCTTTCTAATAGTTCATGTAGTTTTTGAAGTGGTTGACCAAGATGCATAAACTAAATTATGAAAATGAGTTCCAAAGGCATGGTTTCAATTTATGAGGAAATATGTGGTTTAACAGACACTTGTTTTCCTAATTGGATCATAAAGTGGAATGAAATTCTTGAAACCAGTGTACTCTGAAGTCCTCTCTTGTTCTAGAGTATTATTGCAGGTACACAACTTCTAGTGCCTAGTTTTTTTTGAAGTAGAGGATACATAGTCTACGGATATATATAGATGTGTGTATATATATACACACATTATATATATGTATATATAGATAACTGTACATCTAGATATACATCATCTGGACAAAAGCCTTCAGCTGAAATAAAATCCTTCAACAGCAGGTACTGCTTCTTCTGCAGTTTGTGCTGGTTGAAGTGCATCCTCCTCATCAGTGCCACTTGAAGAGGTGCAAATGAATATCTCAGGCCTTGGGACACTTTAGCTTGTGGGATTGTATAAAAAGCCTTGTAAATGTACAGTTTGTGGACTTTGTTTTCTCAGATGAGTGATGTAGAAGCTGGAGGAGCTACAGTTTTCCCAGATTTTGGGGCAGCAATATGGCCCAAGAAGGTAAAGTCTGTTCATGTGTTTGGGTTTATTCCTTGTCTCTCCCTCAGCACAGTCCGTGTAAAAGTCAGCTGATGTGACAAGTGCACTTCATTGCAGCTGTAGTGATCTCACAGGCTAAAGGGCATCTCCCTTTGCTGGTAATGTATGAAGTGAACAATTCCTCTGTACAGCTGTTTCTAACAAAGTAAACTTGTATTCAGTTGAGTTCCTCTGTACTGTGAACATGGCTGAGAGAGAACAGGACTGAGAGTTTTTCATGTGCTGTTGATGGTGACCTGTTAAAGTGCTTCCAGCTGCCTGCAGCTGAATCCATAGGCATCCCCCTCCCCTTACTTTAACCTGGTTATATTGACTAGGTCCTGACTAATCCAAATCTGATCTCACTTTTCAGGGAACAGCAGTGTTTTGGTACAATCTCTTCAGAAGTGGTGAGGGGGATTACAGAACAAGACATGCAGCTTGTCCAGTACTAGTAGGGTGTAAATGGGGTAAGTAATACTTCTTTAGAAACAAAACCTGAAGGAAGGCTTACATGTATGTAAAGCTGGGGATATATTGACCTCCTATAACCTGGGTGTTGCCATTTCAACTGCTGAAGCCATTTGGCCATAATGAAATTTGCTGCCATTGATCTCATGAAGTATTAAGTAGCTGCATTGTACAGCTATAGCTTCTCGAGTGAGTTTTTGTGTCAATGGCAGCACAAAGTGTCAGACTGTCACTGGGTTTGTGTAATGTGTCAGTATCAGAATGACTTGAATTACCACTGGGCTAGAATCAGGTCTACAAAGATCTGTCCACAGTCACAGCTGCAAAAGGACGAGAGTAAATGAGAGTGTCTGGATATTGGGATTTTCTGCTTCCTACTGAAAGCTTCTCAAGCTTCATATCATTTACTCCCATCCCTATATCCCCTAGCCTCCAAGGTACTCCCCTGGAGTGCCAGAGCATGCTGACTGTCAGTGGCACAAGGCCCAGAATACATTGCTCTGTTGGTGTTGGCTTCAGAACTGTGCCTTGGGGAAGATACTTTCTTCCCCAGATTTTTGCATATTTCAGTGTATTTTCCCTTGGGTGAGTAGAGAAGTACAAGCATGGATCCCCAAACAGAGATTTTATCTAAAGTATCCATCTAGGTTGTGATGATACCCACACTGGGTACATGGTGATAACTAATTCCAGTTCCCTGTTTCCACAGTTTCGAACAAATGGTTTCATGAAAGAGGAAATGAATTCTTAAGACCTTGTGGGAGAACAGAGGTTGACTGAAATCCAGCCTGCTGCAGACCTTTGTTTTTGTCTCCTTTTCTACTGTTGTTCCAGTTCATTTCTAAGAAATGATCCATCTTTTTCTCCAAGAGTCCTGGCACTTTACTACAAAAGAACAATAAAATATGTAACACCCGTGAAAGAAAGTAAATGGCATTGTACACATCCATGTGTTTTGGTTGCAGTTATTTCCACATTTTCCCTGCCTTCCTCCCTACAGTCTCCCTCTGTAGTACTGGTGCAAACGGTGCTGTGAGCAATTCTGTTTGTTTGGGTGCTTGGTCTTGTGCCTTTTGTACCTCAGAAGATTTAGATGTTAAATATTTCTTTGAACCAAAGTTGATTTTTTTAAGAAGTTTTGTGTACATGTTGATTTTATTGTATTTCTATGGTTCACAAGTTTTAAAGCAAAAATAAATGTTCTTTCCATGGAGTGATTCTCTATTTGGAGTCCTTGATTGGTGCATCAGTGTTTGGTTTTAGGGAACAGTGGGCCCTTACTTTTTCCGCTGAAGGCCTGTTGCCTTGTTGCCCGTTTCCTGTAGAAAATACATCATGGTTTTGGACAGTGCTCTCTCTAAAACTCCAGTACGTAAGACAGAACTGTTGCATCTTCTAATGAAACTGGCAAGGTGTAATTTGTGTATTGAAACTATGATGTGTCCTGGGAGCAGAGAGGCTGCATATTTTGTGCCAGCAGCAATTGTGGCCTGTGTTTTACACTTACAAGAAGCCTTTTCCTGTGGTGTTAGCTCTTCTCTTGCAGGGTGCTATTTGTTTTTGACAAGCTATTTAGTTGTTATTTATTTATTTGCTATTTATTTGTAACAAGCAGTTACAAAAATTAGAAGCCTTTCAAGAACATTGATAGGCTTGACAATCCCTGATTCTAGAACCAGACATCTACTGATGAAACAGTGTTTTTCCCACAGGAGTACCAGAACTCAGCACCTATGGAAATTAGTAGGATGTTTTGCAAGCAAATCTTAATCTACTTTTATACTTGTCAATGCTCTTCAGAGAGGCTGGGAATAATCCTTCCCTGTGATTCTCCTTTGCCCTTTTGCCCTGTTAGCATGTGAGTATTGGCCCTAAGCCAACACATGGAGGACTGAAACAAAGTCCCACTTCTGAATTATTTACAAAGAAATGAGAGTTAATAGCTGAAAAATAGTGCAAAAGTTATGGAGAAACAAGCAACTGGTTCAGAAATGTAGGAACTTGGCTGTCACGGTACAGCTGCTCTGTAGCTGGACAGATAAATCTGGCCATAATAAGAAACCCATTTTGGCTCTCCTAGTTCAATAAACAAGTCCCTGGATGAGCAATCATAGGTTAGATATAAACACATATGAGGGACCCTCAGCCAACCCCATTAGATCTTAATTGCAAACATATCATTAGCTGGGGAGCTGGGTGCTGTCAAGACCCAGACCAATCAACTCTCTAAACCTGGGAAATTCAAAGCCCCTATAAAAAGAGCTGCTGTAATAAACCCTGAGCTGTTTGTTGATGAACCTCAGTGAGTTTGTGTTGTTTCTGTCTCCAGCCAAAGCTCCCATACACAATACTTGGTGTTAGTACTGGGCTGTTGTGTGAATATGTGGCTCTGCAGCTGAATTGACTTTGGGGCCAGACCCTGTTTGGGCCTGACTTCATGGGACTATGGATCACTGCAGGTGAACTGAAAGCCAGAACTGGTAATGGTTGTACAACCATAAACTAGTGCTTGAAGACATGCTTGGGCAATAGTTAATGTACCAATCCATGGAACTGGCTTAAGAAAGTGAAAGGAACTTTCAGTTGCACTGAAACATCCACTTGCGGTCAGCGTTGCTGTACGATGACCAAGGCTGGTTTGCTTTGTGCTTCTGCATTGCCCTGTGTTGTGCAAAGACTGAGGTAAGGTTTAAAACAGGTGCTGGGCAGGGTTAGAAACAATTCCCCTGCTGTCCTCTTGGGAGAAACTCACAGAAGGTAGAGATTTACATGTTAGATATAATAAATGTCACCAATTTATTCCATCAGTATTAAAGAAATGTGGCTCAGCAATGCATCTTCATGTACTCTTGTATTTTATATGTGAAGAACTGATGAATTTGAGGGTTATTGCTTCATTTAGATGCAGCATGCACCTGTACTCACTAAAGCTTTCACTTTTTCTGTTAAACATGTACAACTGATTGAAGAAAGCCTTGCATTGTCCAGACAGAGACTTGCTGAGCTCAGGCTGTTAATAATGCTGAAATGAGAACCTAGACTTGTGACTAAGCTTTGTGTGAATACTTAGTGCAGGTAGCTATGGAAACTGCAATATTTTTTTCCTAAAAGCTTTGAAGACCCAGCACAGCAGAGCTCAATAGCTGCTCTCTAATCTCCCAGGGCCCTCCTTTGCTTGCCATGAATTTTGTGGTTGCTGGCTGGCTGTTCAGAATATCTCATTGTTGACCTCCAGTTTTCTTAATAAAATGTCTCAGCATAACATAAACTTGGGAAATAAGGAGTTTTGCTTTATAACAAAGTATTCAACATATGACAATCTTGCAGGTAGGAAGAAGTGACAATGAGCCAAAGCCACAGTCTCTGGTTGGAACACTCTGGGTTTCAGGGGAAGGAAGAGGAATGTACTTAGACTTTGTTGACGTGGTATGTTTACAGATAAAGTTCACATCAGGACTCTGGCCAAAAACTGCACATCCCAGTTCTGAAATAACATAGTTGGCTGGGAAATACCATTGTTAACTGTGTGTTATCACAGTGAACTTGTAAAGATAATTTTACTTGCTTGTTTTCTCTGGGAAAAATCCTATTCTGTCTTCTCAGTTTTCTTTGACCTTGTTCCCACCTGAAGTAGGAGGCGAGGAGTGTGGATGCTGAACTGCTTGCATGTCAAGCTGCTTTTGGTGCTGCATGCAGGATTTGCTTACTGCTAATCTGATCTGAAGAGTAATAGATAATAAATATAATAATTTGAGAGAAAAGAGCAAATGTGGCTTGTGAGATTCAGTAACTTCCCAAGCATATTTGTGTAGCCTGTCACATTATACCCCCTGTTCTGTCTCCTATCATTGTAGAAGATGAACAGCATATGGCAGTTAGCCTAAATTTAAGCCTATGGGATAGTTCTTAGACCTAAAACAAAGAAGTTTCAAATGCTGGAGCAAACCAGCCTTTCTGCATATAGGCACAGGAAGTTCCTGCCAGTACGTTACTGGTAAGGGAGGTACTTAGGTCTTGTTGAGACTGAAATGGTTTTTCTCCTGACATCATGTATGTTCTTCTTTATTGCACAGGGTTTAAGTACTTAGTACGGACACTGCAGAGGTTGACTCTGGACCAGTGCCTACAAGTCACTTTGAAGTGCTTTGGACTATTTCTGGCTACATCTGGTGAAATTAGCTGGAGATGAGGTCTGCAAGGTGCCGCCCTGTATGACAGGCACTGATGAAGGCAGACACCATATGAGCTCTTATGGAAAAGTGGTTTCTTATCTTGTGTAGCTTTTGTAGTCATAGGAAGAACAACCACCCCCAGCCCATGGCAGTAATCCACATTCTGGCCTGAATGTTGCTTAGGTGGAGATATACTGTGTCACTGAGCAATTGTGCAGCCGTCCATCGGGGTTGGGAAATCACCCAAGCATTCATATTTAGCTGAACAGACTCAATGAAGGGCTTATCATTTTTTTGCCTGCACTAGAAATTACTTGTCTTTCCTGGTACAGTAGAACAGCATGTGAAAAACATCAATCTAATCACTTTAGATGGAAAAACTGGTATCCAGGCTCAAATGTATAATGGGAGTGGTGAAAGGGTCTGGCTGGGATGGATATGGGGAACTGTGCAAGCCCTGGCAGAGAGTAGTTGACATAATCTGCTCAGAGGGGGACCACATTTATGTTATACAACATGTTACATGTGGTCAAAGGTCAGAGACAGAAATCATGACTCAAGTCCTCTTGGTCATAAGACAAACAGCCTGTTTTAATGTTCAGAAATATATATCTTCTTATATAGGGAGTTCAAAACTTGCAGATCTAGACAACTGATTGGTCTGGGTCTTAACAGTGCCCAGCTCCCTGGCCAATGATACATCTGCATTTAGGGTTAAAAGGGATTGGTTGAGGTCTCTGAGTTTAAATCTGTCCTATGATTGTTCATCTAGGGACTTGTGTATTGAACTAGGAGAGCCAAATTTGGCTTCTTATTATAGCCAGATTTATCTCTCCAGCTACAGACTAGCTGTACTGTGACAACAAGACAGTTCTGTACCTTGGCTGAGCTGTGGACTGCCTAATTCAGGAAGAGGAAGGGTCCTTTTTCAGTGATGCTAACTTGTGTTTGAGATGAGGGCGGTGCATGTGGGTGTAAAAGGCAGCCTAGGATATAGCCGTCCTCCAAGCCTCTTCTTTCTTGTTCTCCCTGCACCCTGAGATGGTGCTGGGGTGGCTCAGCACAGCAGGTGACCTGTCATTAAAGCCAGGCAGTTCATGCCCAAAACTTACCTCTGCTTGTTAAGGATTTCCCCAAAGATAGACTTTGTTTGCAAAGCCCTGGAAGAAATGCCCCTCAGGTATTCTCCAGGTTTCAGAGATGGTCATTGGCTCAAACATGCACATCAGGATGTTTCTTCTGAAATTCCTGATGAGGCCTTGAGAGAAAGTCAAGGATAAAACCAAACCACTTGATGTTAAGATCAGCTGGATCAAAATTCACACAGAGTAAGAACTATTTTTCCTTGAAATCTGTATTTCTCGCACGCTCTAAGGCCTCTCAACTATATCAGCAGCATGTAGGGAAACTGAGCTCTCCTGGCAGCACCTCGCTGTTTGTGGGCACGTGTAACCACAGTGTGACCCAGCACACTCTTTGCCGGGGGAAAGGAGAGAAGGGAGCCTGGCTGGGGTTTGAGTTTCCCGTCGCTGGGGCAGGTGAGCAGTGGCAGCTGCAGGGATGTGATGTGCTGCTGGGAGGCTGGAGCGGCGCAGGCAGCGCACCCCGCGGTGGCAAACAAAGCTTAGCACTAAGCCCTAAGCAGTGGCAGAGGGAGAAGCAGCAGGGGGCCCCGGCAGGCGCTGGGTGTCAGAAAAGTGTAGCAAAAAACCCGAAGCAGCGGCAAAAAATGGCCGGGGCTGTGCAGCAGCAGCCGGGCTCCTACAAGCAGCCGGGAGAAGCTCCCTCGGAGGGGCTCGGGGCCCCGGGTTTTCATCATTCCTTATAGCTTCCGAGGATATTGCTGTCAGTGTCCATAACTGCAAAGATGTTGGAAGACTGATGTATCACGTTGCGCATGGAGACCTGATGAACTTTCTAAATTTTCTCTGCTTGTTTGGGCTGGGGTGGGGTGACTCACCCGCCGAGGTTCGGCAATCCTGTGACCACATCCATTTGCAGACCTGGACGAAGTTTCCAAGTGATTCACTGCCTGGAAGAGGAGCTGCTGATCCTGTTACTTATCCCATCTTCTGCAGAAGATGAATTGGGTCCATGGGACTCCTTCCTTTGGCCCTGGAACAGATGTGTGTGATTTGGTCTGAGAGTGGCAGCTGCAGCCAGCTGTGAGCATTTCCCACCTGCACTCCAGGTGTGCACCAGCCCCAGTGGCATTACTGAGTCCTCTGTGAGAGGTGCAGCCACTGCTGCTGCGCCACGGGCAGGCTGGCAGCGAGAGCTCACCTCCTCCTGCTGCAGTATGGTTTTGCTTGTTTCTGCACTGATTTCCTCTACTTTGAGTAGGCGCAGAAAAGTGAAATGTTTCTGACTCAATGAGGTATGGGAATCTGTGAGCCTTAATATACCATCTGCGGCCTTAGGCTGTCACTTCCTAACAAGTGTTCGTTTAGTCATGCTCTCGGCTCTCACTTTGCCCCCACATAGGTATTTTGGTGGGGGTATTTTGCAGAAACACTGCAAAATGTGTTCACTCAACCAGGAGGATGGAAGCAGTTGATGGCTGTGCTGTCCCCAGCCTGCAGGATGTCACCTGCCAAATCTGGATGTCATGGAGCCAAATCTGGCTCTTGCAGGTGTGAGAGTGAGCTAATATTTTTGTGCAGCCAAAAGGTTGTTAGGTAAAAGAATGAAAGTTGTTGATTCTATGTCTTGTTACACATAGATAACTGGATTTGATCCAGTTAATCTGTTGGGTGTTGCCATGAGCTGGGAGAGGGGCAGGGTTGAAGACCTGATCAAAAGAAAGTGGGATGAGAGGAGAGGGGACACAAAAGTAGGTGCTCAGGGGAGAATGTGATTTCCTGAGTACCCAGCTGGTGGGAAAGGGGGCAGGGACTGCCCAGCCGCAAAAGGATATAAAAAAATTGCCATTTTGTTGGAGTGTATGTGTTCAGCTCCTGAGGGAGAGAGGCACACAGCTGCCTCAGCTGAATCAGTACAAATAGTTTTCTTTTGCTTTGACAACTTTGTCCCCATTTGTTATAGATGGGTAATACGATGATTGGCTCTCACAATTAGGGGATGAATATTGTGTGTATGTTAAGAGAAGTTTTAGTGATGTATGGTTGGGGTTATGGGTATTGGTTGATGTATGTAACTGGGGTTTGTTGTTTGGAAGTCCTCTGTTCTCCCCAAAGTCCCCTTCTCTCCCTCTGTGTTGTTGTCACTGGTCAGCCTCGGTCACTGGGGACATGAGGACAAGGGACACTGTACCTGTGTCCCTTGCATGGGGCAGTTGGGAATGGGGAACGCTTGTTGCTAGGGAGACGTGGCAGGACAGCACCTGACAGCCCATCAAGTTGCAGGACAGCAGTCTCCACCAATGGATGGTGAAGAAGAGTTGATTGACAGACTCTGGGCGGGGCCAGGGTAGTGTGAGGCGCCACTGGGATATAAAAGGCGGAGCAGCCATTTTGTGAGCAAGCCTGTGGCGGATGGTCAAGGGCTCTCCGTGCGCTGCCCGTTTTCCTTATTCACTCCTTTGTTGTATTTGTTAGGGTTTAAGAAACCTTTGAAAATTTAAAAAGTGAGAGGTCGTTTTTCACACCATTTAAATTGTATCTGAAAGTTTGTTTGTTTCTAACACAGGTGTTCTTCTTTACCCTGCAAGGGCTGAATGTGTTTCCAGCATGGCTTTCTCCAGCTCCTCTAGCCGCTAGGAACACATGCTCTTGTTCTGGATGTGCTGGTTACAATTGGATCCCACCCTCTCTTGCAGCTCAGCCTCTCACAGGGGTAGCTCCAGCTCAACTTAGAAGGAGGGAGCTGTTTCAAATTAGCAAAGAGTCTGAGGTAATTGAGCTCTTATTAATGTAATTTTACCCCTGCCAAAATAAATGACAGAAACCTCTTAGCAAGCCCATTGGCCAGCTGAGGCTCTGCTCACTGACCACCAGTGTCTCCCATGGACACTCCACACACAGAGAACCAGCTGGATATCGTAGCCTGGTCTGACTCATTTTTCGGCACTGCCACTATGTGGAAATGTTGTACTGTCACATTCAAGCAAGAAAGAGTTTGTACATCACGTAGTTCATTTAAAAGAAACTATTTCTGCATCGACATGTTGCCTAGAAATTCAGACTGCTTCAATGACTCAGGTTTGTACCTGAGTAAGACAAGCATCCAAATTGTTATACACTGCCAGCTTTGAATCTTCCCTTCCACAAGAGCTTCCCTGTGGCTGCACTGCCCAAGACAGAAAAGCACTGACAAAAAAGCTCCTTGAGTCAGAAGCTTTGCACAGGCTGCATTGCTGTGGTTTTCATCTCTGTGTTTTGCTCTGAGTAAATGATAGCTTGGATTTTCAAGACAATTAGCCTGAGTTTATTCACAGGAAAGAGGAAATGGCGAGCTGGAGCTGGTTTTGAAGTGGTACAGAGGAAACATTTGTAGAACTTTGGGTGCATTTAAAGGTGGATGAGAGCAGCCATGGACTGTATCCTCGGTGAGCAGAATCACATCTTGTAGCATCAAGTGACATTACAGCAGTGTGTAATGTGTCCAAAGACTGACCAGAATGTCAGTCTAATGTGCTGAGGACTGACCAGAAGCCCATGACAGCACTCCCAGGAATGGAGCCAGAGCTAATGGAAGCTTCTGCATGAGTTCAAAGTAATATTCCCATCCTTGTTAGTCGTGATTTGTCCCCAGTGGCCTCAGGCAGCCAAACCACGCAAAGGTGTCAAGGAGAATCACCCCTGTGAGTACCAGACCTTTGTTACTGCAAATGATTTGATGATGAAATGCCATTTTTAAGTTATATCTGGGAAGCCACAAATTTGTGGCAGACAGATCAGATCTGTCAGACCAGACAGATCAGAAGCTTCTTACTAACCTTTGTGCAATCAGTGCCACGTTTTGACACTTGGTATTCAGTTCTGCCAAGGTGCTGCTCTGGCTGGTTGCACTTTTGTGTCTGTCAGAAATAGCAGTTCTGATTTCAGGAAGTCTGAGGTGTGTCTTATACCCAGCTGGGAAACTGGATTTTACAAACCCAAGTCTGGAGCAGGACTGGGTGTTCCCAGGAGTGCTCCTCTAACTCGTCTCACCTGGGTACTTTAGTCCAAGATTTGACTTTGTCTTCCAGCCCTGCCCTGCCCCTGCCATCCTGGTGGGATGCTGCCACATGAGGTGTGTCCCACCCAGTGCCAGGTGCCTCCTTAGGGAGGAGGAAGGATGCAGGCATTGATGGAACAGCAAATAGCTTGGAAAATACCCCTCCCTCCATTAGATCAGAAAATGCACAATCAGGCTAGGGTGAACAAGTGTGCAGTGGTCCACCTAACTGTGAACAAACCCTTTCCTCCACTTCATGGCTGTTCTGTGGCACTTATCTGTTTTTTACTGAACCGGCATAAAAACTACTTGAAGAGCTGACAGCAGATAAAACAGGCCAGGAAGATTCTTGTCTCTAAGTCTTGCCTAAAGGCAGTGCAACATGGGATGTTGCTAAATGAAGAAACCACCGTCAGGCACTAAATGTTTTCTAAGAAATGCACAGCTCTGGGGCTCGATATACAGATAAAGGCAACTGCACCTTCCACCCCATCAGTTACAGGTGGCACAGCTCAGCACTTCTCAGTGTCAAGGCCTGGGTGTGTGGGGCCACTTGTGCAACCAAGGCAACACCCAGCGAACCCAGCAGGGCTGGGCTGCTACACTTCATGGTTCAGGAGGAGCTCTGTCCTGTGAAATCCCCCAGAGCTGCCCCAGCAGCACTCTGCTAATTCTGCTTTTCTCCTAAATATTTCTCAGCTTAAATCCCTTAGGTGTCCTATACCAAAGAGATGGCCAAGACATCCCTTTCTCAAAGAAAGCGTTTATCCAGCCATGCTTGTGTTATCAGAAAAGCTTCCTGAGCTATTAATACATAACAGCCCCTGTTAGCTGGACACTTGACCTATCTAAATTCGGTTTGTCAAGTTACAATGAGTTTGCAGTTTGGGTTTAATCCTATGGGAAAAAAGTTACTTGGAGATTCTTCGAAGACAGCACTGTTGAACATTTCCCCTTGACCAGGCTTGACCGTGGCTGGCTCTGAAGCCACCCTTGAGGTGTCCCCTGCTTGTCCTCTGTATGTGCCACCAGCTCATGCTCAGGCTGCCACGTAGCTGCAAGCATGGCTCGAGAACTGTGCGGGGAACTTGGAGGCTGATCCTGCACAGCTGGGCCAGCTGCTGGCCAGAGCAACCAGAATAGTGTGAGAAGGAGCATTTGGAGCTTGGGAGGGAGAAATTAATGGAATCATTCAGCTGGAAGGGACCTGCAACAGTCATCTAGTCCAACTGCTCGGCCACTCCAGGACTAAATTATTTCCTAGAAACCAACTTTCCTTAATGAACAAAAGCATATTTGTTAAAAAAAAAACAAACAAAACCAAAAAAACCAAGAAACCAAAACACAAATTGAAAATATCCCAAGTGTAATTAAAACAAACTCTTTTTTAATAAACTGCTGAAATCTCACTTGTGAGTGATGCTTATCCCTTAAGTGCCTTTGAGGAGCTTATGCAGTGCTTGGCAGTGGGAGCAGTGGCCAGTTTGTTGCAGTGGGCCCAAGCCACAGCTGGGTGAAAGAACAAAGTGATTGTTGTGGATTCCAAAACTGAAAAAAGTTACTTTCCACAGAACAAGACAGAGTATCAAGTAGTTGTGCTCAGTCTACACAGTGATGCAATATCCTTTGGAGAGGGGCAGGAGAAACAAGTGACCTTGTTTCCTTGGTGTGTTACCTGGAGTAAATGAAGGATATTTTACATTTCTGGAAGCTTTTATAACTCACAGTGGAGTTTCCCTGAGCTGAAGAAGGTGTGGGTGGGATCTGAGGCCTTGCAGTGAAAGCACAGCTGGGACCTCTGTTATTCAGCACATCAAAGCAAGGCAGAGTGGAGCGAGCCTAAGGAGTCTAACTTCTTTGAGAGCACTGCTCACCTGCTGTGTGGACCCTGTGGTTGGCTTGGTTTGTTACTGACAAAACAATTTTTAACCCTCTGACAAACGTAAGTAATTTAGAGACTAAGTGGTGTGGTGAGAAGGGACAGTGGATGGTGAAGGAGTTTTCCACGGGGCTGACAGAGGAAACTCTGCTCTTCTTCAGGAGCTTAGTCCTGTCCTTTCCCACTCCTGCTGTTTGCTGCAGCCTGGTAGCTCTGTTTCTAAGCCAGGCCAGGGTTTACATGTAAAAACCAGAACTAATATTTCATTATAATGGGGTGGAAATGAAAACAGAATTTTGCTATCGAGAACTATTGTTTTGTTAGCACAACAGAGATCTGCATCAGGTGTGAAACAGCACCTGTACAAACTGCTGGGAACCAGCCTTGATGCTTGTTAAAGTGGGCCTGATGGTGGTAGTGTTTTAAGGGAGAGCACCTGTGCAGCTTCTGCAAGTGTCAGTCATGGACAAAGCTTTCCACTTGACCATCACCTCCAGGTGTGTAACTGCCTGCTGTGGGCATTGTTAAATTGATCAACTAGAGCTTAAACTGCCTTGCAAATAAAGCATGTTGGCTCTGGGGCTACTGGTTAGTGCTCACTCAGCATTGCATTTTTATGCCTTTTCACTTAACTGAAAGGTGCTGCTGTAACTGGAAAGCCACACTGGAGAAGAGTTGCTTGGTAGGGATGTATTCTCTAGAACTGAGAGGCTCAGTGAGTAACAACTGGATAAAGGAGGTTTCTGATGATTGATTTGAATCCTAGTGAGATCATAAAATGAGAAGCTCATTTGAGCTTTGGGAAATCATGTTATAGTTTCTGCTGGATTGCCAGTCTGCAAAGCAGACCTGACACTGTGGGCCTGAGCCTGCCCTGCATTCACAGCCTGGCAGAGGATGGGAACCAGGTGGACACTGCAGTGAGATCCCCTGCTCTCAGCTGTGTGGTCTGGGGAGGCAGGAGCCACGCCTGGGATGTAGAGTACCTCATCCAGGGTTATCCATCCCCAACCTTCCAGCAGCACTCCATTCATGTCAAAAACTGAATTAAGCTCGTTGTCATTTCAGTTTATGTGCTTTTGGGGAATGAATTCTGGATGAGGCAGGAAGTGGGGGTGCAGTGATGACCACTGCCTGTGCACAGCTCCCACCCCATCAACCACAGCCTTATCTCACCCCTCCATCTCAGGGAGGCAGGTCTCGGTCTTTCTGCTTTAATTTCTACTTTCCTTTATAACTTTTCTAAAGCTAAAACACCTTTTAAACCTCTTTCATTACATGCTGTCAATGATCACGGGTGGCTCTGTTCTGGGTAACACCTTGGCAAGAAAAAAGAAGCAATAAGGTAAGCTGATTCCCATTATGTACTTTGGAAATCGCCAGATACATTCAGTAGCCTTCTGGCCACCAGAAAAATGATTTGTACCTCTGGCTCTAGCTGTTGTACTTTTTCCACAATTTATTTGAAATATGCAAATTTTTGAGGTTAACATTTAAGTTCAGGAAGAGCAACCATTATTGTGATACATTTGAGTTTGCCAGCAGGCTCTGGAGGAACTGTGACTTTTCAAGGCTAATGTGTCTGGATTTATGTAGAGTGGATCCATGCTGACTCATTTAGGGAGGGGGATGAGATGTGCCTCCAGATTCTCTGCAAGCAGGATTGCTCAGCTCAGGAGAGAGGGATGATGTTGTTACAGATAGCAGAGGGAGGCAGGGACGGGGCTTTCCCATTCTTTCTGTTGTTTGCTCGTGGTAGGTTGTTAAAAGTGCACTCAGGATCCTCCAGCATTCTGTCCTGCACCAAAGTTTAGATCCCGTTGTGAGGGCAGAGAAGAAACATTTAATTGCAAGTAATAAAAATCAAAAGTCCTTGCATGTGAAGTATATCACAGATAAAACAGGCTTCAAGACATGCGAGCCCAGTACTTATGGAAGTTATTAGAACACATACTGTGCTGCTGCCAAGAATATTAGATCCAGATTTCTTTTTTTTCCATTGCCTTTGAGAGTATTTAGGGCATTGCACTTGAGAAGTTTCAAAGTCTGGATGAAGATTTAAATAACTTAGGAAATTGTATATAGAGAATTAGGGTTGGTTCAGGATTGTTTCTGACCGAAATCAGATGGGGTTTCTGTAGGTCTTACATCTTTGGGAAATGAATTCTTTTATACCTTTTACAAAAGGTTACAGCCATTGATAACCAGGCTTATAGTCTATAGATTGCTGATGTGCTGTTAGCTTAAACAAGTTATTTAATATTTGCCATTTCTTCCATGGACTTTTTTTAATATGAGTTTTTAAAATTATTTTCCATTCTGTCCTGTAGTTAGTTCTATTATTGTTATTATTGTTATTGGAGGTTATGGTTTATTTTAATAAGAATATATTCTTTGCCTGCTCAGAGCATTTGTGATTCAAGGATGTGGTTAACAGCTGTTTGCATCTTAAGACACAAAAAAAGAGTTTAAAATATTTCAGCTATGATAAGCAGGTACCGTAGCCTCAGTGCCTGGTTTATTTCCCTACTCTGATAACTTCAGCATGTAAATTCTTCCCATGACTTTATCTGCCCATGTTTCCTTAGGGTCAAATCCTGTGGGTTAAACTTGTGCGAGTCCTCTTGTAACTTCACATTGATGGATGATACCAGGAATCATCCTAAAATATGTGTCTTCTTGTTTCTGTAGAAGCATTTACATCAAGTACAGGCTTCATCAGAGTATTTTTAAAAGCTTTGCCCAGGTTTGGTTGTTTTATCAGCATACATACTCTGATACCTGAAAAAACACCAGGCTGCTAGTGTATAATTTTTTATGCTTGTTTATAAGCTTTGCTTGGTTGTTCCATCTCATAAAACATGAGGAATAACTGTGCATGGATTTGACCTCAAGGATTTTATGTGAAAGGAAAACATGTATGTGCTGGAAACATGAGAAATAAATGTATTCATAAAGGTGGTGGAGGAAAATGCTGCTGCCTACCCAATTTGAAAGGTCAGATCCTAATTCTAATCTGGTTTCCTTTTCTGCATTTCCTTGGTGCAAGGGCTGCAAGTAGATCTATGGAAAAATAAACATTTAAACAGGGAGGGTGACCTGAATTTAAGAGTGGGTATAGTAAGCATGTGAGTAGGTGGCTAGGGGTTTTTTTCCTCCTTCTTTATGAACTTAAAAAACCAAATATGAGTCATGCTGGGAGTGCTACAGGACTTTCTGATCAAGTCAGTGGAATACTAAACCCAAATGTCATGCTTGGGATTTTAAAAATTAAACTGAATTACGTTAAGGTTAAACCTTGGAGGAGCTGCTGGAGTAGGTGGGTGCTCAGCAACAAAACCCAACTGTATCTCAGCCAACCTGACCACAGGCAGTAATAAAAAGATGTTCTCTGGCAAGAGCTCCTTCAAATCATGGCCTTCTGCAAAATAAATACCTTTCTGATGATAATACGACTCTTCTGTTTACCATCCCAGTTCAAACACTGACTGCTGTAGTATCTGTTATTCTGTGGGATTTTGTGAAACCCTTAGGGTGTGTTTGAGCAGCTCCAGAAAACTTTGTGGGCTGATCTGTTATTTTTCATAAGGTTGGACAGGACCACTTTGCTCATCTCTAGGGTTCATGAAACTGAACTACGTGCTTTTCAATTTCTTTCTCTTTTTTGAACTGAGTTGTACTTTGAACAGGGAAAGGAGCTGCATGCCCTCGAGGAAAACCCTGGGGCAAAGGTGAGATCACAGACACAAAACATTAAACATGATTTCGAGAAAGAAACACACCATGCTTAAAATAAATCACTTTTAAACTGGGTACCTTTCAATGTTTTTCAAAGTGTTCTGGCAGTTGAGGTGAGGCTGAATATATGAGCAAATTCATGTACTACTCAGCAGCTGCTCTGAGTGGCAGGCCAGGAGTTGGTTGCATTTACTGTATGTGCTGTGAAGAATTTCAGGACAGCAATTCAGCAGGTTTGTCTCTTTGTGTAGGTCTCATCCTTTCTCACACAACCACAGAAACTCATCTTTCACGTGGCTGTGTGAATATGGCCCTACAGAACCCTGCTGCAATTCAGATGTTGTTGAGATCTCAGATGTTTTCATAGGCTTTGAGCTTTCCCAGTTTATTATTTTATTTCAGTTTTCAAGGTTCTCTGTGATGTGGGGGTTTCCAGAGTTCTTATCTTGCCTAGGATGCAAAAAGATGCAGAGAGCTACAGGAAGACCTGTATTACCCCATCACCACTGCTGTTTTAACCTGGAGATGCCCAATGGTTCAGGGCTTGCTGAGCATGATAGAAAACTCCTTATGTTGGGACTGAAGCATGACAATAAGACAGATACTTTTCTCCATGTGCCTTATAAATGCTGTGTCTCTTTCTTCCTCTTACCACTATTTCATCAGCTGCAAAATTAATTCTGATGGTCCAGTCTAGATTGGATATTGGTTTGTGATCCAGACATGATGGGAAATGGTGCAAACCTTCTGGCTTGTGTGTCTGAGTGAATGACAAGGTTTATCTGTGAGATAAATCATACTGCCATAACAAGGAATTTCCATGGTTGTTAGTGACTTCAAGATCAATCCTTGTCCAAAACTCACCAGCCTTAGATAGGCTATGGGTGGAAGTGGTGAAGCTTGTTCAGCAGTAGCAAAGGTCTAAGCATCAAGGTAAGATTCATCAAGCAAACAGATATCTGTCATATTTCAGAGTTAGAAAACCAATTAATGACTCCATTATGTTTTATGATAGTACTTTCAAATTTGGGTCCAGCCTTTCTCTGTGGCTAGAAGAGCTATGGATTTTTAACTGATGTCAGCTAGATTTGTTATTATACAAGCCAATTGTCCTTTGGCTCAATTTTATGGCAAATTGTAGTTCTATCTATGTAGTACTTAGAAGTCTGGGTTCCCCCATCTTTTCTAATTGCAAGGACAAAATCCTTGAAATCTGTGGTGCCTCTGAATCACATGGAAACAGGTATCAGCAACCCTTGGGAGACCCATCATCTGTGACCTTTTCCCTCTGTTATCTTGGTGTTGTTCGTGCAGACTAGGAGTACTGGTATTGCCATGACTAGAGTGGGCCTTAACCACTACCTTGAGATAGTCTGCATTTTTTTAAACTTCTTCCCATTTAAGTCTCTGCCTAAGAATTTTTCAAAAATACAGATATATATAGCAGAAGAACAGCATTTGGCATCCAGTTTGTACTGATTTACACAGAGCTCTGTGAGGTCTTGTGGAAGGAGTATTATGCTCAGTATCTTTCTTAAGGCATGAGATTCAACACCAGTTTGGATCTAGTCATAACCTGTACAAATTCTGTGCAGTGAAAAAATGTGAAAAATTCAAAGCAAAGTCTGTTCAGTGCATTGGGAGAAGACACTGCAGGTGCAGTAGCAGCACATGGAACCTCAAGGTTTATTAAGTTACGTTCATGTTAAAGCTCATTGTGAAGCAGTGGAAACTAGAAGCGTGAATTTTGTGCTGGGGGTTAAAGCACCTGGAATGGTGGGTCTCTTCCACCCTCCGGGGGGTTGTGATGGATCTCCTGGTCGGTGGGTCAGTGGTTGGTTTTCTGTTCCTTTTGTGGAATCCCCACACACACATATACCATAAAACTCTGGTGACATAAGATGCTTCCCATTTGAAAACTGCATGTAGGCACACAGTTTGTGGTGATTGTGAATGGAGCTGTGGCTGAGCTTCATCCCTGATGGGCTACAACTGTATAGGACAGGTGAACAGTATTGAAGGCAAAGAAACATGAAATGCTGGGGTGTACTGGCAAATCACAGAGGGTAAAGAGGGCGCACAGGTGTAGTGCATGTAAGATGAAGGGTATAAAAGGCTGTACTGAAAGACAATAAAGTGCTGATGCTTGGAACCTTCTTTGGCATCAGTTGTACCTTCTCCATCAACTGCACAAAATAAATGATGACACTTGGCAATGCTTGTTATACAAAGCTTTAATTGCTGTGTACAGTATTAATTTGCCTCCTTGCATTAGCCATCAAAAATCAACATTAATTAGCATCAGAATATTTGCGTTAATATGCAAAGACTTTATGACAGCCATATCTCCCCCTCCTCTTCCCAGCCAGCCCCTCACTGCCTGGGCAGCTCTTCCCTAGCCCAGGCCTCGGAGGGATTTCCAGGGGTCATGGCAGCTGCATTTGCCATCCAGGTACAAACTTGACTCACTTTTCCCGACGATTCTGCAGTTTGCCTTCCCATTGATCCATCTCAAGAATTCTTGCAGACTCTCTCTAAATTTTGAGAATCTTTTTCTAACCTTCTCGCAGCTCTTGTCGTTGGATGGAGATTTCTATGACCAAAAAGGAGGTACTGATGCATGAGTTACAGATGCTGCACATTCTGTCTAAGCTGCCCTTCACACCCCCAAAGCCATTTCACACAATTCTTAGAAATCGTTAGTCATTAACTGTGTCTCTTTGACTTTCACAGTACTGCAGACTTTTCTGTGTTGATTTGGGGAGGGGCAGAGGAGTCATCTGCCAATCTGGAAGAAAGCAAAAAAACATTTCTCTCACAACACCAAATCTTGGGGACTTTGAGGGAGTGTGGGACACTGGCTGGGTCCCAGCACAAGCCCAGCTGCAGCAGTGTGGATCACTTGTTGGTTGGATGAAAGACTTAGACATGACTTATTCTGCAGCTGCAATAGATAGAAAATTGATGCTCCTCTATTTCAGGGGATTACCTAAACACAGTCATTATTGAAATTCAGCCACTGGTCCATGCAAACCCTATTTTTTATCTCCTAATTTCTCTGTCTTTCTCTCTTTTGAATTCAAAAGACAGATTCTTTCTCTGTAGTATTTTTGATCTGTTTTTTCTGGTATTAATTGTCTTGTTCTTCCTGAAGGACAAGCTGTGCAGGTCATTATTAACCTAATAGATAATCTTCATTACTGCAGGTCTAGCTGAGCCATATTGATACGATCTTTATAAGAATGAATTTGTGTGTGGGAAAGAAAGCTTGGTATCCTTCCCTGGGGCTGGTTCAAAACTAAAAATGAGTGATAATTTCTTTGATAAAATGTTAGAGTGGTAAATCACCTGTTTTAAAAACCCTGGATAAATGGGTAATTACAAGAAAATGTTTGAAACTCAAATAAAACAAATAGTCAAAACTTACCTTCAAAATGTCACAGTTTTCTTCTAGTTTTTCCATACCTTTCTCCACTTTTTTCATGCACGTCCGTGTGGCAATCTTTTCTAGTTCCTTAGTAAATGTTTTGGCGTTATTATGTGCACAGCTTAGATTCTAGGAGAAAAAGGGAAGTATATAGTGTTGTAGTTTGCAACAAGAAACTTTTTCTTTCTTAAAAGAACTGTTAATAAATCATATAGAATATGCTATTTTTCTCTGGAAAGCTAAACTTCTTTCTTTCTTTCTTTTTAGGATTTCCTTTCCTTCCTTCTTGCCAGAAGTGTTATAAGGACAGTTTTCATAACTATCATAGCTGGAAATTTTGAAATAAAAAGGGTCCAGTTTCTGTCAGTGGAGGGTGTGACCACATTGGGAGTTTAATTTGATTCCATCTAAATCAGAGAATGATTCATTTTGTCTTTGCTTTCGAAGTAGGACACTTAGAGGGAGCTACTTTAAATATTGCCATTCCTTTGAAGACCAGACTTTGCAATCACCAACAGAAATTTCTCTGGAAAAATATTAAAAAGAACTGATAAAAAATGAGATAGGGCATAATTATCTTTAGGAGCAATTAGAATGGTTATTAGCCAGGTTCTCATAATCTTTTAAAAATAGGGCCTTGCATGAGTATTTTGGGATGCCACCTACCTCTGCAGCAATTACAGCTTGCTTTAAATGTCCTCAGACTTGCTATGCCAGAGGTTACACCCCAAGTTCCCTTTGAAGGATCTAACTGAAAATAATAGGATGGAAGCAGCAGGTTCTTACCTTTATGTCAAGCGGTGTGAGGAACTTCTCCTGGAAACAATAGAAATCCGTTAGTCACAAACTGGAAATCATCTCAAAAAGTAAATCTGATGTGAAGGAAGCAGGGAAATTATTTACATCTATGCGTTCATTTTCAGCCTGAAGCAAACAAAGCATTTCATCAATTAGTGCATATTTAGTCTTGTCCAACAGATGAGGCATTTCCTTCTGAGAGAGAAAGGAACTGGACACTCCAGAACTCAATAGTAACAAGAATACGTGAGGATGCATTTTAAAGGTGTTCATTTGGGAGCTTGACCCCAGTTATCTGAAAAGCTGAATTCAAGCTCTTCTCTCTTGGCAGATACAAAGCTGGCTTATATAGAGAAGATGAGTAAGTGCAGGATGTGATTACTATCTTATCTCATTCATAAATCATTCAAATCAGACAACAACAACAACTTGAGCAGTTGAATTATCAGCATATCAGATTTGAGAAACTTCTATGATTAAAATTCTGGTAAATTTCCTAAAGCCTCTGACTTCAGAGCAATGCTTTAATGGAAGAAAAAGTGATGCGTAAGGGCATGAATATTGTAAAAGAACAACAGAATAAGTATAAAATCATAGAATGGTTTGGGTTGGAAGGACATTAAAGTTCGTCTTGTTCCAACCTCCTGCCATGGCCAGGGACACCTTCCACTAGACTAGACTGGCCAGAGCCCCATCCAGCCTGATCTTGAACACTTCCAGGGATGGGGCAGCCACAGCTTCTCTGGGCAACCTGTGCCAGGCCTCACCACCCTGACAGGGAAGAATTTCTTCCTAACATCCAGTCTAACCCTGCCCTCTGTCAGTTTGAAGCCATTCTCCTTTGTCCTGTTAAGGAAAATACCTGAGGAAACTTGTAATAATGCAGCCACGAAGGGGATTGCTTCCCCTCAGATAAGACTACATCTTATATTGCTGTAAATTTTTGCAGTTCAACGAGATATTAGCACCTCCGGAGCTAATATCATCTAAAGATGGAGCGCATAGGACTTAATTAATCATCTATATCCCTGCTGTGTGACTTGGGTGAGCATGTGTGAGCAGGGAGGGCACAGACATGTATAGCAGCCTTCCAAATCTGACTACTTTTCTAGAGCAAATATCATCTCTTTGATCTAAAAACAATATGCTGTTTGTTCACTGTAATTACTAAGTGTGACGGCTGGATTTTACCCTGGCTAAATACATAATTAATTTTTATGACAATGTTGTGCAAATCTGCCGTCTCAGGTGGCAACTGCAGCTTCTCCTCCTCATGGGGCAGGGAGTGTTTGCTTCTTCATTAATGATTCTTGGGCCGTTAGGTAACACTTCCCAAAGGTAATGAGGCAATTTACATGGAGACATTGTTAGTAAGTGACAGGTGGGGCTGCAAGGACAGTACCACATTGTGTGGTGGTGAGGCAGGGGCGCTGTGGGGTGGGACCCCACAGGAGGGGAACCAGGGCTTCCCCAGCTTTCAGAGTAACTGCAGCTCTCCCAGCACAATCAGCTCAGAGCAGAGTGGACACACAAGGGAGCTCTCTTCCAAACATGAAGGCGATGCAGCTCTAAAGACGAAAATATGTAATTTGTTCTATGCTAGGTAGCAATTAATGTTACAGCCAACCAAGGAAGTGTCATCAAGGGAGCTCTGAGTGTGAAGTTATTTCTGGCCACCAAGGAAAGGGAAATCACTCATCATCAGTGTTGGTGCCAACCATGCCTGGCAGTGCGGTGGGAGGTTTCATAACCTTCCCCAGGACACCAGGGCTGCCTCACCTTGTTCTATGCTCAGGAACAGCCCTGGCTCCAGCAGAGAGCTGGGAGGAATTCCTTGTTCACTGCCAGAAGCAATGTGCTTGGCAAGTGCTCTTTGGGAAGGGTGAGGGAAGAGCCAAGCTCCCAACAAGAGCACCAAGCTTTGCCAATATCCCTGTCAGCCTAGGCCAGTTGGTATTAGGGTCTCTCCTAAATATTTCCCATATAGGCCAGTGTCTGTTCTAAGTCAATATTTGATTTTTAGATATGTAATTTCATAGAAAATGTCTGACCAAGCACAGAGTTGGTAGATGGTTTTTTCCAGATTTGATTAGGGAAATTTTGCATTGAGTCAGGGATATATTTCCTTCTGGATAGTCTTCTAAATAATAATAATAATAACAACAATACTGCTACTAATAATAATATGAATATGGATATTTGAGACTGTATGATGTTCTGAGTTCTTTGTCTGAGTATGTTTTGGGTTGTCCCTACTATAAAAACAAGTCTGCATGTTAACCATGGTCATTATTCACTGTTCATTTACCTGCTTTGCAACCTGGAGAAGTTATGTACATTGCTATGTGAAAGGTTCTTGTAGCAAAAAGCACGTGGAAAATGGTTGTCATGGATGTACTTTCCAGCACTGCTTTTGTTCAACTCTCTGATGAGAAGCCTGAATCATTCTTTCAAAGGGCAACCTTTAGTATCAAAGCTGCTCTTGGTCTGTTGTTGTCCAGGCCCCCTCATTTCCCAACCAGACTGTTGTGAGACCAAGTAGCTTTGGGCATCTCTTTTCAACTGACAACCTGAGGTAGCATAGGTTAAAATGAGTTACCAAGATGAACGTTTAAATGTGCTAAACTGGCACACTGAAAGATGCAAAACATGTAAATAATCAACGAAAATGCCTTTGTACTTTCTCCTATGTGAATTTCAGTATCTGTTGGTAACACAAGGAAGCCCATTCTGCTCCTCACCTCTGGAGGTGGGAGAAATCAGGGAAGGACAGTCTCCTTTACCTTCTCCCACTTCTGTCTGGATCATTTGTAGCAGGGAAGGCTGTGGCAAGAGGTTGAATCACCACTGTTGACTGTGTACAGGATTTACTGTAACGCAGTAACCACACTGTTACTGTGTACAAGGATTTAATAACCAGACCCAGCAGACACAAAGCCTCTGTGGGCTGTATGTTCACCTAAGCCATTAGGCAAAGATTGACATCTTCTAAACCCATTTATCAAATCATTTTTGCACCAGATACCTTTTGGAACAGTGTCACTCCTTTTAATACACACCTACCTGGAAAACATACTCTGACTTGATGTAAAATGCTTTGAAGCTGCTGGAGAGAGGTAGCAAGATATTATCAATAGGCTCATGTGACAGCCACAGCTGGTCTGAAGCTGCACAGATGAATTTGACCATAACAGAACCCCAATTCACTTAGCCTAGTTTGTTAAAGAGTGAAAGTAAACAAGTGCCTGGATGAGACAGTGATAGGTTGGATCTGAACTCAAACCAGGGCCCCCAGCCCATCCCATTCAGTCCTGAATGCAGACATCTGACTGGCCAGTGAGCTGGGCAGTGCTGAGACCCTGAGAAATTGGGTGTTCAGTTGTGGGAATTTTGGCCCCCCTATAAAAGGGGGCGTCCATAAATAAACGTTGGCTGTTGTCTCATGACCTTCATTGTGTTCAGTCGTGTGCCTGTCTCCAAAACTGTGACCAAGCATAGAGGCTCATGCGCAGAGAGCAGCTCCGTGGGCACAGGTTGCATCTTTTGGTGATGCTGCAGTGGCCAGCCCTCATGCCTGCTCTGACTCCTGCTCAAAGACTCCTGCTTCTAAGAGCTTCTCTTAGAAGCTCTGGGGCCTGACAGAGTTGTTTTCCTTTCATCTCTTTCTGTAGTGAGAGGTAAGAATCTGCTGTGCTTTATTAAACCCTTTTTATCTAGAGGTTTTTATAAAAATATGTTTTATACCAAAAAGACTGAACAGGACTGCTCATGCTTTTAACCAGCTGAAGAGTGTCAAGGATGTTTGCACAGGGAGTTTTGAGAAACTGGGATAAACAAGCAGAACACCAAATTTCTCAAAGTAGTGAAAAATACTTGATGTTAAAGTCTGAGAGTTGTACACCTAGGGGATGCCTAGTGATTTTGGCCACTCCAGGGGAACTGAGGCACACAAGCCCGTTTTCCGGCTTATTCAGAAAACAGCTCCCCTGAAGTCTCCATTCATCTTTCTGTGACACCTCTGAACTCTTTAGAGTAATACTGAGAAAAGATGATTAAAAACCTGAGTGAGTAACTCACAGCCCTTCTTTTTATCGTTCTCCTCTGGCTGACCCCAGCGCTGTGGCAGAGGACAGGCCAGGGCTGCCACCTAGAGAGCAGCCACCGCCACTGGCACAAGCATCTTTGCATCCCTCTTTTGGAGAGGAAACCAAACCTGCCGAACCTCGGCACAGCCGTTTGCGTGCGGCACATGCAGCCAGGAGGGGTTGCCTGCTCTGGGACTTATCCCGGCCTAAGGGCTGAGGGGTTGCCTGGGGGAGATGAATAATTGTTAATAATTTTATTTGTATTTGAGCAAATGATTGGAAAGGCAGTGTCTGGGAGTATGTGTGTCTGCTGTTCTCCAGCCTGTTCTAAGGGAAATACTATTGTAGGATCACAGAAACACAGAACAGTTTGGGTCAGAAGTGACCTTAAAGCTGATTTAGTCCCAGTCTCCTGCCATGGGCAGGGATACCTTCCATTATCCCAGGTTGCTCCAAGCCCTGTCCAACCTGGCCTTGGACACACTTCCAGGGATGGGGCACCCCCAGCTTCTCAGGGCAGCCTGCTCCAGTGTCCCATCATTTTTCAATCTTCCCTCCCCACCATGGACAATGCTCCACAGCATTTCCTATTGTCCTCACCCATTACTTTGTCTCTCCCTCAAGAGATTTCTGCTAAAAAATGTAAATCTTTGTTTGGAAGAAAACTTTTTCTATGCTTTCCTCTCTCATTGCACAGGATCATGCCCCCTTCCCTCCTCAGAAGGTTAACTATTCCTCTCTTTTGCATTCAGTCCCAAATGGGAGAGCAGCTTTGCATGCAGTGTGTAGGACTGTGCTCCAGCACCCCAAAGAGCTTTCAACCTTTGAGCTGGAGGTCAGTACCAACCCTTGCAGACTGTGTGCCAGTCTGGAGGTGATGGGACTAGAATGTCCCCTCGGGTCCCTTGTGGGTCCTGTCATTACAGGAGTTACAAGCTCCATCCCAAGGCACTGCTGTACCCAGGGTCACCTTCTTCCTGCTCTCTCACCCCCTCACAGGGTGGCTGCTTTGACCTAAAGCCACTAAAAATGTCAAAGTTATTTTTTTTACTTTCTGTATTTTTGTAGGTATTGGTAAATGTTTTATTGCTGACTATTTTGGGGTGGCAGAGAGATGATGACTGAACCTGGTGCTAGGTTGTGGTTTTTTCCCTGTTCATACAGTGACTCTTTATTTCTTCCCTCACACTCAAGAAACTCCTCTTAAGGTGTTACAGAAACTGGTTAATTTTTAAGACTTGTGGGTTGCCTTAAGGGATCCCTGCAGATTCCAGCATGGATATCCCTGCCTCTTCAACCTGACTTTTTCTGCAGATAATGTGGTGATTGGGGTATCCCACAGGCACACCATGGATTGCACAGCCATTGCTCTCTGCTAAATTCTCCATGAATCATGTGTTTTAGGGAAATTCTTTGTAGGTGCTCAATGATGCCTGCAAAAGTACATAAATATAATGGGCTAGGTTTGGATTGCTCAGAGGGGAAGGTATGAATCCAACAACCCTAATGTCCCTGTTAGTTTCCCCATCAGAGCTCCAAAATGGATTTTTTTTCTGTTGGCTACATTTTGCTTTTTTTTTGCATGGGTGAATCTTCCTGAAATCAGAATATCCAACTGGATGGGAAAGAGGAGATGCTGGAGAGAGATCTCCATCGGTGAAGTGAAAGTGAAAGAAACTAAATCCTGATGCATTATTTCAGTGCCACTTTTACCCAAATTTGAAAATACTAGTGGTATTAGGTGGTATCTAGACTTAAGGATGGTGATTCTCTACACAATTTTTTGTTGTTCATCTATAGCCTATATGATAAACTTAAAGATTTCTGAATACCCTGCTGACACTGTCCAGACCTCACTGGTAAGAGACATTAATTCAATCAAACAAAATTATTTTTAGATAGAATGTTCCTTACCATAAATATATATTTATGTTCATATTATAACATTTATTCTATAAATAATACATCAACTATCATGCAGTCTAGATATTTTTATATCTAAAACATATGTATCATAATACATATTTTATATATTATACATAATACAATAAACTTTTATATATAAAATGTCTGCATGCTTGTGTTATATATGCCACAAAAAAAAAAAAACCCTGCCAGTTTTATCTTTGTGCAAGAAATTTATTTTGCATAGATTCTGTTAGAGTCTGGGTACATTTCATAGAGTTCTGCATACAAGTTTCCCAAATACTTTAACATAAATTATGTACAAGAGCTGTGCACACAACACACAGCTGCAATGTGAACAGTCATGCTTATACCATTTGCACTTCACATTTTTAACATTTTAAAATGATTGTCACTGCATTTGTGGCATAATAAGAGTCATCAGTTGAAAGAAGTATTTAGGTAGAATTAGAAAAAGTGCATTCTTTTATAAGATTGTCCACTGAAAGTGCCTCAGGCTCCTGGAGGTGAGGTGAAGGTGCAGTGTGACATGGATGGCTCTGTTCCATAGGTTGGCCTTGTTCTGGCTCTGAGAGCACTTGGATGATGCAGAGCTGAGCCTTGGGGTTGTGGCTTGGAACAGCACGTAGAAGAAATAGTGTGACAACAACTCCCAAATTGGATCCCCAGAGCAGCTCTTCTAAACCAAATACATATTGTATTTCTTCATTGTAAAAATAAATAATTTGAAATTTCTCTAAATAAACCTCAATAATAAATAATATAAATAAATAAATATAATAATAATAAAGATTCAAATAAATAACAGCTCCCAATAGCATGGCTTGAAGGAGGATATGCTAAGCTCAGGTCTTCTGGCACTCTGGACAGGTGCCTTGAACTCCTTTGGAGCTTAGATTTTTTACTCTGGATCAGCCTTTTCACCCAGGAACCTTAATAAATATGCCAAATTCTTGAAAAGACCATAGTCTTCCACTGGCTCCCATTGATGTTCCTTGAGGGCAGACTGAAAGGAGAAGAGTGAAGAGAATCAGGACATGTAAGTTATATTCTGTTCTCTGACTAGTTTTTTTCTTATTAATTAATTTTAAGACTACAAAGACTCTCATGAAGACATTGGGGTTTGAATGGCTGAGGAACGTGTTATTTGTTGCACCTTGTGCAGCAGTTTCTCAGCCAGGGCTCCAGTCCCCACCAGCACCAGGGCACCTCCACTTGGTGATGGGCTTTGTCTTAGCAAGGAGACATTGGGAAGAGGTGACCAGAGCAGAGGAGGCACTGGGGCCATGGCCAAGTGCCAGCTACTGGCTGGAAGCTGCTCCCATTGCCATATGACCAGGAGGCAGTGGATGCTTTGGTCAGACACTTGTTCTCAGTGCAGCCAGGAAAAACCACAGAATCCTCTGTGGTCCTCTAAGCCAGGAGGAAACAGAGAGCAGGGGATCAGCCCAAACATACCATCCATCCGGTGCATGACTTTGCATAAGCCTGGATTTTCTGCAGCTTCGCAACTATGGCATCTCTGAGCCCCACACTCTCTTTGCTGCTTTTTAGGGCTTCAATAAATCCTTCCAGATAGGTGGCTGCATTCCCTCCTGCCTCCATCGTCTTGTTCTGGAATAACAAAGTTCAGTAATTTTGTCTTTTCTGTACTGTATTCCTGGCACAGATTGCATCACATTAATTCAATCAAAATGCCTGCTACAAGAAATAATCTTGCACAATTATTTGAGTCCAAATTTATATAATAATAATTATAGAATTATGTAATAATCTGTAGAGAAGCAATTGTGCAATCCAGTGCTTTCCTTCTGCTAAATGCTGATGTTACCTCCAAAAGTGGGTCTGTGGAGATGGAACTAGGCATGTCTGGGCACCATTTGGTTTTTTATTGCCTCCTTAGTTGACTCAGGCATGGGAAGGCAGTGATTCTTAGGAGAATCTTTAACCTCCAGCTTTGCTACCTGGGCTTTGCCTCTCCCAAGATGCCCCAGGAAACGCACTGCTGATGCCACTGCTGGCATTGTTCTCTAACAGCATGGCTATTTTTTCCCCCAAAAGGCAGGGAAACAGCCTGTTCCCCACTTTCCAATGGCAGTAAGGTACCTATCTCCACCTGACTCTGGAAGACAGTCAGTTCTGATTATCTGCCCGTGAAAAGAGAGATAACCAATGCTGTCTGAGAGCCAGCTGTTCTGCATCGCTATACTGAAGGCAGAGCCCTGAGCACTGGTGTTTCAGGAAGATATTTGCTTGATAACTCTGGAGGGAGGAGAGCCCTGACGTGATCTCTCAGCACACATAACCCCACCATGGTGCTCCCAAAAAGCCAAAAGGGTGACTTGGCTGCCATCTAAGACCTAACTTAAAGCACAACATCATCCCAAATGGTCTATAACAACATCTGCTTTTCCCTTCCCTCTCAAAAAGCAGCTGGCCACCCCACGAGCCCATAGCATTGCAAAGGGAAGCACAGAGAGATCTTACCAGAAGCACGATTTCACTGGTCCCCTGGAAGAGATTGGTAAAAATCATATTAGCAGGTTCCTTGCTAACAGAGAAAATGAGACACGGGGCACAGAGAAAATGGACCAACCTTAGAGCTTAGCTCCTGAACGTTTTGGATGGTTTCCATGAAGAGGCTGCTGTTAGGGCAGGCTGGGTGTGTGGGGACTGGTGCAGAGGACACCAGGCACAGCACTGACAGCATGACCCCAAGCAGGCGTAGCATTGTGGCAAAGGGGCTGTTCTCTCTTCCTTGGGCTGGCTAATCTGCCTCCTGGTTGCCTTTTATATCTGCCTCTGATGCAAGGAAGTGAATAATACCTCACCACAAAAAATGCTTAAACTGAAGGCGAGTAATCACCTGTAGAATGGAAGGTGTTAGTTACTTTCTTATCTGATTGAGGAAACTACGTTTCTAAAATAAGGACTCCCCCAGAAGTTGTCGGAGCTATGTAATTCAGATATTTGAGCCATTCTGATTTTAAATGCTGAAGCATTTTTATGATTGTCTGATTGTCTAAATAGTCTAATTGTCTAAAGAGTGATTGTCTAATTGTCTAAAGAGTGATGCAAAGTAACTAAATGTCTCTTGGATCTTTACATACATATTTGCCCTACTTAAGATTGCAATTACATTAAACCATACTCTCTCTAATACAGTATCAGTATCATTACAGTATTAGTAAATCATACTTTTACTAGTTAGTTCTCTGCCCTTGTTCTGTGTGCTTGTCATTAGAACCCCATGGATTCCTCAATAGTACCATGCTCAGATGTAAATGACAATTTTGAGACTCCTCCTGACACCATGTGGGGCCTGTGCTGGGGAGAGGGACCAGCCATGGACCGCTGGGGTAGCTCAGTGTCTTGGGGGAACAGAAAAGCATCTCCTCTGCTCTTTTTAAGGAGCATTTGTCCAGTTTCTGTGCTCTCCTGAGGAAGTTTAAAACATTTGACTGGTATCTCATTTTACTTCATCTGCAGGAAGCTTTGCTGATGGGGTACATAGCACTGATGATTGATGAGGACACTGATTGAATTGCTCCTCAAGCTGCAGGTGGGCTCTGGGGTAGCCACAGCGAGTCCTGGGTGCAGAGCCCTCTCCTGTCCCCTAGTCCCCTGTCAGGGCTGCCTTTGACCCTGCTGCAAATCTCTTCACTAGTCCCAAGAGGGATGAACACCATGCCAGGATTATACCTGCAAGACATCAGGTCTTTACTATCCAAAACCTCAGAATATTATGTTTACACGGTTTCACTTTAATTTAAATTACGCTATTTCAATCCTGCAAGAGTTTTATTGTATAACTGACATTCTTTAATGTGCATTAGGTATCCTTGCCCTTACAAAAACTCAAGTGGCACGTCGCTAGAGAGACAGCTTTGTTTGTGCTTTTCCCCTGAAGCAAGGCAGGTGACGCCCACACACAGGTGCCATCCAAGCTGATGAGAGCCCAAATGCTGCTTTTTTCACACTCATGGCATTTTCCTGCTCGTCCCTAAGCTGATGTTTCACAGAACACATAGTTTCATTGGTTTCCTTGCATGATATTAATTAAATCAGAAGACACTGTCTTGTTAGCCACAAACCAGGTTTTGGAGATGCTGCCAGGCTGTCCCCTGATGAGCCACCTTGTTCAGTTTTTTGTTTTCAGTCATTTTGCTAATTGTTTGGTGAGTGAGGCATCTCTCCTTCTGTTCTCCACAGCTCAGCCTTCAGAAGGAGCCTTTGCTGCATGAGCCACCCTGAAAGCAGCAGCTGGGTGTGGAGTAGATTGTGCTCCCTTTCCTGCGTGTCCTGGATATGCTGGTGTGGGACCTGGGGTAGTTTTCCTGCCTTGCTGGAGTCACACTGATACTCCCAATGTTTCCCTGTAGTCAGAAGACTGGCTTTACTCCAGAGTTGAGGTTAATCCACTGTGTGTTACCTTAGTGGGGCAGCATCCATTGGAATGCTGTCTCTGCCTTGTGCAATCAAGGTATTTGCATCAGTTCAGGCAGAGGTGAATACCAGTCTCTGTGGTGCATATATGGCTTCTTTTAAAAAAATCCTGTGATTCTTTTTATTTTAGTGAGTTCATGAGTAGTGTGGACCCTTGCAGTGAACCTGTGCATTGCACACCTCAGGAAACAGAATTACACCTGAGACTCAGGTGTTTGCCCCCCATCTCTGGGCAGTTCAGGACTTTGCCTGTCCCTGGCACTGCTGTGGCTGTGGAGATAAAATGGCCAGATTACAGCATGGTTTAAAGGGAAGGAATGGATTGTATGTGTTGAATCACAGAACCATAGAATGGGTTAGGTTGGAAAGGACCTTTAAAGGTCAATTTGTTCCAACCCCTTGCAATGACCACTAGACCAGGTTGGTCAGAGCCCCATGTGACCTTACCCTGCATGGATGGCTGTACCTGCTGGTATCAAAAATTGTAGCCAGGTTCAAAGTGCAGGGAGTTTCTTCCCTTGGAAAAAGCAGTAGGAGCTAAGGCTGCAGCTAAACCTGTTGGTGAGCACTGAGAATTTTGCTTTTATCTCCAAAATAGCTAAAGAAATGAGAGTTCCTGCAGAGAGGGCAGAAGGGAAAGGTGTGGGCAGGATGGACTTTTACTGCTGGAAAAAATGATTTGTGAAGTTAGGACTCCACCTTTTTATCTTTATTCTTCTTAAAGCCACTAATGACATGCAAATACTTTCTTAGATTGCGGCCAGGGTGGAAAAAAAAAAGAGGCGATAAAACCAGAAAGGAAGATGGAACTTGTGGTCTCCTCATGTACGCATATTTACCAGTCGATCTCACACACACCAACTCTTTTGCAAATATTCACTCAGAGGTGAAACTACTGTGACCACCCTACTCCCCTCAAGGTTGTATCAGCATTGACCTTTCTTTCCTGTTCTGTTCTGAGGGGTAACTGCTGTAGGAATCTGAGAGGGCTGCAGGGAATTTCCAGCCAGGGCTCATGCAGCAGTGCCTCCATCCAACTCCACCTCCACCAAAATGTCCCACGAGGATTAGCACTGAGGAGATGTAAATCACTGATATGATTTCAGTCCTAGGCAGAGCCACATGTGTTGTCAGACATGGAATGAAATAAATGAACGGAAAATGGCCCAGCCCATTAGGAATTAATCAACAGCTTAACATAAAATTAACCAAAAAACTTAAAAGATAATAGAAAATTAACTGAAAACTAACAGGATTGTTCATTTTTCTAAACCTGGAGAGATGGTGAGCTTCAGTTTTATGAGCTGGGCTCTACATAACTAAACTAGAAATCCTGATGAGAAGTCTCAGCAATGGTACAGAGACTGTTCTTCCCCTGTGAAGGATTTGGACACCTTCAGGTTCTTCAGCACATACATCATCATAACTCACCGGAGTGGAAGTTCAGCCAGCTGAAGGGAAACACAAGCTCTTGTGAGGCTTCCTGTCCTATCAGGGAAAAAGTAAACAGTTTTGAAAGTAGTTTTACTGATTTGTGACACTCTATCTCAAAAATATCTTCTTGTTGTCCTTCCTCTGTGAAAAGATTGATCAGCATCTGCTTTCACTCCTCTGAATGTCCCTGTCACACACAAGCCAACTCCATCTCTGCACATTCTTGCACTACCTTGAAGTGTTTTGATTTCTCCCAGATGTTTGCCCCTGCCACGTTTCTGGATGGCAGATTCACTTGCACACGTCTGAGCAGACCAAACCATCAGGCTCCTCAGCCTTGATGGCCTCCCTCTTCCCCTCCTTAGCCCTTTAACTTTGAATTAATGTTGAACAGGGAGGGCGAACTGATTTACAATGTCCTTTGCACTACAGGATTGACGCTGCATTCCTCGGTCCTGGAAGAAGCTAAGCAGTGTTCTGTCTCTGTGGCCTGCCTCTGCAGCATTCTACCTCTGTGGTCTGCCTCTGCAGAGAGGAGGAAGCCATGCCTCTCCCTGCCTTGCAGAGTGATTTTACATATTGTTCAGAAGCAGCAGAATTTGAGATCATTGTCGCTGGTGACTGTACTTGGTTGGGGCAGCAGCAGCAGATGTGCGGCTCTGCTCCCCAGCCCAAGGACATTCCTTTTGTGTTTCATGCTCTGGCTGTGGTCACTGGTCTGTGACCAGCTGTCTGGCCAGTGGGCTGTCATCCTTGGAAAATGGCCCTTGGAGCATGGGGCCAAGTCAGGCTAACTGGAGATCAGAGGCTACATGTTTTGAAATAGGCTCTGGGGAAATATTTTTTATTTAATCAGAAGGTATTCCCCATGTTTGTATGACTTCTTCTGCAGCTACTCAAAAGAAGTGCCTGTGAGTCACAGAGGCCTGTCCTTCCTCACAGGACCTGGTGGGGGAATTGTACTGACGCATGAAATCGGCAATTAATCCAAAGCCGACTCATTCTGCACATCTCAACCTCCTGGACCCCTGCCCTCTGCTGCAATCCCTTAGTCTGTCAAGGCTCTGCCAAGGCCTTCTTACCTGATGGAGGTCAAAAGGGCTCCCTTTGTTTCCTTTAACCGGTTAAAGGGATGCTTTAAGACTCATAGATAGAACTTTTAGTAACTACCCAACTTTGGAAAAGCACAGAAAACCTCCCTCCTTGCTCAGAGAAATGTCTGGAGATGCACAAAAAATTCTCTACCTTTCAGGCAAAATTAGAGATAAGTTGTCGATGTCAATTTTGTTGTTAAATTCTAAGAAGTGAGATGCTGTTTGATCAGAAAAGATTTCACAGGCAGCCTTGGCACCTCTCCAGCCCCAGTGAGTCAGGTTGGTGCTCATAGGACAACAAACATTACCTCATGCATACTTCACCTTCCACAGAAAATAGACTAGTCTTCCCTTATTTTTTGAAAGGAATTATATCTACAGTTTCTTATATCTTCCCACACACAGGAGGAAATTGCAATACATATCTAGACTTGTGTTTATGGTATAAAAGCCATTCAAGTTCCCTCAGGACCTCATGTTCTCCCTGGGAGCAGCCACCACCTTGCATCTCTTGCATCTTTAAGATGGAGCCTGTCACCTGTGTGCAGTGGCCTTAGCAGTTGTTGATAAGCATCTAAAGAAGGACAACTGTATATTTAATGATGATTCATTGCATTCTCAGTCACTTGTCTGAAATCAAGTCTGACAGAAACACAGGTGACCAATCCAAAATGTCTGTAATGGGTGTTTTCAAGCCTCACCCACTGACCTAATGAAATTTGGCTCCAGACAGGTGGTGTCCAGAAAGGGACACCTAATTTTTCAGTTTCAAAGACACTATGAATGAAGGAGGAAATAAAAAAGAGGTTTTCCAAAGCCTGTGGGATCATGTTGTGCAGAAAATAGCAGGTTTGTGAATCCTGACAAGTGACTAATCACAGAATCACAGAATGACTAGTTTGGAAGAGACCTCCAAGACTGTTGTGTCCAATCCATGCCCTAACACCTCAACTAAACCATGGCACCAAGTGCCACATCCAGTCTCTTTTTAAACACATCCAGGGATGGTAACTTCACCACCACCCTGGGAAGTCCATTCCAATACTTTATCACTCTTTCTGTAAAGAACTTTTTCCTCATATCCAACCTATATTTCCCTTGGAACAGCTTAAGACTGTCCTCTCGTTCTGTCAGCTGCTGCCCAGAGAAAGAGACCAACCCCCCACCTGACCACAACCACCTTTCAGGGAGTTGTGGAGAGTGATAAAGTCACCCCTGAGTCTCCTTTTCTCCAGGATAAACAACCCCAGCTCCCTCAGCTGCTCCTCACAGGGTTTGTGTTCCCAGCCCCTCACCAGCCTCGTTGTCTCCTCTGGACGCCCTCAAGTGTCTCAATGTCCTTCCTGAACTGAGGGGCCAGAGCTGGACACAGCACTCCAGGTGTGGCCTCACCAGAGCCAAGTACAGGGGAAGAATGACCTCCCTGCTCCTGCTGGCCACACCATTCCTGATCCAGGCCAGGATGCCACTGGCCTTTGTGGCCACCAAGGCACACCCTGGCTCATGTTCAGCTGCTGTCACCAGCACCCCCAAGGTCCCTTTCTGTCTGGGCCACACTGTCCCCAGCCTATAATGTTGCAGGGGGTTATTGTGGCCAAAATGCAGGACTCAACACTTGAACTTAAGAAACGTCATCCTGTTGGACTGTGCCCATCCATCCAGCTGTTCCAGGTCTCTCTGCAGAGCCCTCCTACCTTCCAACAGATCAACACACTAAGCTCCCAGCTTAGTGTCGTCTGCAAATTTACTAATGAAAGACGCAATACCCTCATCCATGTCATCAATAAAAATACTGAACAGAGCTGGCCCCAGCACAGACCCCTGAGGGTCACCACTGGTGACTGTCCCCAGCTGGATGCAGCACCATTCCCCACCACTCTCTGGGCCCAGCCACGCAGCCAGTTCTGAACCCAGCAAAGAGTGCTCCTGTCCAGCTGCCAGCTTTTCCAGGAGTGTGCTGTGGGAGACACTGTCAAAGGCCTTGCTGAAGTCCACACAGACAACATCCACAGCCTTTCCTGCATCCACCAGGTGAGTCACCTGGTCATAAAAGGAGACTAGGTTGGTCAAACATGACCTACCCCTCCTAAACCCATGCTGGCTGGGCCTGAGACCCTGGCCATCCTGTAGGTGCTGCATGATGGCACTCAATATAAACTGCTTCATTACCTTACTGGGTACTGGCCTGTAATCACCAGGATCTTCCTTCCCCCCTTTTTGTGAATGGGAGACACATTGGCCAGCTTCCAGTCATCTGGTACCTCACCAGTGAGCCAGGGCTGGTAAATGATGGAGAGGGGCTTTGCAAGCTCATCTGCCAGCTCCCTCATCACCCTGGGGCGGATCCCATCTGGGCCCAGAATTTATGAGCATCCAAGCAGCTCAGTGGTTCTCTGACATGGCACACATGGCAGCTTTGAGCATCAGCTGAACTTAGCCCTTACATGCCCCAGAGCTTTTCTTACTGCTAAAAACCTTTGATAAAGAAAATTGCAGGTTCAGCTCAACATGCCCTCCCTGGGTATCAGCACTGAAACTCACTCCAAACACACACCTTCCTTATCACGGAACTCAGCTGGAACACACAGTCCAAACCAGCTCTGCCTGACAGAATCAACAGAATCACTCGATAAAACCTACGTTGTTCTACTGGGAGAGGCTGTACTTAATCAAGATATATATGTATATTTAGTGTATGTTCAATAAACCCCTCTTTACCGGTACTAACAGAATTGATGTGAGCATAATTCCAGACACTCCCAGCCACCACAGCTTGCCAGCAGATTTCAGTCTGTTCACATGAGCATCTTTAAAATGTGGCACCCAAAGAAGTCTAGTACTGCAGGTAACCTGCTGTGAACCAGCCATAGCAACACACAAAGCTATTTATTCCATTGCATCAAGAGGGAAGAAAGGCTCATGTGCTGGACAGCAATAGCTGTCAATGCCACCAGGACATTTTGGACTGGTTTGTTTGGTTGGGTTGTTTTTTCGTGGTCTTTCTAAAGGCACTGTTGGCAAAGTAACTGCTCCCTTTGCTTTTCGTTTCCCTTTCTCCTTCTCCCACTCATGCATGTCACTTGATGTGACACAACAGTAACCCCAAACAGGATACACCCCACTGCTTGTGGCAGGAGGAGGAAGGGACAGCACAGCACCCAGGGCAACCCTTCAGAGAGGAGAGGCAGCACTGCAGGCTTCAGACAGGACAGCACTAAGAGAGAGCAGAAGAATAGAACAGAAAGTGAGATGGCTTTAATTCTCTTCTTCTTCTTTGTGTCAGTGCATGTGTGCAAACACAAATTCCCAAAGCAGAGCACCAAACAGGGACAGTGACAATGAGGGAGAACACTACTAAGAGGAACAAAAAATCCCAAGCAAAATGACTCACAGAATCACTAAGGTTGGAAAAGTCCTCCAAGACCATCCAGCTATTCAACCTTTGGCTGAATAGCACCATGCCCACAAAACCATTATATCCTGTAAAATGTATATAGGTAATCACAGCAGCATCACATAACTGCTTCCAACTACACTTGCACATGTACCTTTGTAACCTTCTGAACACAGGCCAACTCCAAAATGCTTATATTTATACAGCATCCATCAGCCCCCAAAATCACAAAAATCTTAGCATGGTGGGTCCAATCTAAGAAGCAAAGGGTTTTGCCCAATGTTACACTGTAGTGATTTAGGCTTGTCCACACAGTGCACACAGGCAATGAATTTACCTGTCTCACTGCTGGGGGAAGCACCCAAGTCCTTCTCTCACAGACAGCAGCTGAGCAAGGCAAAGGTTTCTGCTTTGTGGTATCCTGATTACTGTGGGTTGAGACAGGTGCTTGCACACTCAGAGCCATGACAGCAAATGAAGGCACCTGGGTATATTTTCAAATATACAGATATATGTATTTTGTCTGATACAAACAAATATATGCACACATGACACAGATCTAACAGTGAGGTCTTTCCTGTTCTTGTCACCTCTTTTCTTCCAGCACGAAAATCCTTCAGCAAAGCTCAAGGCTTTGGCACTGAAAGCCTTCAAACCCCAGTGAGGATGCTGAGGACTTTATAGAACTGGGTATTTGGTATTTCTCTAAATGTGTAAGTTTCTCTTTATTTTAATTTTCATATAAAAAACAATTTCTCGTCAAACTCCCCATTCCCCCTATATTTTCTTCTCCTCCATCTTCTCTAACCATACAGATGAGAACAATTGCCATTACTGAATCTTACATTACCTTGCATGGGTTTTTTCTCCAGTGTGGGCATAGACTAATGTCACCTCCTGAGTGCAATTCAGCTTATTTGTCCTGCTAGTTACTAATAAAAAAGATTAATAAAAAAGTGTTTAAATGAGTTTAGTTTACTAAAACCCAGGTGGGGAAAAACCCAACAAAATCCCAAACAAACAAACAAAACCCCTGGTGTTTTAACTTCTGACCCCAATGTGAGAAAAAGCCTTACACAACACACAAACTTAAGCTACCAAGCAGTTTCTGAGCATTCTTCGATTGAAAATCTGATGACACATTTTAAAGTAGCTACATATCCAGGCTAACCAAAATTATTCATTTGTTGATAACTGCAGAAAAGATACTATGGAAAAAAAACCTAATAAAATTTGAATAAAGTAAAATAAATTAGTCTCATTACAAAGTGATATTTTTGCTTATCTGAAAAAAGTTTGATAAACATCTCTTTATACAAAGATAAAATTCTGTTATAGTCTCAAAAGAAGTTAAAGCTGCTTTGATTTTTTTTTAAATTCTACTCTTTTTTATTATGTCTGTTTTGGAAAAAAAAGAGGTCAGCAGTTCATGATAGCATCTCCTGTATGACTAGTAAATATACCCAGTTAAGAAACCATCATGCTCATTTTCACAGCTTCTTAGTACTCCAGGGTGTCAGTAGAACAATTTCCTTTTCTACTGAGCACGTAGAGTAATTTCCAGTAACTCACAGCAGCTGAAATACGTTTAAGTACTGAAAAAACCAACCACTTTTTTCTGTCTGACTATTTAAGTTCTATGTCAGAGTTTGGGCTGCCTTTAAATAGAAACAACAGTTAGCACTGTAAGCCAGTTCACTGTCCTGACATTTGAGGCATTTCTTTAACTCTGTCTTAAGGGGTAATACTGTTATTTTTCCTGTAGGAACAAGAAAATTCTGGCAGGCTTCTTCCCTAACAGCTTCTCAGATGTTCAGATAATGTCATTCAACTGGAACAAGCTTCTGAAAAGGAGCACACGCTCCTGCCGAGTTCCACAGGCTGTTCCCTGCACACCCACCACACAGCTTATCACCTGCAGCCATTCTTCATTAACACCTGAACTAACACAGGTTTTCGCTACAAATTTCTGGTATCAAGTTTCATGAAAAGGAGTAAACAAACCATTCAGCCAACTCTCCAAATGGCACTGGAGAAAGAACATTTTCTAGGTAAGGCTTCACGGGGGTAGTGCGGGGAGAGTGCAAGTATACTCGTCAAGAATCTCATTCATTTCCCACTGAACTGCTCTCATGTGATGTGCTTCCTTCTGCCTGACTGAAGTTTTCCATAATTACCCACAAACATGACAAACTAAGTGCTGAGCACACAGGCTTTGGAGGCTTGATTTTAACCTTGGACATGCATGAGACAAGAGAAACGTGGGTATGTAGCAGACAGTGTGTGCCTTAATACTCTTCAGAAAGCAGAATAATTTAGCTACCAGAAGTTTTGAAATTCTGGTATTCACAGTAGTCCAGGACTGGTCTTTCTTGAGGTCACACTACAGCTGTTCCCTGCAAACTATGCAAGGCAAACTATGGAACCACATGACTACTGTCTTCCTCCAACATGCCCATGCCCTGGCTGTCCCCAAGGGACAGAGCCATTGGAAACAGGAATGGGCCAAGTGCACCAGCTCAGAGCTCCACAGGTACCAACGGGCAGGAGACACCCAACAGCACCCACAGCCTCTTCTCTAAAGTTAGAGACACTCAGCTCACTCAAACTTCTGTTCTCACACTCTCCACCAGACACGACAGAAATCAATCAAAAGGTTTAGAAATTACCGAGGGGAGTGCAAGGCTAAGCAGTGCACTGCGTGAGCCACCATTTCCATAGCTCCTGAGGCTAAAATAAAACAAAATAAGAAGGCATATAACAAAGTAACAGTTCCTTTGGGCAATGCTCAAACAATTTACCTTCTCTATCTTTGAGTGGGAAATGACACAGAAACTGGGGTGAAGATACACAAGGCCAGGATCTGAAGTCAGGGCTGAACTGAATTCAAAGTTTCTTCATTTATCAACTAAAACAGATGGAACAGAACTGTAATTTGGTTCCCATTTCTTCCCAGATCTGTATCACACAAACTGAAAGACTAGAAGGTCTCTGGAACTATTACAAATTTTATGTTTTGCTGACATTTTAGCTGGAGCAAGGGAAGAAACATCTAAAGGCACTGAGAGTGAGGCAACACACGAAAAACTTTATTGCAAGAACATTTCACCTGCAGATGAATCTCACATATATGCATTGTTAATACTCTATATGTAGTTCATGGAGTATTTCATGCCACAATTCACGTTTGAACAAGTTTCTCTGCAATATATTGTGTTCTGAATAATAGTATCTCCAGAAGCTATCAGTTTCAGAAAAGAAAAAGATTGTTTACACAAATGTGCAGAATCAACTCAAGTAAAAGCTTCAGTGAGCACTAAGCAACATTGTTAACCATGCACTGTTGTAAAAATAAATAAATCCTTTTCAATACAAAGACTACATAATAACCACTCACATGTCTATGAAGCAGAACATATTTGGGCAGGTATTGTTAGAAAATAATGACTGAATGTAGGGTTTATGGTCACATTCCTTAGGCACAACAGAATTTTGTGCAAATATATTTCTCATATTTGAATATTTCCCATATATTAATTCGCTACTACTCATGTAAGGTGGAGCAGCTGGTGCATTAGCAAACCAACTGCTGATTAAAAAAATTATTTCCTGTTTTTAATGAGCGTAACTCTTTTCCTCCAGCAGATATTTTACAGATTAAGGTTCTCCATCTAACACCACAAATGCAAAATTTTTCAAGTCCTCAGAGACAAATTCTGCTCTTGGCTGATTCTGGAAGCCCAGCACAGCCACACTGTGGATTCGCTGCTGCAACTGAACTTTGCATTTTTCCTAACATTACTCACAAACATGTGATCCTGCAGACATCCAGCTTCAGATGTAGCACTGGGAGGGAACACAAACCACCGAGCACGAAACCACCACATGTGTTACTTTCCACTTGTAAAACACACTGCTAAAGTGGTCACCTACAGCATTCAGCCAAAATTACAGCACGAGTTTCAGGCTCCAAGTCACACTGGTCCGGTTTATTCCAGAACAGAAGCTTGGATGGATCCAAGCTGTCACCATGAGCATAGGCTCACTCCAAGCATACACAGAGCAAGGGAAAAAGCCCTTTGAAAACACAAGGACAATCTATCCATCAACCAGATGAGCTGACCATCCCAAGCCAGCGAGGCTTGTAACATGAGACATGTAAACACACCCTCAGTCACCCGAAAACAAATGGTGGAATTGTTTCAGAAAAGGAGAAGATACTGCAGTGCACAAGCAGGTACATACATCCCATGCTCTTGGTACATCCTCGTGCCTCATGATCTCACCTGCAGCAGGAGAGGGAAGAAACAGAACCAAGGGTTTGTAGAAACACCTTACAATACTTGCCAGTGTAACCCAAGTGTGAAGCATTTCCACGTGAGTATATCTCTATGTACATGATTCACTCGCTCCAACCTCTCCTCAGAAAGATTTCTAATTTAGAGGAAGGAGTTGAAATGCAGGGAGGGGAACCAAGAAAGTGACTGTTCCAAGGGCCTCCCTTTGCTCAGTGAGGCAAAAGACTGCAGCTCCCCCCAGACAAAGCAGGCCACCCCACAGGGAGGAAGCGATGCTGCAGGCTGGGAGGAAGCCAAGTGCGCACTGACAGTGCTGACCTCGTGATGGCCAGGACAGGCAGGGCAACCTCGTGATGCCAAATTCTCAAGTCACCACGAGCTCCCAGCCACCACAGGATATGCCAGCAGGAAAGGCAATAAGGGTGACCCTTCACCTGTTAGCTCATTTTGTAACGAGCTTTAACTCCTTCTAAAAAAAAGAGAGAAAAAATGAGCAGAGGGCTTTTTCACTCCACTGTTCACGTTCCTTATCCCACTGGTGAGAGGAAGAAGTTAAGGTGAAGCAAGGGCTAGGCAGAGGTCCCACCAGAGCAGGGAAAAACTTTCCAAGGCACAAAGCCAGGCAGACACAAGCACCCCAATGGTTTTTAAACTATTTCATCACTCTCTGCACTCACATGCACCTAGCATGCTGGGAATATCAATCCAAGTTAATTCCTTCAGATCTGGTGATAATTTAAGTAAATAATCACTGGATGGACTGCCAACCCTCTGATTATCAGCTCCTTCAGTCACCGTACAGACCCAGCTTGCAGCATTGCTCTATTCAGAGCTAACACCTAATTTCCAAGGACGTGCTGGTGTTTTAGGAGCACCACATTCCTACCTGGAGAAGCATTTGGGAGACCTAGAGAATGGCAGCAAGGAGGGCTTGGAGAGAGTGGCCCTTTCAAAAGAAATTGTCAAAACTACCTCCAAGCTCCAGAGGTGCTCAGTGGAATCTTGTCGCTTGTATGTCTCCGTTTCCAACCTGAAAATTGACTTTAAGCATTGGAAGGTGCATAAAAACTTACATGACAGGAAATGCAAAACAGATTTTGGCAAAAAGATGTACTTAAAAAAACAGCAATATATTTCAAAACACAAGCCAAAGTCATCATAGTATAGAGAAAACCGTGCATAAATCAAAGTGAAGTATTTATTAAAACTTGGTGCACTCAAGCTAATGAATGCAACCAAAAAGCCAAAACAATACTCTTCCAGAGATTACAGGAGAGATGGATTTTTAAGAAAAAGCAAAACTTTTAAGGACATTAAAGGGCAGAAATTAGCTTAATAAAAGCACAGTAACATTTCAGATGTTTAAGAATTTGAGTAGTCTTAAAAATTATGGCACGAAAGCTTTTTAAATGCATCAGATAACTGGAAAAGATAAAAAGCTGGACCTATTACAAAATGAGGTCCAGCTAATGCTCTTTTGGAGGATAGACTTTGAGGTGGTGAAATTCCAGGAGTTTTACAAATATTGACAAAAAACCTTGCAGAATGCCAGAAATGAACAAACATCAAAACATGCTGTTTCATTAATATCAGGTTTTGGTCAGGCTGGCCTGATGCACTGCTGAGGAACAACTTTAAAAAGCCTTGTGCAGAACTACCAGGATCAGGAATTTGCTGGCTGCGCTGCTCCCAAGAACTGACACAATTTGGCAAGAGATGCACTTTCCTGGGCTCAGCCACACTGTACACAAAGCTACCTGCTCCAGAGAAAAAAGTTCTGTGGGTAAAACTTTTGACTGGAAATACCAATGTAAAAATAACTTTCATGTTCTTCCTTCACCTTACTCCAGTCTCCACTTTAAAAAGCTGTAGTAGTCTCTGGCTACACATTAATAAATGTCTCTGAGTCTCTTTGCACTTTATTTCAAGAAATTAGCCTCTTTCAAGAAGCAATTATGCCTTTGTTAGAAAGCACGTACCATTTTTACTGTGCAATAGCTCTGCACAAGAACTGGCTCATGAAGCATCTTTGTATCAAGCTACCCATTTACAACTCTAGGTTTATTGTAATTCCCTTGATGAACAGCACTGCCAAAAATTATGTGAAAGGAAACAAATCTCAGGATACCATTTAAAGTCACTGCCACAGAGAACAAAAAGAGTCTGGGCTGATGGGGAATGCTTCAGGAAATACTATTCTGCAGTCAGCCTAAGGCCTTTTTTATCTCAGAAACCTGGCAAACTATTCTCTCAATAAGGCAGTAGCACATATTACTAGAAGACCCCAAAAAGGCACATGTCCAGAAATTACTTTCTCCATCATAAAGAACATTTAAAATTATTTATTCCTGTATCTCCCAGCTTGAAAAACAGCACTCATTCTCAAAAATACCCAGATAACCAAAGCAAAGCCCTAAAGGAAGAATGTGCCCAGAGATAACTCACACCATTGGTAAGACTTGAAACTGGAAGGGGTTCTGTCAAGCTTAAACAATTACCACACAGCTGTACCTCTACAACAGGTGCTTTAACAAGAGCAAAACAGAGTTTGCAAATACCAGTGGAATGCCCCTCAGGGTGACATGGTTCTTTAGAACCTAGATTAAAATAAAAAAAGAGACACTGAAGCTTTTATTGAGCTGTAATGTAAAAAGAACTCCTGATTAATAATCCCTCTGTCCTCCAGCTAGGCAGGCAGGATGTCTAGAGACAGAAGGGAACAAGTATTTGAACTTTATACATAAGATGGAAAAAATCCCCACTGAGTTTCCCTCCATAGAGCCCCAAAACATACAAGTCCCATAGTTCAGTGTTACAAGACAATCCCTCTCCCTCTGCCACATGCTAATAGTGCTGCAAGTACAACCAGGATCCCAACACTCTCCTGCAGAAACCCTGCTGCAGTCCTTGCAGCTGTATTTACCATTGGAAATACTGCCCACACATCTGACAAGGATATAAAGCCTCAGCCCTCTCAGTAATTTACTGAGCTTCAAGCTCAATCTACTGAGCCCATTCTGAAGAACAAAAAGCTGGTTGAGTTTCCAGTGACTTACCAGCTTCCTTTTCTCCAGAGGGCTGAAGTGGATCCCTGGAAAGCCAGGAAAGACACAGCAGCTGAAAATCACTATCTGTAACAGTGAGTAATGTAAACGTGCACTGGAATGTTTTGTGTGCCCATATAACATACAGAAGAAATGCATGGCTGCTTCTGCTTAATTTAAGGAAGTTTTTGTAGGATTATTTCCATCTTAGTGGAACAGGGTGCATTTATTTACTATTTTAAAGCGTATCTCCATTTTAGACACATACAGCTTACAGCTCATGTGAACACCTTAATGTATTTTTACAACAGGAATACTTTGGTTCTAAAATTCTAGCTTACCTGAAATTTTATTTCCCTAATAACTGGAACAGCCTGAGCCTGGGCCGAGCTCCCCTGTCACCAGCAGCAGCCAGTGCCAGATGCTACAATATGACCAAGAGATCCTATTTATAGTAAGAGTTACCCTTAGGGAAAATCCACTCACGTGAGTATTATTTGCAGTAGACAGCAGGTACTCTACATCTTGGAATATAAGGGCCTGACTCTTCCCTCCTAGAATACTTGCAGGTGTTTCTGTGTTTCTTGTAAACAGATTTTACCACTAAAATTTAAATATTCTTGCTCACCATGTGAATGTCAAGCTGTAGCAAGAGATTTCAGTCTAAAGGCCAAGTCTGCCAATACCTATGGAAGATGAAAGACCTAAAAAACTAACAAGTAGTGGACCTACTGTGATTTCCTTCTGTAAAATAAACTGCACATATATATAAAAAAAAATAAATAAATGGCAAACTGGCACCTCAGCAAATATTTTACAGTTGCTAACTTACTGTTCCCATTACTAAACCTCTAAATTTCTCCAGCACCTAGTCCTGAAGGGTTTTACAGAGTCTGGCTAGACTTAGGCTCACCAAATTTCACACACCCATAGCACGGAAGGAGATTCTTGGCAGGTAACAAAAAACAAAACCAAAACCAAACCAAACAAAAAAAATTTAAAGCCCACCACAAAAAAATCAACAACTAAACAAAATGTTTTCCCTGAAAAGTATTGTTTTAATTTTGAAACAGTGTAAGGTCAGATAAATAGAACTGGTGAATTTTCATAATAAGCCTGATGGAAATGCAAAATATATTCATAATAAAAAAAAGTGGCAAAATTATCCTTAAATGTTCTGCTATCCTGATGTCATTACCAGAGTAATTGGGCTCTTCTCTCAAAGTACATATTATTCACAAAATACAGAAAGAGAATTTACGTATTTTTATGGTAGTTCTACAGTCTCCTCAAGAAGAGACCTGCGTTTTCTGTGAAGACAGACAAATAATAGCGCTCAGAATATTTGGGAAATGCTCTGTTATTTAGACTGTAAACAGATATAATGTATCAATCCATAAAACATCACCTTGCCCCAATGGAATTGATGAGGCTGTTGCATTCATGTTCACTGGAACCACAGACAGTCTAAACTCTGAAGTGCTTTTTTCTAGTCTCCAGACTCAGCTGTCATAAATAACAGTCCTTATTTTGTGTATTATCTCAAAGTTTCACCAGGAATTGATAATCCCAACAAGTTGTGATCTTAGCTACCAACTTAGGCCCATTTGGAAAATGAATGCAGCCATTAGGCAATATGCCTAGAGAGCATCTGTATTAATCTTCAAAAATACTACTTGGCTCTCTTAAGTCAGAGCTAGATCTCCCACCCTCCCCAGAGCCTCATCAGCCTCCCCCTGCAAATTATACCTGTGGGTCCACAAAAAATCCCAACTGCAAATTCACCCGTTACCAGCTGACAGTTCATACCACAAAGCGAAACAGCACTATAAATTTCAGACCCAGTTTGGCACAGAATGATACAGGTGACAAGGGAAGCACAGACCTTGCCACATACTTGCTCTCCTCCTTTCAACATGGTTTGATTCCCACATTTCTGCCCCAGGTGTGCACTGCAGCTGTTGCATGAACCACCATCATAAACCCATCTACATAAATCCTCTACACAAACCCATCACTCAGGCAAGGCAAAAAGACAAGACAATTATACAGAGCTGTCCTAGTACCCCTTCCCTTCCCCACCATGGGCTCTAGACCAGTATTAAGATGATTTGGAAAATAACATGACATTTACATCATTAAAACATTTTGTTTCTTAGAAAAGATCATTAAAAGCAAGGATTCACTCTACAGTGAATATCAGAGAAGTGAGAAAGCAGTTATGGATCAGTGTCTTCAAAAGTTGTGTGAGCTCCAGGTAATGTCCAGGAGCACGTCTTGACTCCTTGAGGACTCATCAATGTGTTCTGTCCAATCAATATTATTTGAAAACCCTTGCACTTAGATAACTGCAGACACACTATTATCCATCTAAACTGCTAAATACTGCAGCTAAAAGCTGTATCCCACCACAGAAAATTAAGCCCATCAATGAGATGTCCCTTTACTGAGCAACCCAAGGGCTGATCATTTGCAGGCAGTAAATTTCAAGGCAGCGGGTGGGAGGAGAGCTTCACAACACTGTTAGAAATGCTTCAAGAAGCGCGTAACTCTTACTAATGAGGCAGATTTTATTTGCATCCAGGTAGCAAACGGCACTTTAAAGCGATATTGCAGGTTCTCTCTTTGCCAGGACGCAGACACGGGCATCGCTTTCGAGCGTGACCATTATTCACGTGTGGAACAGCACAAAAGCTACCTGTTTCCAAGCGAACCAGCCCGCGGCAGCCCGGGGGAAGCCCCAGGCCCCGCACAGCCCCGAACGCAGCCTCTCCCCGCTCCGGCCCCCACAGCACCGGCCCGGGCCGTGCGAGCCCACACGGCCCCTCGGGCTGCCCTGGGGCCCCAGCCCTGCTCCCCGTGCTGAGCCTGGCCCCGCTCGGCCGATCCAGCGCTGCTGCGGTCAGAGCATGACGAATTCCACTAGCAGCCCCACTCCTCTCTTGGCCACAACTCAACGTTTTCTCCCCGTTCATGAGGCTGCTCCCCGGGGACCTGCCCGCCTGTCGCCCTCCCCCGGCCCACCGCATCCGCGGAGGGGCCCGCGGGGAGCGGGGCCTCACACACGCCGGGGAAGGGGAGGCACCCGCGGGCTGGGGGCGAGGCACGGCCCGGCGCTGGGAGCGGCTGCCCCGAAGGGGAGGCAGCCGAGCGGAGGCACCGCAGCGGCCCCGACGTGGCGGTCCCGGGGGGCTCCCGCCCCGCGCCCGCTGGAGGGGCCCAGCCGGGGCGGCCCCGGGGCTCCCGCGGAGGACGGATCCCCCCGGGCTGGGGAGAACGGGGCACGTCGCTGAGAAGCTGCCGACGGGGCAGGGAAGGGTCTGCCAGCCCCCGCGTTCTCCGGGCGGCAAAGGGAGCGAGGAACTCGGAGCAGAAGTTTGGGGCAGGGGAGGAGCGCGGCCCCGTCCCGGTTACCTGAAGACACAGTCGTCGCGGGCGTCTCTGGCCGGGGAGATCAGCCCATGCTTATTGTTGAA
>JBBMKD010000034.1:7508270-7530065 GCA_037834095.1 Argya squamiceps
GTTCCAGGTCTCTCTGCAGAGCCCTCCTACCTTCCAACAGATCAACACACTAAGCTCCCAGCTTAGTGCTGTCTGCAAATTTACTAATGAAAGACTCAATACCCTCATCCATGTCATCAATAAAAATACTGAACAGAGCTGGCCCCAGCACAGACCTCTGAGGGTCACCACTGATGACTGTCCCCAGCTGGATGCTCCCCACCACTCTTTGGGCCCGGCCATGCAGCCAGTTCTGAACCCAGCAAAGAGAGCGCCTGTCGAAGCCATGGGCTGCCAGCTTTTCCAGGGCAAGAGAACTACAGATGAAAAAGCAAGTAAAGTATCAAGAGAAAATGACTAATTGAATTATTCAAAAAAGGAAAACAGGGGAATTACCCTTGTAGAGAGTAAGCCCAGATCTGGCTGCTGTTTGCTCCTTGATGGAGCTGAGGCTGCATTCATCTGGTTGTGATGGTATAACTGTGCTCTGTACACAGCTGAGCAGGGGAGCGATGCCATCGCTGATTTCTCTCATCCTTAGTGCTAAGAAATGATGGCAAGAGAAGTGGTGCTGGGATGGCAGGGAAACATGGGAACAGCATTTCTATGTTCAAGTTGCTTTCTGTCAGTTCTGCCCTGGCATAAATGAAGGGGATCCTCTGGCAGGGATCTTGCCTGTGGGCTGGGGCACAGCTGCCCTGCTACATTCCCCTGTACAGCCATTCCAGAATCATCTGCAGCCTGGAAAGTGGGACTCTAGGAGAGACACCCCCAAACCAAGCTGAAAAATGTGGCCTTGTGAAGCTGGTGCCTGTGTGTTGTGTGTCCCACATGCTCCCAGAGCCCAATGTCTCTTGGCAAACCTTCCCCCAGACTTGCTTGTTGTGGTGGCACAGGACAGCTTCCACCATTAAAGATTTGGAGAGCACTCAGAAGACTTTGGCTGGTCCTACACAGGATGGATGGGCTTCTTTCACCCTTGAAAGCTCATCATGGATCTCATAAACACAGGCAGGTCTAGGCATGTGGTATGCACCCCAAAGGACTTTGACAGCAGAGCAGACCCCCTCCAGTCTGCCAGTGTGTTGGGGAGATGGGTTTTACTGTAAATAATTTCTTGCTTATCAAATGGGGAATGCTAAATATAACTCACACCTACAACTTCTAAAAGTAGCACATGGCTCTGTGCAGCATACCTTCCCCCGCTGTGCCAGCAGCTCACACATCTTGTCCCCCACTGAGGCTCACAGAGCTGCTTTTCCTGCTTTGATGTAAGAAATGCAACAATCATTTTTTAATGACAAATCTACTTCCAATACAAACAAATCTGCAGCAGCCCTCGAAAGTCAAAGTCACAGCTTGACTGAGACATCAAGGCAGGTGTGCTTTGTTGTATCATGATGATGCAAGATTCTTATCGGGCTCATTAGAGCTGTGATGAAGCTGTTGGAGTTGTCATATTCAGGCAGCTGTGCTCAGCACACTGCTGCTGTCAGAGCTGGTGTAAAGACTGTCCTGCCTACTGAAACCAGGCATTCTCTTCACTGCTGTTTGCACAACAGTTTCTGCTTGGCAAGTTATTTCTGAGCCAGCGCAGGACCAGAGATGACGGCAGGGCCCTTGGAAGCTCCAGCCAGATGGACTTTGCCCTTGCCAGGGCAGGGTGGGGAAGAGGAAGGGCTGTGCCATGCTTGAGAGCTTTGCAGGTGCTGCTGGCATCATGGCTGGAAGGCCTGTGATCTGCAACCCCACTGCCTTCACCCCACTGCCTGCATCCTGCTGCCTCCGTCCCACTGCCTGCATCTTATTACCTGCATCCTGCTGCCTGCATCCTATTGCCTGCATCCCACTGCTTGCATCTTATTGCCTGCATCTTATTACCTGCATCCTGTTGCCTGCATCCCACTACCTGCATCCTGCTGCCTGCATCCTGCAAGGCCCCACAGCTGTTCCACCATGGTGGTGCTCTCCCTGGCAGTCTGCTGCCCTGGGCAACAGCTCCAGCTGTGTTTTCCTGTGGTCAGCCTTTTACATTTGGTCACAATTTTGGAGACAGGCACACGACTGAACACAATGAAGGTCATGCAACAACAGTTAATGTTTATTCATGGACACCTCCTTTTATAGGGGGTTCAAAATTCCCACAGTTGAACACCTGAGTGCTCATCACTGCCCAGCTCAATGGCCAGTTAAATGTCTGCATTCAGGATTGAATGGGATGGGCTGGGGTCCCTGGCTTACATCTAGGCTGGTCGAGTTGGAGTTCTATTATGGACAATTGTATCTGTGCAGTTTCAGAGCAGCTGTAGCTGTCATACCAGCCCAGTGTTGACTTGGGATTATTTAATGTTTCACTTTTCCATCTTGTCTGTTAGTCAGAATTTCCTGGACTGCTGTGCCAAGAATGCTGAGCCTGATTAATGTTTCCTCCATAAAATCCTGATAGTCTTCACCTTTCCACATATGTGTGATTCTGAGACTTCCCATTTATCTGAAGGGCGAATTTAAAATTTAGTGTAAAACACTTAAATGTAATTTCAAATAATGTATCTGAAATATTAAACACCTCATTGCTAATGAAAACTTTGAAATTCAGGAAGGATTTCTTCAGGGTAATTCTTATTATTCCTTGAACTGTTGCAGCACTGAATGAGACAGAGTTCAGGAGCAGAGATTTTCCTGACTGTTTAACCTGAGGAAATCTGGCTGGATATTCACTCATTTCTCTGATCTTAGTAAACAGATTCAGGGTTTGGTTTGATTTTGATTTTTCCCAGTTCTTACAAGAATTAAATATAAAACAATGCACAATGACCTTGCCCACGGAGCCTGGGCAGTTTGTGGTACCTGGGTACAGTCAGGGCACTTGTCCCCATCCAGGGCTGGTGGCTGTGTCCCCACTGTGGAGATTTTTGGGGCTACTGCCCCTGTATCAGAGGAGATGAAGTCTCTGTTCAGCCTGACTGAGCTCTGCCACGTACAGTGTTTGCATGGGGAGGTGCTGTTTGAATGCACCTGCTTTTGTTTCAACCATTGGAAGTGTGTTTCTGGAAAATGGGATGTGCTCTGCACCGTGGAAGGGATGAGATGTATGTAGGAGCCAAACCCTGCTGTAGCAAGCCCTGTCCAGGGTCACCATGCTGTCAGCAGGGAAAAAAACACATTTTTGGAGGTTTCTGCCAGGCATTCTCAGTCTCCATGGGTGCTCGCCGTGGTGGCTGTTTGTCTCTGGCTCTTTGGATGTTCATTCCTGCCTCATCTGGCCTGTCCTTCCATTCCAGTCCTCTTGGTGAACATGGATGCTTCTCAATTTTTCAGGACTGGGAGCTCACCACATCAGTGGAGAGGGGGCTGGTTCTCACCTGTGACAAGTGAAAGTTCTTCTGCTTTCCCAGCCCTGCAGATGTGGCAGGGACATGGTGCAGCCAGGAATGAGTTACCCCAGACAAGAGGACACATCTTAAAAGTCCAAGCACAACATGACTGGGTAAAGCTGAGCTCAGAGCCAGGCTGCAGCAGGTGGGGAGGTGATGGGTTAGGTGAGGGCAGAGGTGGGCTGCTCACCCTGATCAGGAGCATCTCCCCTATTGCTGGCAGCACCTGTTGTGTCCATCCCACTTGGAAATCAAACCGCTCCCCTGAACAGCGCTGAAAACACTCACCCTCCTCAAAAAAAAAGACTCTTAATTATGCAAGAAAATTTGTTTATTTTTGTAAATGTGCGTTTACATTAACAAAAGGTTGCAAACACTCAGTAACAGATTCCTAAGTATAGACAACACATCACAGGATTCCTTAAAAAACAGTCCTTGGAGGAACATTCCCCTTCAATACTCTTTCATTAAACATTAACTTTCAGAATCTTAACTGATAGCTTTACATGGGTATGCACTTTGTGAGTACCTGCCATAGCTATGGCTACTTAAACAGTTTGGAAAACAAGTATTGTCTGATTCAGTTCATTAGAATTCAGCTCACATGAGATGTGGGAAACACCTCTTAACAGCTGAGTAAACTTGAAGGAAAAACAAACAAGACTCTTCGTTTTTGTGTTACCCAGTTTGGCTGTGTTTGGGTGATATGGCTCTGCTTCACTAACAATAAAATACGTAGTGGTTGAAGTTAGCCCCTGGATCTGAACCCTCAGGGAGGGAGTGGAGGTGGGAGTGCACAACTGAAGTGAATCCTCTCCAGTCCTGGAGCTAGGTCAGGAGCCAAGGGAAAGTGAATGGGCTGGGTGGCACCAATGGCCTCGTCCCTGTCCCACAGACTGACTTTGACCCAGCTCTGAGAGCCCTGGGGCTGTGGTTTGGGACAGTGTGAGAGAAATATTGTCACAGCCAATCCCAAAGCAGATCCCCAGAACTCCTCCTCACACACCATCACAACAGCAGTTTCCTAAAGCAAATACTTAAACACAGCAGCATCACAATAAAAATCTCAGTCTAAATAAATAAATAAATAAATAAATAATAAAACCTGCTCTTTCATTATAAAAAGACATAAGTTAAAATATTAAAATTTTCTAAAATATTTAAATATTTAAGTGTCTTTAAAAAAAACAGCATGCTTCAATCATTATAGTGAACATGACTGCTGTTATAATATCACTTTTTATACATATAAATATATATATACAAACACACATATACACACAACCTATCTCTCTATATATAAATATTCTATGGTCACATTCCTGAGGATAAGTTAATTGAGTCACAGTTGGTTACAAAAGAGTTCGGGTTCTCCTTTTCTTCTCAGATTTGCTCTATTTAGGCACTTTGAATTTTCTCAGAGAGCAATCTCAAGAACCTGTCTAGTGTGTCCAGGAAGTCATCCCATGTTACTTGTGCAGTCTTACATTCCTGATCGAGATCCTTAAAACAAAAAGACAACATAATTCAACCACATAACTTGGATATCACATTTGAGTCTATGGTATTTGATACCTCAACTGATAAATGGGCTGCAAAAGCCCACAGCCCACAGTTTTGGAGAGCTGGGTGAGCTGCCCCTGGAGGCTCCAAGGCAGGGTGATGATGTGTAGGTGACAGCTCATCACCTGGCAGCAGGCACAGGTGCCCTGAGCCCCACTGCTGTCCCAGCTTCTACTCTCATTTGAGGTTTGTTTTTTTCATATTATTATCTTCCTTGCAATTGGGATTACCACAGGAAAAGATGTCAGAGTGTTATCTAAGGAAGAAGGTGGATGTATTTAGACCTTTCTTAATCCTACTGTTTTCAGAAGAGATTTCTAGTGTCCGCTGCAGCCAGCTCAGCACCATCCCAGCTGCCATGCCCCATCATTGAACAGCCTTTGCTGATTATTTTGCTATTAAGTACCACAAAGCCAAACTTACTTTGGGGAGGATGTTTTTGTAGGTATTAAGTCTGTTCAGTTTTCTGGCTATGACTTTGCTGTGAATGTCAAGAGCTGTCAAGGTGCTGGCAAAGGTTTTCAGATGGCTGTGCATGCATCTCTCCACCTGCAGGGATCGGGAAGAGTTATTTCAACAGTTATTTCAACAGTAATAATTGGTAGCACATAAATAAAACATCATATCCCAGGAAGTTAAATACCCATTAAAAAATAATAACCCACAGGAATTAAGAGCTGGGTTTTCAACACTAGCCCTGACTCTGTATTCAACCATTTACTTGGCAACAAATTTAGGAAATCATAGCACAATCTATAATTTTCATTTAAGAACATGCCAGGGTCCAAAAAGTCTCAATTGCCTTAAGTAAGTTGCAGGTGCCACTGACATATAAAACTGGACATATAAAATTTGGATGTCTTCAGTTCTGTAGATATTTGTTCCTCAAGGGAAAGGAGGGTCAACCCTGCATTAGGGCTTCATGTCTTGCTATTGTGTCTCTCTGGAAACTGGATCAGAATTGTCTTAGTGAAATAAAAACAATTATTGCTGCTGGTGTGAATTTTCAACTTTTCTCCCTGAAACTAAGAGGGACTGATGCCATTTGTCTTCTGTTCTCTTGTAATAGGTGATGGGCTGCTATTTCTCACTGATACTCCACATGTCCTCCATAAAATGCTCATTTTTCTACTGGATTTCAGGAAAATACAGGTCAGTGAAATGAATGGGTCTGTATAGGATATGGACTGAACACTCTGTTCAAAAACTAAGGGATCAGAGTGAATTTGTGAGGCTTCAAAGAAGATGTTGGTGCACATCTAAGACCTTTTCCTCCTGAGAGAACTACTGAAGTATTTTAGCACTGGCAGCAGCTTTCTGTAGGTTCTTGCAAAAACTTTTCATTTCCCTAGGTTTGTAAAATTATTGCTATTAGAATTCTGAAGTGGGAAAGAAATTTGAGAATTTCAGACAACAATTTTAAATAGAAGTATGTGATTTCTTACCGTAGCATTCACAGTTACAAGGCTGGGAACCTGATCAAGAGAAAAGGAAGTTAGTAACTTCAGAACAGAACTTGGAATAGAAGGGCAACTAGGGAAAAGTTGTTCAAAAGTGAGCAACTTACTGCACTTAAATTTAGTTTCTTCATATCTTGGAGAAGTTCTCGAATGATCAATCCCACCAAAGTCCTGGAGCGCTCCTCCTGCAGTTGTGCTGAGCTGCCCAGCACCCCCAGACCCAGCAGAGCCACAACCTGGACCAGCATTTTGAGAGTCAGCTCTGCTCCTCAGCTGGGTAAACTGTGTGTGGCTCTGCCTTGGGCTCCTTTTATATACACAGTGCTGCAGGAAATGATTAATATCTCACCACAAACATGCTCTTGCTAAAGAGGAGGAGGGGAAGAGTTACCTGGAGAATGGAATTGCTGGTTATTCAAATGAGTAAGAGTCTATGTACTTTCTGCATCATGAACAATTTTATAGACTCTCTACCTGAATCCCTTTGCCATATTTATTTCCAAGGCAAAATGTAACCCTTTAGTGTGGATAAAGCATAGACAGGTAGCTATATCCATATTAGAGTATGTATTCATAGACTATACATACAGATATATAGACAAATGTGCACAGAATTGTGGATGCTGGAAAACTAAATCTTGCTTTATATTAGTTTCTCAGTACTTCCAAAAATTTGGAGGCAATTTAAAGAAAATGTACAGATTTTTCCCAGAAAACTAGGGTTATAGTTCTCAATATTAGTAGATTTTTAAATTAAATTAGTAAATTTTTTAATTAGTAGATGTTTTAAGATTTATAATAAAAAATCAAAAGTATCAAGTAGAGTTGATACACAGAATTCTGTCTAATTCAGGAAATATATTACAACCTGACTGAGTCAGGACTGAGATCTCAAGGTTTTGGTAGGAAAGATACTGTAGCCTCAGGATAGATTTTTCAGCTGTCTGTGGAGAAAACAAACTGAACAGCAACTGAGAAATTTTGCAATCAAACTTAGTGTAACATGGATAGAGCTGCACAGGACAAGCTAATTATGAATATTAAGTGGAGAAAATTGGTAAAGAATGATTCAGAAGTCTGCTGACCTGTGAATAGAAAAAAAAACCAGATTTCATAAGAACAGCTGTCCCCTGGGTTGCAGATCACCATGGATGCTGCAGCCCTGGCAAAGAGGTTGGATCAGCCTTACCCTGGACAACGGCTGTGTCATCTCTCCCTGACTTGGCCTGGGGCTACAAGTGAGGATGGGAACCAGGCTGTAGTTTTCCATGTTCTATTTAAGGTATGAATAAAGAGTTTCCAAATCACTGTTAGCAGGATATTTATTCACTCTTGGATTATTGAGGATGCAGTTGTGGGTGCTGAATGAGGTTGTAGCCATATCCTGGAACCATAAAAGGAGCCCTCTACTCAGTATTTTCCCCATACCTAACACACTTTCAGAGCCAGTAGTAGAAGTACACACTGTGTCACCCAGATACTTTGTTGGATTGTACTTTTTTCTTTAATACAATATTGCTGATGAAAATCCTGACTAATACTGGACCCAGACCAGATCCTCTCAGCCAAGGCTAGGTACAACCTTGCAAGCTGATGATGAATTGCTTGTACAGTGATACATTTAATGCAGTCATTTCAGTTCTTTTCACCTAGTTTGCTTATGAAAACATGCTGTAGCCTCGGACAAAAATGTCAATAAATGTTTTTCTATTAATCAAAGCAGAAATCCAAGGAGCAAACTATTTTTAACAAATGTTACATATGACATGATCTGCTTTACTCTCTGTGTGTTTGTTATTGCTCTCTAGGAATGAAAGAAATTTTAAAATCAGATTGTCCCTTGAGCATGCTGTGCCATTATTCTGGATGGAGCATGCTGAGTGTTCAGGGAAGGCAACACTCCCTCAGCCTATGTGCAGGTGCTTATCACCTTCAGCTCAGGGAACTGGATGCTCCCCTTTGTTTTCATTTCTGTATGTTCAGGTATGATGTCCAGGTCACACACAGTTTTGCATTTTTCCATCTTTCATATGCATTTTGTTAAATTCACTGAATACATTCCTCTCCTGAAAAGTCAGTCCTATGATAACAATCTCCTTTTTTCCAGTTGTATTATGAGGGCCCTTGCAGCATGACAAACATAGATGACATTGTGAATTTGGATAGTCTTTAAAAGATGTGAAGTAAGAGGGGAAAGGAAAAAGCACATCTCATACATGAGTGTTAGATCAGATCACATCAGCAGCAGGCTTTCTTCCAGCTGCCTCTGTTTTCTGCATATCTATTTGGTTCATCTCAGGGGTAATTTCCAGCAGTGACCCATAGTTTCCTCATAATTTTGCTAGTATTTCAGCTGTGCTTAAATCCTTCCACATTCCATTAATAAACGATGACATTTCTCTGGTAATTCCCAACTTATTAGTACAGCTGTCAGGGTCATGCACATTTCAGGATTAATTTTTACCATCCTTTCACGCCCAGGCGGGGGACACGATGTGCAGGCGAGGGCTGGAGACTGGCTGAAACCAACTAACAAGTGTCAAATGTATTAGTAAGAAAACTTCAAATACAGCAAGTGATTTACAACAGGCGAGCATAAAGCAGTTACTCATGCAATTGGTTACATCCTGCAGTCAGGGCACTTGCCAGAAACAACAGGAGCCAATGTTAAAATCCAAAATGATAATCTGAGATAAATGCCAGGACTATGACTTTTACACTTACTTTATTGGATTCAGCCCAGAGCATTAGAGTAAGTAAATAGCTGTGCTGAGGAGGTTATGGAAAAATAGTGTAGCTGTCTGGTGTCAGCATCATCACTCTGAGGGAGAATTTTTTTTGGGAAAAGATTTTTACGAGACGCTTTGTTGTGTTTGCAGCCATGTGCAGGACAGAATTAGCATCTGTCATGTCTTACATCTCCACAGCTTGCTTGTACATCCCACAGGGAGTGTGCACATTTACAAAATAGGTAGCAGTAAGAAAATAAATTAGAAGAAAAGAAAAAAAAAGACAAAATTCTGCACCAGACAAACCCAGTTGATGTTTGTGATCCTTCAGTGATGCTTGGCCACTCTTCGTGTGTGTGTTGCCCATTTGCCTCCCTAATCATTGCACTTTATTCCTTGTCTTCCCAAGAGCACATCACAAGGGTTGTCCCTGGTTTATGATTTCAAAAGTTCATTATTACTCTTTTTTAAATTATTATTATATCTGGGTCAGGAAACTGCCTGTGAAAACTCCACTGTTCTCCCTCCATTTGATAGGAAATCATCCACAATGATGAGATATTTCATCCTCTGAAGAAAATGCCTTCAACCATTTCAACATTTTAGTCCCCAGCCTGTCATGCCAGAAGCCCAGCAATCCCTTCACCCTCACCCACATCAAAGAACAGTTTAACTGTGAGCAACAATGTCACCCCAGCTCTGTACTGACTACTTTAAAATGTTCCATTCCTAGAAACATTCAGGGCCAGGCTGAGCCAGGTGCTGAGCTACCTGGTCTGATTGAAGATGTCCCTGCCTATTGCAGGGGGTTTGGAATAGATGAGTTTTAAAGGTCCCTTCCAACACAAATTATTCTATGACTATATGAAAGCTTACCAATCACCTTATTTTTAGTAGAAAAGACTGATAGAGAACTGGTTCCCAGGTCCTCCCACAGCTCAAGCTGAACTGATTCCTCTTTAAGCAGCTCTTCAGCTTTCTACTGGTCCCAGGCTGTGTTTATCTTCCTCCACTCCCAGAAATCCCCACAGTCCTCTGGGTTTTCCAGGATTGTTAGCAGTCATCCACAGTCACACTGCAGGGACCCTTAGGAGCTCAAAAATTAATTACATCATATCCTGCAGACTTGCCTATGGTTAGTTTATTTAAATAGTTTCTGTGAGGGGATATTTTTATGAAGACAACTCTTGTGTTTTGTTGACCATATCTCCTACATACATCCTGGTTTAGAGTCTTTGCTCCAAATTTCTGCAATCGATGAGTAATAACAGCTGTGTGTTTGTGGCAAAGGAAGACCTTCAAAAAGACAACCCAGTTACAGAGGGCTACATAGTCAGCAAACAGGTTGTCCTCTACAGAGACATCTCAGAGTCTGCCTCATTCTATATTCTGTATCTGTACTTAAAGAAAGTCTCCTCAAAGCCTTAAACTTCAAACTAGAAAGAGCATTTCGCAAAGTCCTTAGCATTGAATCACTCTGACAGTTCTCCCAATCTGTGAAACAACAAATTTCCTCTAAATAATGTACAAGTCTGTTCTAAGAAACCTGCAAAAGCCCTTTCTAGGAAACAGGGTACCTCTGGCAAATTAGCTGTGTTGACCTATATTGGAGAGTGGAGTAGAGGAAGATCTATGTACAGTCATCAGTGGCAATTTCGTCAGCCCATGGGCTATTTTTGTCTGCTCAGAGCTGCCTGAAGGTGCCCAAAGTTCAAGAAGTTCTTTTGGCCATTGAGAACAGTGCTGGAAGACATGGTGGGAGGAAGGATGCCCTCTGTTCTGGCTCCAAACAGAATCTCATGTTAATGAGATGGATTTAATTTCTCTGAACGGAGCATATTGCACTAACCTTGTGCTGTTAGTGTAGTAAATACTGAAAAAATCTGTATGTTTCAGACCATAATCTAAGTAGCAAGTGAGCCCACACCCCCAGGCTTCATTGCTGTTCTCTACATGCAGTCACATAGAGAAGTGTTTGATTTCTTCAGTAGTGATGAGATTACTGGAAACCAGGTGAGGAAACATGGATGAATGAACTGCTCTACTGGACGACACTGAATTATTCTCACACTCAGCTTCCCACTAAAGTGAGCTGAAAACTTAATTATTTTGGGGATGCCCACTCTGGAGTGAGCTTGTGCAAAATGGTACATTTATTCCATGATAAGTAATGTTGATTTATTTACTCTTCTTCCAATTTTTTTTTGAAACATGTATATATTTGCAAACATATAAACCTTTCTCCTGGCACTATCAAGACCAACTATTTGGTGATCTTGATTAAATAATTATGTTAATTACATTTACTCAACAAATTCCTGGGGAAATAAAGGAGTAGAATCATAGAATCATGGTATGGTTTGGGTTGGAAGGGACCTTAAAGATCAACTCACTTCTCCATGGGCCGGGAATCATGGGCAGAATAAGAGAAATATTTGTGTCAGAAAATTAATGTATTATCTCATCTAGGTTTTAGTTCCTGTTTCTTATGGAAGCTTTACAGATGTTTTCTCATAAAAACCACAAGTGCAGATAGCAAGTGCTTTCTTGTGCCATTAGTAAACTCTTTGTGAGATCAAACGGGGACACCAGAGATGTGATGGTATGATGAGGGCTTTAACTTCCAATTCTGATATACATGCAAACTCTTTCTGCTGTGAAATGCACCTCTGCAAACGTTGTTCAGAGTCATATGAAGAATTCTAGATTTTAGAAGGGGTCTTGGGGTTTGTCAGCCTGATGTGAAAATGCAAAAATTGAGTCTCCTGATGGGCTCCAGGCTGGATGCTCCCTCTGTTTTTCATCCAACCATCTACTGCAGTCAGACATGTCTGGGCAGATTCATTTAAACAGTAAAAACAAAAGCCATAACATCAGGTGTATTGGATGGATCAGTCTTGATCTTCCCAATGGATAAGTGTGTCCTCCTGTGAACATAATCTCATAACCCTTTGGGATCCTATTGCTCCAGAATGGAGCCCAAAATGGGCATTCTTGATTCTTGTGCTATTTGCTCCCATGTGGCCAAGAAGTAACTCAAGACACTGTGATAATCTATGCAGTGAGTAGAACTATTTCTCTCTGCTTTTCTGTTTTTGCTTCTTTTTATCTTTTCTTATTTTCAAACTCACAATGAATTTGGTGCATTTGGTAATGGCTGTGACAAAATGGGAAGTACAGTGGGAGTTTACATTTATAAATACTTTCATGACATCAGCTTGAGATGGCTGCACCAGCACTATGTGAATGAGAGACTTTATCAATAGCACAAAGGGAGGAACATAAGCCAAAAACCATACATCCAGAAACATAAATCAGGGGAGATCCCTGAAGTTGACCTGGCAGACAAGAATGATTTAAGCACAGCAAGTAGTTTGGGATATTTTGCATAAAAAATACAAAGCAGCATTGAAAGTATTGATGAGAATCTGATGGTCATCATGCTACTGTCAATGATGAGGGTAAAAATCAGCCAATTTTCTTCCAAGCTCCTTCTGATGTGGCAGGCAGCCTTAGGCATGCCAGGTAGCAGTGGGAAGGACTGGAAACTCCTCTTCCCAGATGTGGTGAGTTGATGGTGCTCACAAGTCATGTGGTGGTTTCTGTTTCAGAGGAAAAATGCCACCCATACACAGTAACTGTGAAGATAAAAAAGAATTTTTACAAGTAGTTGTGGATTTATATATGAATATCTTCCATGAAATGGACCTTCAAACCTCAAGAAAGGAACTATCGTCACAAAGCCACAGCTGTTGATGGGATCCTTGTAGCCAAAGGTTTTACCTGGGCACTTTTTATAGGTTTATCTGGGATAAAAATGACCTGGTAAAAGATTTCACAAATCTGACTTCTTGTCTGTGTAGCAAATCCTTTCACCACTTTTTATACCTTATTGCAAGAAAAAACAAAGTTGAACACTGAGAAGCTTATCTTAAAGGTCTTTTACAAACTAAATAATTCTGTAATTCTTAAGAAATAAAATCCTAAATTGTAGTTTGCTTATGTGACCATATATTAGTCTCCTTACATCACACTTTCAAACTTTCTTTATTCATATTTTGCCTATTTTTTCCCATGAAAAATTTATTGAATGTCTATTTTGCTTGGAGTGGACCTCTCTGGGGTGGCAGTTTTTCTGTAGCATTTCTAACTTTTAAGTCATTGTTTTGCAAGCTTAATAATCCTTTTAAGTCATTTTTCCCATGTAATTTTGGAGTTTCTTTTACCAAGTAAACCAAACCCAAAATTCCAGGCAATGTATCTTTTGCAGTCATCGTGACACCAGCATGGTCAAGAACTCAGTGAATTGCACTGTATAAGGCCATAGAGATTTCAAACAAAAAGTCATTTCATGTTTTCAGTCTCACTAAATATCTTTATATACTAGGTCCTATTTTTAGAACCTACTGACATCTTCAAGATTAGTCAGCATCTCAGTCAACATGGAAAAACTTGTCCTGGTGATTAAACATTGATAAGTCTGTTGAGAAAAGAAACTGATGGCTAAAACATGAGACTTCCCACAAAAGGCAAAAGATGCATCTTTTGGAATTGCACTGGGAAAGAGCAGCATTTCTAGCTTGGTACAACCAGTGGGATTCAGTGCATGGAAAAATACCTGTGTCTGTGTGGGAGCTGGTGGTGCAGCCCAGCTCCTCAGTGGCAAAAGTGCCGAGAGTCAGAGGTCAACGAGCCCAACATGGAGTTTGTGGAGCAAAGTGTCTCAAGGCACTTTGTGGCTCCCCAGCAGCTGCAGGAAACCCTGCTTGGAAGATTACTCACATCCTTTGCAAGTTTCTGACCTCTCCAGATCAGCTGAGAGGAACATCAATGTTTAGAATTGCTATACTATTTTTAAACACACAAGAAGAGAGACCATTTATTTCTAACTCATTTCAAACAAACAGGGTATTTTTTTCTCTGTGTCTCCCAGATTGCTTTCCCCACAGAGCTATGGGGAGGGCAGCACACAGCCCATACCCATCAGTGCACACTGAGCAGGTTGGGGCCCATGGCAACATCCCCATGGCTGCAAGCAAACTGATGTGAAACACAGTGGTGAGAAATCGAATATGTATCAATGTCGGTTCATTCTGTTTAGGGGAGGAAAGAAAAAAAAAAAAAAAGTGAATATTTCAGTCTGGTTTTCCACACCTGAGTACTGAGAAATAGGTTTTTAGATCTCATTTGACTGTCTAATAAACTACTGCATTCCAATACCTCTTACCCTTGGGAAAAGAGAAGTAGGTTCTGGGGGTAAGTGTGTTGCTTTAAAGCAATCAGCAGACAGTGCCTTTACCATCGTTATCCAGGAGTGCCACAGGCAGCACAACATGCCTTTTGCTTCAGTGCTGCTGGCTGGCAGATCCAGCTGCTCCTGCTCTGCTCCTCTGGAAGGAAGAAGGAAACATTCCTCTCCAAGGAATGGCTTGATCTGTATTAGGAAAAGATCCTGAAGTCTCTTGTGTGCTTAAAGGCAGCTGCTTTAGCATTCAAGAGATGTTTATGAAATACTGACATAAATGGAAAATAAAAGCCTTCTGGAAAGCAGAGTACTTTGCTATGGAGGCAATTGTGTGCTTGCATATGGCAGTGACCTGGGAGTTACCACTCCAGGGTGTGAAGAGTTTAGCTCAACAGAAACATTCCTCATGTCATTAAAAAAGCCAATTCACTGTTGTATCTATGTAGGTTATGTTTTCTGGGTGCATGTCTTTGCTTACCAGCACTGGGGTTTTTGTGCCATCTTCTTGCCCAATCTTTGCGAGATTCTACTATGATGCCTCACACTCAAGTTCAGAGAGTACTTGGCATCACTCCACTCCTTCTCAGATATCATCCACCTCCTTTTCCAGAGGATATTAAGCAATGCAGGTCTTTGCTACTGTTAATTCTGGCTTTAAATGCTGCTGCTGAAACATGGTCTTGTGAGCAACTAATGGTTTCAAGCAATGGCATTTCCCTTTGACTAAAGTGATCCAAACCACTCATCACTTTGGTTTTATTTATGCTCCCTTTTTGCACATTCAGTCCTCCATCCATTCATTGAGACTGGGATTTGTTTCCTTTACATCCATTTTATTAGATCATTCAGTCTATTTTATTCCCTTTCAAGAAATAATATTTGATTCAAAATATTAATGAAAAATCTACCATTTAACAGCTACTTTTGCTGTTACCTTGGTAAAGAGTGAGTTTTTCTTGTGCAACAAATTCAGTGCTGATCCTTCTACAGTACTTCTACAAGACCATATTAAGGTTCAACTCTGATATTTGTACCTCTTTTACCTTTGTTTTTGAATAATTTTCTAAATTCTTTACCTTGCTACTATAAAAATTTCATGAGCAATCAATTCTATCTTTTAATTAAACCAGCACAAATAGGCAGCTGGCAGGTGATCACAGCAAGAAGGCGAATAAAATCAAAAGCCCTGATAGACTGGGCTAAAGGGCTTTTTGTCTGCAACATAAATGCTTCTTTAAAAGATGTTCCATTTGAGTACAAGCTAATAGAAAATAATGAATAAATGTGTGAGATGACAGAGAGTAATAGAAAGTTTTACAAAGGCATTTCAGCTTGCACTCTCAATGGGGATATTTCTGCAGCTCTTTGATTTCTGATGCTTTTACTGGAGTTGACTCTCTCCCAGTTGTCTGAATGAACTTCTGACAGCAGATGGCATCTTCCTCAAAACCAGAAATCAAAACGGGATTGCTACAGGAGTAAACAAGGTGGAAAGTTCACTGCCCTACTCTGCCAGTCTGCTGCTGTTCATAAGGTCACATCATGGATCAGTGGCAAAATTTGGCCATGAGGACTCTCTGCTCACACAGGCTGGTGAAGCACAGTGCTTTATTGGAGCACTTACAGCTCAAAAGAGCCTGGATGCTTTTTAAATAATAGGGTTGACACTTCAATTGTTTACCAGCAGGAACACGCAGTTGCTTTGCAGCCACTGCACAATCTCCCTGCCCACACAACTCTGCCAGGAACAGGTCAGCATTCAGCTGCTTCCAGACAAAATCTGTGGCAAAATTATTTAATATACGTTAGATTTTCCTTAAAACTCCACCTAAAGTTGAGGAGTTCTGAGCTTTTAGATATGGTCAGGTCTTGGCTTTGTCTTTTACTTACTTTAGAGATGTGGCTCATGAGCTGCAAGCTGAACCACAATACCTGTATTTGTCCATTATCCAAAGAGAAGACCTTTGTCTAAAAACTCAAAGGTCATTACAGTGCATGTTCATATCTATATAAAGAGATTGAAGCTTTGCTTCCAGACTGATGGAGGTCTAACATAATTTCCTGCAGCAGCATTAAGCTCTTTTGGCCACAGCAGAACTGTGACCAGAGCTTGCTCTGCTTTATTGATGGGATCATTTTGGATTTGAGCTGTGAATATGTCCTCTAAGCCAGAAGAGGTTAAGTGAATATCACTTATTTTCTTAATGTGATTTCAGCATAGCTGGCATGACGGGTTATGGGATTAAATTATTTCTTTTGAATTCTGATATCTTCATTTGTTTCATAACAACCATAATAGAACTACTTGTTTTCTCCCTTCTTACTGTAATGTAGGAAGAATGGGTCTGGAATTTGTTTTTTTTCTAAAACCCCTCTTTTTACTTTGTCTTTGCAACTGGGGCAGCAGCAGAGCAGCAGTAGCATCTGAGCAGTCTTTGCATAACCCCACCAGAAGCAGTTCAGAGAGTTAATGGTAATGAACGGATGTAAACAGAAAACCAAAAGAGCAAACTAGGTCATAATACCACTTCTGATCTAATGCTTGTTGGTATTTCTGTATCCTCAAAATGAAATATTCTATTTTTCTTTGTTTTTTCACAGTCCATCAACTGAGTTTTCCTGTGAATAGTTGAGTAGGAGTCTTGTCTCCAGACTTTTCCTTACAACCATGAAGATTTTGGCACTAAGATCATTGATCTCAGCTAGCAGTGATCCATAGCTGGAGTTTTATGACCAGGGGAGGCTTAGATTGGCTATTAGGAAACTTTTCTTCAGACACTGGCAGAAACTGCCCGGGACAGTGGTGGAGTCACCATCCCTGGAGGGATTTGAAAGGTGGAGTTGTGGCACATGTTGAGGACATGGCTTAGTGGTGCACTTGATTATCTCAAGAGCATTTACTAACTTGAACGGTTCTGTTAGTCCAGTGCAGAATTGACTTAATTACCTTATCTTCCACAGGTAGGAGAAGATAAAATGGCAGGAGGCTGGTGATGAAGCAGAAGACAAGGAAGGAACAACTGCAACTTCTAGGGTAACACATTGATCACTGTTGCTGTCTCTAATGTTGGCAGTAATATGGAACACAGTAGGCAGTCCCTTAGAACCTCCAGTTATTTAACGGGGCAAAGAACAGGTTTGTCAATAATTAACGATCCTGGCTGAGCTGCCGCTGTCCGTGGTGCTGGAGGTGTCGCTGGAGCCCCCGGGGACCAGCCACGCCCCGGCCGCGATGTCTCATTTATCTGGTCTTTAAAAACACCCGGGCAGGGAAGGGCCTCGAGCTTCCTGTGTCGTGTCAGGACTGCGAGGGCTCGCAATAACTCAGAAAAAAAGTGAAAGGTGCCTCCAGCGCTAGACAGAAAAATTAATTATTCTTCCTAAGGCATGTTTTTGCACTCCAGGTCTAAAAGAACTATCTTGATGTTCATAAAGTGTACTGAAAAAATACCTGAACCCTCCCCACATATATTTGCTATATTAGTTGTCATAAATCTGTCAGCTGCAATTTTAGAAAGTTAAAGTTGAGTAACTAACTCAGATGAGATGCCCAGTCAGCCACTTTAAAGTCACTTTCTTCCAGAATATCATAATACAGTAAAACAACTACCAAAAGGGCAGGAAAGCCCATGATGGGAGAGTTCACACCCTTCTAGTTGTGGGGAAATCCAGCCATGAGATGGGGAAACCACAGACTTCACAAGTTTCACTGTTATCAGAAAGAATTTCTTCTAAATTGATGACTTGCCAAAACTTTTTCATCCTCTTAGACTTGATAAATTGGATGACCGTAGTAGGTAAAGAATTGGCTGGATGGTCACACTCAAAGCGTTTTGATAACAATGGGTTGAACTGAAATCCAAAGAAAGGATAAAGAAGAAGACTCGAGGTGTAAATACAACCTTTAAAGCAAGGTAAATTAAAAAACAAAACCAAAAACAAACCACAGGAACAGAAAGCAAGGAGCTTTCAACATTAACAAAGGGAAGGGGAGCTTCTGCTCACAATCAAACAAATATTTTGGAGCTGAGCGTGTTGTGGTTTGATATGAGACAAGCTCACTTGACAATATAAAGCTCCAGAGAAACTCTGAGAAATGATGGAAACAATTCAAACATCTTTGTGATCAACACAAAAGGAAAGTTGAAAGAGCATCCTGAACAGGTAAGATCTTTATTTAGCAGATTTTTGCATTGATTCCACCAATAAATGCTGAGTTTCACAAGGAAAGGTTGATATTTTAATAATAGTTCCGCAACGAAACAATAAAGAGAAGACAAGGTTATAATTATAAGAAACCAGAAGGGTAGACAGTGCTGCTACTGGAATGTGAGGGAGTGCTGAGTCACTCTGCATTAGGTGCTGCCATAGTAACTATTTACCAGCTGGTTGGGAATGAGGACAGACTGAAAGATTTGAAACAAAAATCATGTAAATCCCAGTTTGCAATATATTTCATATGCTTTTAAAAATATTTAGCAAAATAGAATGCTTCTGAAGGATTTTTTTATTAGTGTTACTTGGGGCAAGCAAGACTACTGAATAGACACATAAATGTATTCAAGCAAGAAATAAACTGATTTCTTCCCAGCTAGGCTAATGTTACTGTATCTAATTGTGAGAGCAAGTAGGAACTGTTTTGTATTCATGGGGAGGTGGTAGAGTGCCTGTTCTCCATAATCCAGCCTAGGCTGTGATACAAACAGAAGATGAGAGTTCTGGTAGTAAAAGATTCTGGGGTGGATTGAAAAACTTAACATACTTTAGAGAGGTGTGAGCTCAGATTCCTTGGCCAGTTTTTTTCCTGATGTTGCGCTCTGCTCTGACTATTGGGAAGGTCACTGCTGGTGGTGACTTTAATTTCTTGGTGGCTGAAGGTACCCTGCAGGAGAGATCGCTGTAGTAGTGATTTGGGGCACTTCTGTGAATCATAAGATTCTGGGTGGTTTCCTAGCACGGAAAATTTCAGCATCATTATGACAGGTGTCTGTCACTATAACACCTCCAAAGGCAGAACATCCATTGCTAGTATACCAGTAAGTGAGAGCACTTAAACTGTTGTTGAGGTGTGGACAATTTCAGAAAACTGTAGGTGGGCCTTTTGATAATCAGTTTAGCCAAGTTTGCCCTGGACTGTAGTTACAGAGAAACAGAAAGCTAGCAAAAGTTTTAAAGTCAAGAATTAGAGAAAGGTTTATGAGAACTCTGCAGAGAGGCAGGAAGTTTGTGGTGAAACACAGGAAGTCACTTGCCTTTTTTTAATCTGTGTAGAGCTTGGAGGAGCTGCCTGCAGAAGATGCTGAGGTCAGGAAAGTTCTGCTTTGCAGAGCACAGGCAGACACCTTGCGGCTCCCCAATGCAAGGGCATGGAGATCCAGGTGGGATTTGTCATGCCAGTGGTGCTCACTCCTATGGCAGATGAACAAAAGGTGTTTGCAGGACTCATTGTGCAACTGGATCCAGAGATCTGTTTCCATAAATCTTAGTGAAGTTTTGGAAGCTGGTAATCTTTAGCCAGTTTCCTCTGATCCCTCAACTTCCCTAATGAGGTATTATTTAAAAATACTCATCTCCTCAAAGATCAAGACATCCTGAATAATAGAACATTTTGGGTTGGAAGGGACCTTTGAAGGTCATCTAATACAACTCCTCTGTGGTAAGCAGAGAGATCTTCAACTACATCAAATTGCTCAGGGCCCTGTCCCACCTGGCCTTGAACAATTCTAGGACAATTTGTTTTATTGTATCAGTTAGCTTCAGTGTTGTGATTTCCAGCTAACAGGTTTCAGGAGTCCAGAAGCAAGGCTCAGTTAATGACACTGGTGGTTCAGGGAGAAGTCTGGGCTTGCTTAGACACAGGAACTGTAGGATCCAGGTAGCCTACAGAAGATGAGACATGCTAACAGCCTTGCAACACAGAACTGGCCACAGAGAAGCAGGTAAAAATTGGTGTAGAAACTGGTTTTCATTCTCAAGAAAGAGAAGGCTGTAGGAACAGGCTGCAAATGTTCTTAAGTAAAATAGATTGTGCAGTATTTAATCTATAATCTATCTTGCTGTTAAGCAAAATAAATGTCAGTAGAAATGATTTTGCCAAGTCCTATTTTATCGCTGTTATATTTGATTTTATGGCACTTGAAGGTGTAGCTGAAGTCCCAATTGCTTTAGAGGCATTTACTATGGGAGTTGCAGTCTGAGGAAGCAGATACAGTTCTCTTTGGTTTCCAGCTCACTTGTTAGAGTGCTCGATGATGGTTTTCCAGTTTGAGACTGTGATCTTGAAAGACAAAGAGCCCTTGACTAAAATGGACACGATAATTTTATAACAGCTTTCAGGAGTAGGCAGTGATGACTCTAATACAAATTATATGAAGTTTAATCAGCTGCTGGGCTTCTGTACACTGGAAATTTTTTAAAGTCCTTCTCATATTGAATCAGAAGGAAACCACATGGTGAAATTTTTTTTCCATGGAATAGAAATTCTTCATTTTCATATGCTCCATTTTCACCTTTAAGAAAACCAAAAGCTTTTATCTGCAAAGAAAATGTGTGTCCTTCACAGCTGTAATCATACCTGAACTACTGCTAATTCCTGGTACAAGCAGAGAATTTTCTCGGTGTATCTTGGCCTGTGTTTCCAAAGAGTTAAACAGCTGCATATCACAGCTTGGAACAGGCAGTTCTGCCCTGCTGTGCAGACCTGCCATATTAGTGACTTAAACAGCTGAATAAAAAGACAGCTGAATAAAAAGACAGGGTCTCTTCTACCCTTTGGCGCTGCCATCCTGTTTACTCCACTGGCACTCTGATTCCCAGAGGGGTGCAAGACATGTTCTCACCACTGGTGCAGCCCTTTTAACACCTTCTTCTGCAAAGCCCTCCATGTATCATGGAACTGGGACATCATTTTTTTTACAACTAGCTTGTTCAGGGAACAGTCAAGAACACAAATGTGCTCTTCTCTCCACTCTCCAAGTATTTAGTATCACACACAGATTGCCTCTTTTTTTTTTTTTTTTCGTTTAAGTAGCCACGAGCTGAATGATGATGAGATGTCTAGAGGCAATGCCGAGCTGTCTCTGCTGATGAAGCTGGGTGTGTTTCAGCATCTCTGATGGTCTTTAGTACCGCTGTTGTGCAGGTCACCGGCCAGCTGCAATTCCACCGGACAAAGGTGAAAATAAAGCCATAAAGGAGCAAGCTTCTCCCCTTCGCTCCCCCCGCCGCCGCTCATGGATCCGAGAGGAGAGGGATGCTCTGACGAGCATCCACGCACCACCCGCAGCATAGCCGCTTTTAGGAGGGATCTGGAGGGCTCGGCAGGATGGGGAGAGGAGGAGGGCTGCTAAAAACGCCGCCCTCCGCCGGGGGAGCGGCGGGGAGTGTGCGGGGCGCGGCGGGCCGGGCCGGCGGGGTGCGCAGTGAGCGCCGCAGTGCGCGGAGCG
>JBBMKD010000034.1:7538622-7589043 GCA_037834095.1 Argya squamiceps
GCCCGGCCCGGCTGCCCCTGGGGCGGTGCAGGGGAAGCCCCTTTTCCCGCCCGCCATTACCCACGGGCAGACAGGGCCAAGCCCCCTGCAGCTGGAGGGGAATCACTGCATCTGCCCTGCCCGGCCGGGAGCCACCAGCGCCCCTGGCGGCCATAACCAGAACTGCCCTCAAGGGGAAAGGCTGCACGGCCCAGGGAAGGCTCTCTTTGGGTTCCTGCTCTGGTTTGTTGTGGCTGCTGTTGTTGTGGTTTGTTTGCCTTGTTATACACAGACAGACCAGTGAAGCGCTGCTATTCCTTTTCCTATATCTTTGCCTGAAATCCCTGTATTCTCAAAGTTACAATAATTTGGAGGGAAGGAGGTCATCTTTTCCATTCCCAGGGAGGTTCCTGCCTTCCTTGGCAGACACCTGTCTTTCAAACCAAGATACCAATACAGCTCAGTTTTAGGTAAAACAATTCTTCATAACTCCAGGTAATCTCATTCAGAATTATCTTTTCTTCAGAAAAACATTCAAATAGCTCCTTGGAGCTGAGAGCAGCTTGTGGCTAGCTTGTGAGCACCAGCTTGTGAAAGGTCACCCAAGTTGTGCCAGTGTCCTGACATTCCCTGAACCTTTGTTCACTGTGGGTCTCCCTTGCGCACCCACTCACATTGTTAAGGGCAGGGACACCTGCCACTAAACCAGGTTGCTCCAAGCCCCGTCCACCCTGGTCTTGAACACTTCCAGGGATGGGACAGACACAGCTTTGCTGGGTAACCTATGACAGGGCCTCACACCTTCACAGGGACCCAGGGTTTTGAGGTGCTGGGGGAGCCATCCCCTGTGACCTCCTCCCTCTGTCTCCTTGGAATACCGAGTCCTGCTTTCTTTCTGCCTGAAAAGTGTCTTTTTGTGCCACTGCCTCCTCCAGCCCGAATCTCCTGCAGCTGAGAGGCTGCTGAGGGTGGTGTGATGTTCTGACCTGCCAACAGCAATTCAGGGCTGTGTTTCTTTTCAGAGAAGGCATTTGCATACTCTCTATTCACACTTTATTTGGTTAAATATATTTGAAAAGGCAAAAGCTCTGGGTCATTGAGACTGCAGAATGAGCTGTCTGGGGGCCTCCTCCATCTTAACCCTTTTGGAACCTTGTTCCAGCATCTTGCAGGCTTAAAACATCCAGAAAAAATATTTTAAGGCTCTTTTTGCAGCAGGTATGGGGAAGCAGGCTGGAGACAGGGAAAGCTCTGACAGAAGTGAGCAAAAATGTGCCATATACCCTTGAACTGGAAACACACTTATGTGCAGCCACAAACTGACTTGCAGAGAGTTTGCAAAATTTAGCACAGACAGAAACATCTTCAGGATGACTTGAAAGTATCTGTGAAAACAGGAGAGCAAAAGCAAGTTACAGCAGTGTCAGGCACAGAAAGGTGCAGGGTGCCTCAGGGTGTGAGATCAGCAAAGGGAACTTTTTAAAAAACAAAAATAGAAATAACTAATTGCTGCTTTAGTTAACAAAATAAATAAAAAACCCTGAAGCAACAACAAAGATCCTGAAACATAAACCGTGTGTTTAAAAATCATTCAAACAATGTAACTGCTTGTTATTAGTGTCAGGAGGAAAAAAAAATGTTTCAGCGCAGTGTTTAATTTGGAATATTTAAGGATATCTCAAATCATAGCCCAACCACAGATTTCTCAAAAACTCTCCATGAGATGATGCCAAATCCCCCCTTTCCCCTCATTTTCTAGCACAGTGCCAGGCCCTTGCTGCCAGAGGAACTGGAGTTGGGTGTGGGATGTGGCTGGCGTCTCTGGCTGATGGATGCCAGCCCTGCTGACATGCCAGGGTGCAGGAGAGACCCCTTTGGACTGGGCCAGGACACAGCCCCTGCACCTCACTGTGTGCTGCACCTACCACGCTCAGCTGCAATGTGGAGACTGTGCTTCTGGATGCCTGTAAAGTGTTTTGACGATGACAGCTGGGAAGAGATGCATAAGCAATAAATTCATCATCCTGGGTTCATTTTTGTTACCATGCCATCAGTTGGCATCCCTGTGGTGTAAGGAAATTGAGGGCTGGAAGGAGAGGAGGCAGAAACTTGCCCAGTAACATAATATTAATGCTCCTAATTATTGAATTAATCCTCTGTTTGTGCTGTATGCTTCTTTCCTGCTGCTCTTCAGCAGTAGTCAAAAATATAGGCTGTATAAACATAAAAGCATAATATCTGACCAGAAGATATAGAAAAGAAAAAGAGATCACTAAAAAGAAACACAATGCAGTAAAGTTCTCCTTTCTTACACATTATTTGAATTAGTGGCTGTTTTTTATTCTGCTTGAGGCATGATTTTCCATGGATGGGCCTTCAAGAATGTAGAGATACTGTTGGCAGATTTCTGTTCTGTAACTGAAGCTATCACTCTGGTTTATGGGAATGTCCTGAAAACCATAGCAGCAGCTTGGGGTTTTTTTGAGTTATCCGCAGAATTTTGATGGGCAAAGTTGCATTCTTCCATAGAGCAATGGAATCTCCCAGGCTAAGCTCAGCTCTGTGTGATTTCCTGATGGAACAGCCTCATTAAGCTGCTCTGATGACTCTACATAGAGTCATAGGATAGTTTGTGTTGGAAAGGACCTTTAAAGTTCATCTAGTTTAACCCCCCTACAATGAGTGGACATCTTCAACAACAGGTTGTACCAAGCCCTGTCCAACCTCACCTTGAATGTTTTCAGGGCTAAGGCACCCACAGCTGCTCTGGGCAACCTGTGCCAGTGTGTCATCACCTTCCTTATAACAAAAATAATTTCTTATATCTAGTCTGAAATTACCCTCTTTTATTTTTAAAACCATTAAACTGTGTCCTATCCTGTATTCTCCTGCCTAAAAGCAGCAATGTTTAAAATTCAACCTTAATCTGCATTTCTCATTAATTTTGATAAAGTATAAAAGCATAGAGAGATTCCATAGGTTACTCTCTTTTATAGGACTCTTTAACTTTGTGTTTGGCTGATAGCATTAAAAGCACTGTGATTTACTGAGATATATTTTTTATTATTATTATTATTTTTCCTGGATGGGTCAGGTCTCAGCCAAATCCCATATAAGTCCTTTGAAGTCTTTCCATTGATATTACTGATAGGTGGGTCTCACTGGGCTTTAGACTGAGCACAAAAGGTGAAGTCTATTTTCCTTTGTACTAGTATAAACATCCCTGCTACTTAATGCTCCAAGGTGAGGGCCAGTTTGGAGCAGATTTCTACAGAAGCAGAAGTCACCCACATCCTGGTTTGAAGCTTAAAGGCTTTTGTGGCTCCTATTGCCAAGGTGGGACTCTGGATGCTCAGCATCTCTGTGCTCAGACCCACCAGCCCTCAGCTTTCTGTTCTGCAGGGCACAGCTCACACATCTGCAGGAGGATCTGAAAACAGACTTGAACTGTTCTCTGTGCTCCCATGCCAAAAGATCTCAGAGCAAATCCCTGTTTATGGAGAACTGCATGCTTTCTTTTGGCTGTGAGTCCAAAAACTGAGACCGTCTTCCCATAAAGTCCTGTCCCTATCACTCTGCCCTGCAAATTACCTGGCAGAAAATGCTGGGGCGGGGGAAAGCTTTTATTCAGTGTATTACTTCGAGTATGCTTACATTGTTTTTCCCTTAAGGTAGGCAGCCCACATCCAGCTTCCTCTCTTTGTTCTCCCTCAAATATCTCCAGTGGTTGTTCCAGAGAGTGAGTCCAGATACATATGTACATGCAATGAAAGCAAGACAAGAGAAAGAGAATTACTGCTCAGGGTATTTATAGAGGAGGTAAAAGGGTCAGCCTCTACCATGAAACACATGTTTTACTGCATCTCACCCCCTATGCTGAGAGTATATTGCCCATGGTGAGATTCATCTTGGTAGGGAAGGCCAGCCCTTACCAGCAGGAGCTTGAAAGAAGAGCTCCATAGCACAGTATGTTGTTTTTAATCCAATATTCACATGAAATCAGGATTCCCACATCCCCTTTAAGACATTTCCTCATGAACACAGAAATGCTGAGACTGTGGGCTACTGGCACTGAACTCCCAGCCAGCCCAGGGCAGTTCACACACCTGAAATATTTTCCTGACTACAAAGATTCTGTCAATCTGTGGCTCATAAGGAACAAAGGGGAAGGAATCTGAGCTGATGAATATTGCTGAGGTCCCATTAAGCCAGCACTGTGATGCTGATTTGGACCTGCAGACTATTCAGTCTAGTACTCCCTGCCTTACCTTGGCAATTTGATGAATTCAGCCTGATTGCAGAACACTCCCCATGTAACCAAAAGGAGTGATATTTGACAATCTTGCCTGAAAATCTCATTAAATAGTCTCTTCATTCATGGTTGTTAAGTGTTCTTTGAGAATTCTCCATTATGAACACCAATATTACAAGTAAAATTTAGGACAAGTCAGACAGAAACTTCATTAACTATGGTAATAGTGAGTCTTCAGACAGCTTCTCTCCCTCTGCTCCCCCCTTTTCTGCCAAGCGGTTGTGGAGATCCAGCCAGGAAAAAAAAGGACTTGAGGAAAACAATAATTTCAGTGCTAATAATGCCAGATATTCAGCCCCTGGAAGGGCAGACCCCTCAAATGCCTTTCTAACAGCCAGAGTCCTAAGCAGAAATCGAACAGTAAAAAATGAACAGTAAATAATGTGATGATATGGACCAAGGGCTCCCAGAGGCCCAGGCGTGGCACACCCGTGTTATCTTTGCTCAGGAGCAGGGAGTTGGAAGCTATCAGACACTGCTGGCTTTCAGTTGAAAGGAATGTTCTTGTAGTTAAGAGAGTATCTTAGCCAGACCTCTCAAATGTAAATGTTAATAATTTACCGTGACAAATGAATTTCAAAGTTCTGGTCTTGTTATTTTGAATGTAAATTGACAAAACTTGGTTTTGGGCTGAAATACGAGGGTCTTGGGTTTTTTTCTTTCAATATATACAGCAGCATAAGGATGATGTTGGCAATAGTTACTATCTTACTATTTTATTGATTCAGGGGATTTGTATTTATTCTACTTGATCCTCACACAATGTTTTGGGTTGGGAGGGTCCTTTAAGGTCATCCAGTTCCGATCCCTCTGCCACGGACAGGGACACCTTCCACTATCCCAGGTTGCTCCAAGCCCCATCCAACCTGGCCTTGGACATTCAGAAGTGGAGCATCCCCAGCCTCTCAGGACAGCCTGCTCCAGTGTCTCACAGTGAAGAATTTCTTTCCAATATCTAATGTAACCCTGCTCCCTGCCAGTGTGAAGCCATTACCCTTTGTCCTGTCACCATCTGCCCATTTAAATGGCTGCCCATATCTGACCTATGAAGTTTATAGTTCAGCAGATCTGAACTGGTGGCACAGACTTTCTCAGTGCCAGAAACTATTTTATGATGACTTTTCCCAAAGGAAAAAAAAAGAGCTGTTTCTAATTTTAAACTGCGCATTTGCAGGAGGGTTTTACATATTTACACCCAAAACCCTTTCTTCGAGCCTGTAAATCCTCCAGTATGACAGAGATGTGCGAAAATACTGCAATATTCAGGAGCGGAGAGAGGGTGGATTTTTCCTCTCTGGAAGGCGGCTCCCTTCGCCGGGATGTGGAAGCTCAAGGGTTACAGCGGGCATCGCTGCTGCTGCTGCGCTAATACAGCCTAAGCCGATATTAGCCAAGCTTAACTTCTTTCAGCCGTTTGCAGATGCGAGGGGGAGGGCCGTCCCGGAGTCAGCAGTTCTGTGCGGGGAGCGGGAGGGCTCAGCCCCGGCCATGAGCTGACCGGGCACACGGGGACCGGCACCGGCGGATGGTGAGTCCCGGCCGGGCTTCGTTGTTGTTCTTGCGGTAGCGTGAGCAGCCCGGGGGGGATCCCAGCGCCATCCAGGAGCTGCGTCCGGGAAAGGCTCGGGTGGGTCTGGGAGGATCCGGAGGGCTCCAGACGGGACCCCCATCCCCGGGGCCTCCGGGCGGGTCCCGGGGGCCCGCAGGCTCCACCGGAGCCGGGCTCCGGCACGCCGAGCAAAGCAGAGTCGCCAGAAGCAGCAGAGAGCTGCTGTGCAGGGGGACCCCAGTGCTGCCGGGGGTGGGTGGGCTCGTTTCGCGGGGGGGATGCAGGAGGGGCCGGGGGATGGGGTCACTGCACGTGGCTTTGGCAATTTCCCGTTGTTGAGGGTGTTTCCAAAAGCCTTAGTCGGGGGAAAGCTCCTGTCTACCCGCCCCTGGCTGGAGTTTCCAGCGCTGCAGGCGATGGCCCCGTAGGTCCCGTAGGCTGCGGGGCTCCGGAGCGCGGGGTGACAGCCCTGGGGGCCGGAGTCCCTGCCTGCACCCCGGGTTCAGCCGTGAGGACAGCCCTGCCTGCACCCCGTCGGGCGTGGGGGGAAGTTCACTGGGATGCAGAGATGGAGCCTGGCGTCTCGGGCTACCCTGGAGGACTCTGCCCCTCTTAGTTCATTGCCCCAAACTCTTGACCCAGCATATCGGGGCTTGTTTCCCACAACAGGAGCTCTGTGGAGCCTGGCAGACCTGTTTAGTTGTGGTTGACCTTGAATCCTGTGTTGAGTTTTGGGCCCCTCACTCCAAGAAAGACATTGAGGTGCTGGAGTGTGTCTAGAGAAGGGCAAGGGAGCTGAGGAAGGATGTGGAGCCCAAGACTGATAAGGAGCAGCCAGGGGAGCTCAGCCTGGAGAAAAGGAGGCTCAGAAGGGACCTTATCACTCTACAAAGGAGGTTGAAGCTAGGTGAGGAGGTTGGTCTCCTCCCAAGTAGCAAATGGAGGAATGACCTCAAAGATGAAATAACCTCGAGGTGTGCCAGGGGAAGTTTAGGTTGGATATTAAGAACAATTTCTTCACCAGAAGAATTTTTCAGCTCTGGAAGAGGCTGCCCAGGAGAATGGTGGAGTAAATGGGGATGGGGATCCGTGGAGGGATTTACCAAACATGTAGATATGGCACTTTGGGACATGGTTTAGTGGCAAACCTGGCAGTGAGAGGGCTTTTCCAACCTAAATAACTCCGGGATTCTGTGACATCCTGCTGGTTTCTAGGTTTCTGTGTCTCAACTTTCAGCCACCCAGACTTCAGTGTAGGCTCTGTGCAATGTATGTCTCTGCCTGAGGGATGACAAAACCTGCCTTTGCCAAAGCTATGCAGCAGTGGTAGGTTGCAAACATTCAATGTACTGTGTGATGTTATTCCTAATTCCATGTTGTGCATTCACTTTCCTCAAGCATAGAACCATGAGCATGGTCTATTCACATGGGAAGAGCCTGCTGCTGTGTTGGTCGTGAGAGCTCATGGGGATGCACCTTGGTGTCAGAGTCAGAACATGAAAACCTTCTCTGTAGCCATGAAATCCCCTATCTGGACATAATGCGGTTTCTTGCTTACTGTATTGTGTATGTGCCTGTTGCATCTCATCCTTTGGCATGCTGGGGACAGAGAGGGTTGGGGATGTGAAGAGAATGAGAGGATCATTTCAGTATTTTTGGGCAGCCTCCTGGAAAGTGGAGGGTCCCTGCCTGCCCCTGGAGGTGGGTTAGGCATGGCCCCGGGTACAGCTGCAGAGGTGGCTGTGTGCACCATGTGCTCCCCTCAGAAAACCTTCTGCACCTGGGCAGTGAGAGTGTCCCTAAGCCATGACCCTTTCTGCAGTGATCACTCTGGTTTTACTGCTATCCTGCAAGGAACATCAAGCTGTGTTCCTTTAAAAGCACGGTGATACTCTCGTGCACACAGGAGATTATTTTGAGAAGCTCTGGCTCTTTGCAGGCAGCGTGTTTCAGTTCTGACTGGAGGCTACTGGCAGGAGGCCCAGGCAGGCAGAGGGCACGGCAGGAGCCGGCAGGTCTGTGCAGCGGGCAGGGCTGCTGCGGGCAGGGCTGCTGCATCACGCTGCTCCTGCCCTGACTGCTGCCCCTGCTGCTGTCCCCCACCTGCAGCGGGCAGGGGGGAGCCGCTTTCCTTTGGGTTTTTGGCACGCGGCCTGCCTCTTTATTTTCTTGCCCCCTACTGCACTGCAAGGTTGCCAAATAAGCCTTGAACAACTTTGAAAGCTGCCTTCAGTTTCTGGTTTGTTTTGGGATAAAACCTGGAGCGGATTCAGGCAGTCACATTCTACGTGCACAGGGTCTGGATAAAACTCTGCCTTCTCCACCTTAACCTTTGGTATCCCCTCACTCCTTCCCATCTGTGCAGACAGGGTCCTTTAGAAAAGCACCACAACTACAGGACCAGGTTGGATGGAGTCCTGAGCAATCTGACCTAGTGAAAGGCATCTCTGCCCATTGTGTTGGGGATGGCTGGATGACTTTCAATGACTCTTCCAACCCATTTGTGATTCCATGAACTTGGAGGGCACTTTCTTGGTAATTAACCTGGTCTAATTATGGTTAGCTACACTAAGAGATGGATACATCTCTTGTGACACTACTGTTACTTTTTTGGTAAGCTCCCATTTTTGATGTCATTTTCTTGTTTCAGTTTCCAGTATGACAGTTGTAATACTGTCTTCATGGGCATGTGTTTGACACAGAGCTGGCAGAGCCTTTCAGTCCTCCTTTTTTGTATGACTTTGCTTTAACTGCAGTGGCAGATCAGTAAGTATTGGAGCTCTTCAAGCTGTAGGAACAGCATAAAGAGAATTGCTCCTTATAAAAATAAAAGCAGTGTTTAGCTATGGTATGGCCCAAACTGTGAGGTGTCTCTACATCTGCAGCAGAAAATGAAAATCTGTGGTGTGATAATGCACAGGCAGCCTCCTGCTGACAACAACAGGCCAAATTTCCAGGATCTTCATGGCTGGAGACAAGGCCAGCTGCAGTCTGGCCTGCTTAGCCCTGCTGTGAACACTTGCTGCATAACTGTTGATATTGCAGAAGGCAACACAAAATTGAAGCTTGACCAAGTAAGTGTTTTGGTCCAGTCTGAGCTGTCAGAGAAAATGCAGGCTAACAGCTGGCCTGGAAGTGGTATTCAGAACATTCCTGTTCTTCCCCATCCTCTGCAGGACTAACTCTGGGCATGCCACTGTGTCATGTCTTAAGCATTATGGAAGATTTTCTGTTATGAGCTTCTTCAGTTTTCTGTGTCACTTTGGATGAAGCACTCCCATGCTTGCCTGATGCCATTGGCTGGCAGGATCCTCAGAGTGTTATTCAGAAACCACTTTATTCTGGTACTGCTGCCAAAAGAAACGGCAGCAATGAGCTCAAAAAGGTTTGCAGCTGGATCAGCACCCCTGGACTGGTACACAAATATTTGTGCTGATGCCTGGGAAAGGCAGGGTGGGTGTGGGAGTGATGGAAGGGACAGATGCAGGAGGATTCCTTGCCCCTGGCAGGCCTGGAATGCAGTGGGGCCTGTGTGGGCTCCACCAGGTTGTGCTCCAGGCAGGGGTGGAGGTGGGTGTGTGGTGGGTCAGGGAGTCATGCAGGGAGGACGTGACCCCACCCTGGCACCAGGATGCCATCTGATCATGCCAGGTGGGGATTTGCTTGTAAAGTAACCACTTCTTCCTATACTATAGCAGGACAGTTATTTCTGTGCCAACAGCCCTGTGCCACAGTGGGGACACAAGATGAGGCCCAGTCCAGGGGTCATCCAACCTACCCTGCAAGAAGCCAGCGAGTTTGTGTGCAGTTTGTGCATGCAGCAGGAGAGCAACCAGGGCCAGGGCTGTCCCTTCAACTGCCCTGTGTAACTGTGATCAGTGTCACACAGTGACCCTCCAGATGCAGCCAAAGGCAGGGTGTGAATGCTCATGGAGAGCTGGGAGCTGGCAGGGACTTGCCTCCATGTGTGTCCTTGTCTGGCAGTGACCTGCTGTGGGGACAGCAGAGCCAGCCCTCAACAGCCAGGGCAATGCATGCTTGTGGTAGCAGCTCTTCCCTGCCTGGCATTGTACCCAAAATCTCCTTGCTTCCACCCAGCCATGGGCAAGGGGCTTTGCAGAGTGAGATCCCCACAGAGGGCCTGGCTATGGCATGTTCATGTGGAGAGGCTGAAAATGAGCCAGGCAGTGAGCTGAGGAGGGCAGTACATCCCACCTGGGTGCATTGAAGAGTAAGTCCCCTTGTGGTCCCTGCACCTCTGCACTGACACTGCTGCAGAGCCTTCAGGTGACTGGGGTTCTTAGCTGGACCAGGGCCTCTACAGAGAGTACTAAGGTTTATTTAAATTCAATATTTAAAGGCAAACATCAAAACTTTCCCTGGCAACAAGCCATCAAGCTCTTTGCAAAGCACCTTCACATCTCCACTCTGCCAAGCCAGCTGTCAGGGTGCAGCTCCCTTCTCCCTTTCCATTAACTGCTTCCCTTTATACTCTGCCCCAGATAACTATTTTTATGCCATTCTTTAAGCTGTTTGTTTGCTGCCTGGCACAGAGTATTCAGGAATCATATAGTATATGGGGCAATCAACCATCAGTGTCAGTAAAAAATAAAAAAAAAGCCAAAACCCAACCCAACAAACCTCATTCTTCACAAGAACTGAAGTTGACAATTGCTTATGGGTACTTCTGGGAAGGAGGGAGCCTTACAGATGTTCTGTGAGCAGTGTCCAGAACAAAGCCCCAGCCCTACAAAAGCAGCCCCACGATGCACTGTCAGGATCCAGCCCTGTGTGACAATGACAGCAGCACATGGCACTTCAGCATGAGCCCAGAAAACATGTGCAGGGTTCACTGCCACCTGCAAGCTTTGCCATAAGGCTGAGTGGCAAATTCTCTCCTGCTTTAGTCACCTCAGTGGGATGCTCCTGTGGACTAAGCTGCCTGTGAGCCAGGGAAGCAGACAGGGAGGGTTCAGGCTCTGTTTCCCCAGATGGAACTTTGCAGCCTCTGTGCTGATTTTGGCCCAGTTGTGTGAGCAGGCTCCAGAGAGCTGAAGACAGCCAGAAAGCCCCACAATTTTGGTGGTTTGCTTTTCTTTCTGGCTGGGTTATATTTTGGCTTGGAGGAATGGCCTGAGTTCACTTGGGGTGAGCACACAGAAGCTACAGTAGCATAAGGGGAACAAGATGAATATGGTGAGGGGGATAGTGGGTGCAAAAGTATCCCATGTAGGTTTTCCCATCTGTACTCCATCCTCTGGAGCCATAGGCTGAGGTTTTTACCCTGGTCAATGAAGCCTCATGACTCTGGTTCATGCTGGCGGTGGGTAACCTTTTAAGGATGTTTCAGCAGTTAGAGGAGCTTTTTTGTTACTGTGGCTTAGGCAACTGATAGACTTCAGAGACAGCAGAGCTGTTGATCTTTTCCCTTGTGGTAGGAAACTTGAAGTGCTTGCACTGGCTTCCTGTTGCTTTGTTATCCAGAGGAGTGGCAGATTTGGACCAGATTCCCTGTCAGGGCTTTTCCATATGTGTGAGTCATAGTGGCTTCTGAGGGCTGCTACACGGCTCTGCTCAGGGGTGCAAAAGGTATTTTTAGGTTGGTCCACGTTCGAGCTGTGCTGAGTGGGTGAGGAGGTGTGGGATGGAGGATGAAGCTTTCCATGAGGATTTGGTATCAGTGGATGAAGAGGGACCTGATGCAGAGAGATGAGGATGAGCTGGTGGTCCATGCATGGCTCTGAGCAAGAGGCATTTCCAGACAGCTGGGGGCTGGATTTTTCTCTCTGAAAGATCTCAAATGTCTAAAGAAAGATCTCTACATAGCGCTGAATTATTTATTGAATAATTTCTCTAGGCAAGGGACCAATATGCTGTAGATATTTTAGATACTTTAAATACTTCTATTTGCGTGTGATTACTGGTCTCTTTCAGGACACTGAGCTCCTTGTTAGCATTTTTCCCTTTTTAGTGGATGCTTGCAAAGATCTTGTGCTTTGCAAATGAATTTCCCAGCAGTGCAGAGCAGGAGGGAGCAGAGGCCAGTGCTGCTCCTCTGGTTGCTTGGAGATTCCCTCATTTGTCTGTGCCCTGCCTTTGGGATTGGGGTGGTCAGGAAGGTGGATGGAAGCTGGAGGGTCATCAAAGGCCCTGAGCCCAGTGCTGTGGTTTGCCATTAACTCCATCCCCAGGAACCAGGGGGAGATGTGGTGCCATGGTCACACCCAGGCTGTTAATGCACCAGCTACTTAGAGTTTTTAGAGTGAGATGTTTCTACAGTAATTCTAGGGGCACATGGTTATTATGCAATTAAGTGCTGTTAATCATCAGTCACCCAGAGTAGGGGAAATTCTATTTTTTATGTATATTTTATATATATGCACATGCACACAAAAGCATTTACATCCACGCATGCAGATATATAATTGCATGTGTGTAAATACCATATATATAAACGGGACCCAGTACTTTAGCAGCCTTTTCTCTGAAACATTTTTTCTGTCCTCAGTGAAACTGCCTGTCTCACTTAAAAAAATAATACACCACTGGGCCAAGTTTATACCACAGCTCCAGCTGCATGCTGATACTGAACTGGTCTCTTTCATCCATCCCTGTGCCCTCCTCACTCACCCAGTCACTCACTCACTCACTCACCAGAGGACACAGGAAAGCACGGCTGGCCTCCTAGCCATGAGGTTTATTTGCCTTATTCTTCTCCTGCAGATCCAAGGCTTGACCTGGATGCAAAGCCTTTTTCCATTGTGGATAACTGTGCCTTGCTGAGTGGGAGGGAGTGCACTGGGAGAGGGTGAGTGGGAGGCAGGGACATGGGGTCAGTCCCTGATGGCATTGCTGCAGCCCCACCTCTGCTCCCATGCCCCAGACCCTGAGTTTGGGGTGCACTGAGCCCTCAGCTGGCTCTGCTGGCACAAAAGCAATTTGAACTGAAGAGACTTAGGTACTATTGAAACCCTGTTCTTTAATAGTCATGTTGGCAAAAGGCCAGTTTCACAGATTGAATGGGTCTTGTGCTCAAAGGAAAGGGAGAAGGATATTCTTTGTTAGTAAAAATAGAATATAAAAGTTATAAAGTGCTTCTTGATCATGGGGTGCTTCTCCAGTATCTGCTTCCCAGAGAAGTACCACAGGCTCACAGGCACCATGTGCCTGTCCTTCCTTGTTTGCTATCCACCATCTCTTAGATTGCCTAAGCACCGGCATAATAATCCAAAATAAGAATTTTTATCTCTAAACCAGTTCCTTTTTTCCCCCCTCTTTTTTTCCCCGTTCTCAATTATAACTCATTGAGTTATAGTGGAACCACAGTCAATGATGCCTTGGCTTTGAGTCCTCTATTATTATTTGACCCTGCAAAGAATTGTGTGATCTAAGTAAAACACAGTAATTGTGGCAAAAAATAGGAGAGGCAATTATTTTGCTCAGTGGGTAAATTTAAGCATGTGTAAGAGTCCAGTTTGGTCTGGTTTTGGTAGGTAGGGGGCATTTTTTTAATTGAAAACACAGTTTTTATGAAAATGTGCTGTCCCAAAAATCAAAGCAGTGCTACATCATGTGGAGGCTGTGAGAGATGGCCTAGGGTGATGTGTCTGAAGGTGAGAGACATTAAATGGAGAAAAGGGCTATAGTGAGATAGGTCATTTTAGAGGAGCAAAAGCAGGTATCGTTTCAGAAAGTTTTAAGTAGTATTAGCCTTGGTGTGATCAATAATCCTGGTAATTGCTGAATTGTGTGGCTGATTAACCCTTGCAGAGTACAGAGGGTCCCTGTACATGCACCCAGGTATGTGTGGTGGGTCAGGGCTGGGGGGTCACCCCCTGCCCAGGCTGCCCTGGAGGGATGCAGGACAAGCAGTGAAATGTTTTGGGTCACTGTTTTGGGGATGTGTTTATACCACAATTGCATGTGTGGGACAGAAGCTGTTAGGTGTCCTGCAAAACTATGTGAGCCAAGTATTGCTTGTCTCCTGCTTCATTTTGGGGCTTCTTACTGGATTTCCACACAGCAATTCTTTCATAGTTTCAGATACTTTGGGTGTTCCTATTTTCCCCTTTACATTTATCACACCCTTTACTCTTTCTCGCCTGGCTTCCTGTCTCACAGCAGGGAATTGTTCTGTAAGGTTTTCAGTAGCTCTCTGTAATGCCCAACAAATACATAATGGCATTTTCTCTCTGTAATTAACACTGGCTTTGTCCTGCTGTGAAGCATAGCATTACAATTTCCATAAACACTATAGTGTAAAATTATTAAAACAGAATAAATTGATCTGATCTGAAACCAGTTGAAAATGGAAAGGTGGCCAAATGCCATGAGTTTTCCAACTTTTCCTGTTTAAGTAAAACAAATGAGAAAAAATCTGCAGGTTTGAATTAAACTGGGTATTGCATTTGTGGCTGAGGCACAGCACAGTCTGTGGTAGGAGATCTCATTAGATCACTTGTTCCCATAAAATCTAGAGAAATGTGAGCCCAGCCTGCTGCAGAGTGGTGGTGTCCCCCTTCCTCACCTGAGCCCAGCCCAACCCACACTGGCTTCAGGATGGGAACTGAAGGCTCATCCAGCTTCTCATCCTCTGTGCCCACACAGGGAAAACTTGTGGAGCTGCAGAGCAGAGGCTGACTTGGCACCACCTCTCTGGTTTTAATTACAGCAGTGATTAGGAATTCAAAGCCTGTGGTGTCCCAGGATCCCTGGCCAAGTTGCAGAAGGTCAGAGGTACCTGAGCTGCATTTAATGGCAGGGGGTCTTCCCATGGTTGATGTCCCACAGCATGCCTACATGGAGTTTGAGGAAAAAGGAAAAATAAGAATGATTATACTCTGCAATCAATACACAACATCCCCGCTCTGCCTGCATGGCTGTGGCAGCCTCTGTGCATGTTTTCATAAAGATGTTCATTATTGCAACAGCTTTCATTTAAACAAACAAATGGTTTCCAGTGATGCAGTCTGACTAATAGCTTTATGTGTCCCTGGGAATGCTGATGCTCCCTTTCCCCTTGGCAAATGGAAACTCTCTTGTAGTGACATGGTCATGATTTGAGTGCCATTCGTGATTTGAATCCCTATTGCCAAGTCCCCTGAGCCCTCAGTGCAGAGCCCTAGGCATGTTTTTGTTCTGCACAGGAAGGTGACAGAGAGTGGTCCAAGTTTTGCTGGATGCTTCTTTGTGCAAATCTTCTGTCACTGACCCCATTTCAGGAAAACAACTATAAATCTCAGGGTCTGGGCTCTGCAGAACTGAACATGAAAAAAGAGTTCAAAAAGCCTGTGGTGTTTCACTGGAGTGAAACACTACTAAATCTGCCTGTCTATATTGAGATGTTTTAGATCCTGTAAATTCTGTTTCCTCAGTGAAATGAGTGAGCAGCCAGTGCCGTAGCCAAGGACACGGATCCATGGTGACTGCAGGATATTCCAGCTTGCTCTGAGAGAAGTGGAGGGTCTGTGGGCTCTGAGCCATTGCATGTCACTGGTTCTGCTTTCTAGTTCCCCACTGCAAACAGTTAATTCTCTCAGACATATTGAAAAGCTGCTTATTTGGGTTTGGTTTTGTTCTGTGAAGTGTAATGTAAATAGCCTTTTTTGGGGCTTGAATAAGGGGATGGTGATGGGACACTTTGCCCATTTTCCAGGATGGAAATGAATCAGCTGCCTCTCCCCCATCCCAGTGTGAGTGCAGGGGGGCAGGAGGATATGGATGCCCCAAGAGGAGTTGCTCTTGCCAAGCAGGCACTGATGGAATGCTAGAAAGGATGTGATTGCATGGCTGCACAGGACCAGTAAAATTTTAATTGCATTAGGCATACACCAGCATCTGAGGCTGTTCCCACACTGGCTTATGTCACTGAACTCCATTGACTGGACTTACAGAATCACTTCCAGCAGAAAAAGATCAAAACTAAATCACACAAGAGAGCCCTTTGTTACCAAAATAAATAAGCCCTGTTCTGGGGGTGATTGCTGTGAACACAGGCTGGTGGGTGACCTGGAGCCCAGTGTTACTGCTGGCTGCCCCAAGGCTGCAGGAGCCCTGCTCAGCCCAGACCCAGGCTGGGAAGTTCCCCTGTGCCAGGCACCCCCAGCTCTTACCCATGGCTGTGCTCTCTTGGCACTTCTCCACCACTTCCTTCCTTCCTTCCTTCCTTCTTCCAAACCACTTTTTTTCTGTCCTTCCTTGCATATTTGTTTCTCTTCTCTTTGCCATGGGAATATTTTAGAAATCCGGCGATGTGAAGTGCCATTTGGAATAAATGGAAATGTCAGCATTTCCATGTGCCACATACACGGGTGCTGTGCTCTGCTCACTGGCACTCAGGGCTGCTTGTTTGTGGGGAACATAAACTGCAGTAGGCTAGTAGATCCACCTCAGGCAACAGAAATGGGGCCAAGGCATAGCAGAAATGGGGCACAAAGGTAACAGAAATGTAGAGAAGGGGTGTGGAGAGCATCCTGCTCCTGGGCCCAAGGTGACAGCAGCAGCTGCTTGCTGTGCACTCTGAAGTGTAACACTGCCTTGCTGATGGGTAACCCAGCCCAACTGTGCTGAGTTTAAATTACTATTATTTATTTTCCTGATCACATGAGAAATGTACTCCCAGAGCATGTGGCCGTGAGGTGCTCAGCTGCTTGCCTTGGCTTGTCAGAGGAGGCTGTGATCCAGGTACTCCTGACCCCTCTTTCTGTAGGTACAGGGAGGGGGTGAGGCAGTTCTCTCTGATCATCCCAAACACACCTGGGCCCCTTTCCTGGCCACCATCCCAGGGCAGGTTGGCTGCTCTGAGCAGATCAAGTATGGACTCATCATGAATGACTTTGGGATGCAAACCCCAGGATTAACTATTGCAAAAGGCAACTTGTGAGAGCTCTGCAGTGCCAAAATCAATGTGAAGAGAAACTGCAGTGCTGACTCTCATGGTCCTTCTGTTGATGCTGTGAGCTCTGGGTGTCCGTGGATGCCTCGACCCAGACAGATGTAAAGGCCTGCTCCTGCTTCCACCCAGGCAACCCCTGCAGCTGAGCAGGGCAGAAGCAGGGCAGGATCATATGGCTGTAGCCAAGCATACCCCCATGGCATGCTGTTCCCACAGGCACCTTCTCTGCTTTCCACTTTCAATTTAACTGTGTAGATGGACAGAAAACAGAACTTACAGGCTGCTGTTGAGGGAGTAATTCCCAGGATTTCAGTGTAACCAGCAAATTGGGTGGCTGCTTTTGGTGGGACAGGCTGTTTTTGGGAGCAGACAGTCTTAATTGGGACTTGCTGAAATGCTTTTGCACAAATAGGCAATTCATCAGTCAATTAACAGCTCCCTTGCTAAGCTCTCCCAGTTTTTGTAGTAAAAGTGTGTTTGTCAGGCTGCTTTTCATGGTCTGGTGTTGAGAAATACTGAGGGGAGAAATCAGTACTCTGTCTCATTTCCTAGAACCATTTTATCCCAGAATGGTTTGGTTTGAAAGGGACCCTAAAGCTCATCCAGTTTCAACTGCCCTGCCATGACCAGGGACTGCTTCCATTATAGCAGGTTCCTCCAAGCTCCATCCAGCCTGTCCTTGAACACTTTCAGGGGTGGGGCATCCACAGCTTCTCTGGGCAAGCTGGCCCAGTGCTTCACCACCCTCACAGTTCATCCTAGCATCACTGCATTCTCATAGTCAGTATTTTATCACATATGGAGATTTCTGAAAAGATGCTCAAATCTCAGGAGAAAATTGCCTCCTGTGTGAGTATTTCCCAGTAACATCATCTGGATGTGATTACTGGAGGGGTTCAACCATTCTTAAAGAGGCTGGTTGTGATCCCACAGGGTTTTGCAGAGTTGGGGTTTCTCTGGGAGCAGAGGTGACTGTGGGATGTTGGGCCAGAGCTCTCAGGGGCAGATGGATGACCCTGAACATGGGCTCTGTGTCACTGTCCCCTTGCTGCTGCCCTCACCATTTCATAATCCAAATGTGAGTGAGGTTAATTGTTTGTTATGTTGTTTTTTTTCTCTTGTGCAAACTTAAAAACCTTCTCCAGAGCCTTGTGCAAGGGGTGCTCCCCTGTTCACCACCTGGCCTGTGCCAGCCCCAATGCTCACTTGGCACAAACACAGAAGGTTCCTAGAGGATAGTCCTGACCCTCAGGAGTTCAGGATAGTGCAGCCCCAGACACTTCCCAGGAGAAGAAAAGCAAGTTTCTGTTAGTGATGCTGTTGTGGGGGAGGTCCTGGCCCCCTCATGGAGGTGAAGCCGTGTAGCTCCAGAAGCTGGAGCAAGGCCAGAAGGCAAGAGGGAAGGGGCTGCCTGGGCTCATGTGGCTGAAAAACTTTTTTAAGACCTTGACTCTTGTAAAGTTATAAATAGAGCTGTGGGAAACCTTAACTGTTTGGATTCCCCTGGGGCAGCACCTGCTTGGCTCATCCCTCAGAGGGCTGGCCGACACTGGAGACTCCCCAGTGGGGAGTTGATACGGGGCTGTCCCTGTAAACAGGAGTTATTTAAAATGTTCCTTGTGTACTCAACACCCAAACACAAGTCCCCTGAGGACAGCCTGACCTCTCTGGAGCAGTGAGCCACCTGCCTGGCTCCTTCTCTCTGGTGGCTGTTTCTGTATGTGCAAAATTGAAAAAAAGCAAGGCAACCTGCTGTGGTAGAGTCTAGATCGATGCCTGATCCACAGTGTGACCTTGCCTTTCCTAGGAGCAGCTCCCACTCTGTGAGCCCAGCACAACTGTCTGTGCAGTCCTGCTCAGGGAAGGCAGAGAAAGCTCCTGGCAGCACAGAGGGGTCATCACTGGATCCCAGAGCTTGTCCCAGCATCTCTCACTCCAGAGAACTGCAGATGCATCACCTCCTGTACAATGGTACTGGCTGTGCTTAGGAAGTGAGCTGTCTGTTCCTGCTCACCCTGCTATGGACGCTTCCTCCTTTCTTCCCTCTCTTCCATAGATGCTGTTTTTCTCTGTTGGGGTGTCTATGGGCAGGCTTAGCAGAGCAGGCTGTCGGCGATGGCTGATGAGGCAAAGCACATTCTCCCCTTCCCACAGACCCGTTGCTGCCTCTGCCCACCCGCACCCGACCTCCCCCGACCTGACCCGTCCCTGTGGCTGTTGCAGAGTTCGCCATCTCGCTGGTGGAGAAGATGCAGGCCCAGGAGATCCTGCGGAGCCTGCGGCTGCCCGAGTTTGATGACCTCAGCCAGTTCTTCCGCAACCTGCCGGCCACGGCGCTGGTGGGGCTGGGCGCCTTCGCGGCCGTGGTGGCGTACTGGTTTGCCAGCCGGCCCCGCGCCGTCAAGCCGCCCTGCGACCTGCGCATGCAGTCCGAGGAAGTCGAGGTGAGGCCGGGGCAGCCCCCGCTGACTTTTCCACAAGATTTGCATGCCTGGGAGTCATGGAATGGCACATGTCAGTTTTGGGTTGCAAGGGAACTTAAAGATCGTCTCGTTCCAGCCTCCTGCCATGGGCACTACACCAGGCTGCTCCAAGGTCCATCCAGGCTGGCCTTTAACACTTGCAGCTTCTCTGGGCAACCTGTGCCAGGGCCTTACCACCCTCACAGGAGAGAATTTCTTCTAACATCTAACTTGAACTTACTTTATTTCAGTGTGACCTCTTGCTCTGTCACTATGTGCCCTTGTAAAAAGACCCTTTCCAGCTCTCGTAGGCCCCCTTCATTAAGGTCTCCCCAGAGTCTTCTCTTCTTTCAGGCTGAGCAACCCCAACTCTCTCAGCATTTCCTCACAGGGTGTGTGTCCCATCCCTCTAATCACATTCATGGCCTGCTCTGGACTAGTTTCTACAGATCTACCTCCACAGAGGATGCCAGGAAGACTATTTTGTTGTTGTTGTTTCGGTAGTTCCCCAACCTCATCCTGAAATCAACCATGTAATGCACTGTGCCAGGGATCACTTCACCCCTTAATTCACCTTTTTCTGTAAACTAAAAAACTAGAATACACCATGTTATTGTCTTAGATATTCAGTAAAATTTTGGTCTTAGCTTTGCTTAACCATCCGTGGCCAAAAATTAGAGGCACTGCCATTGCATGGGAGAAACAACTAAAAGGCAGCAACTGATGAGACAAGATCACCTGGCACTCTTATGTGTGCCCATTGCTGAGTTGGGTGCTGCAAACTGGTAACAGTAAGAAAAAGTAAACCTGAATCCATGCTTAGAGGCTGAGGAGTTACTAATTGTTATGCTTGCAAAAGGCTTTAATAATGCAGCTCTGTTTTAAAGAACAGAAATATTTCTGAATATTGTCTCCACTTATTTTAATATCTGAAAGTGGGATGAGAATTTTTAAAGCCTTTTGTGATGTTCCCTCTAAGATGTCATTGTCTTTAATTCCGACAGCTTTTTTAAAGGGTGGGAGGAATTTACATTTTTCAAGATAGTTTTTCCCTGTGGTTAGGGCTTTAGTTAGGCTTTTTTCTGGCTCCCAGTGCAGTCCTGGTTTGATCATTCTCACTCTGGTTGCCCATTCCTAAAACACCTCTGCTAAGCTCATGGCACTGGGGGCTGGCCTCTGTCTTAGTCTGTCCTTCATGTTGGGCTGGATGTCCTTGTGGAAGTGCTCATGATGCTAGTCCTGGAGACCTGTAGGGCCCAGAGCAGTTGCTTCCTCCAGCACATCCCCACTCCATTACTTCCAGATCCATAATTCCTTATTAAATTCCCTGGGGAAATATCAATGATCTCAGTGACAATGAGCTGGGCCAAGTGCTCCTCTGTGACCAGAGGGCTCTCTGTATCCCTGAGGTGCTGAGGTCAATGTCCCCCTCTCACATTCCTTTGGGTCTTGGGGCAGGTGGTGGTCACAGAGGCCTTGCTGGCATTTGGGGAACTCTTTATGGTGGAGTTTCCCCATTTCCCACCCCTTGAGCAGTGCTGATGGCTGTGTCATCTCTGTCACCTCCCATCACACAGGGCCTGGCTGGGGCGCGCCGCTCGGTGATCGGGGACAGCGCGCAGCTGCTGACACACTACTACGATGATGCCAGGACCATGTACGAGGTCTTCAGGAGGGGATTCAGCATCTCTGGTGAGAGCACAGTGGTGAGGAGGCCTAGGAGCAGAAGTTGGGAGAGGTGGGGACCAGGCCATGCAGATGTTCTTACCCCATGGTCAATGGTATTGTCACAGAGCTCTCACACACTTGAGAGACGTCACTTCCCACTCCAAAAAGCCATGATGACTCTTCCCTGCTCTATCATAACTATTTCTGGGTCTGCTCTTTATGGTGTCCTGCCTCATTGGATACAACAATGTCATGGTCAGATTATTATTTTTGGTACCATAAAAAACCCCAGTGGAATGGCACATATTCTGCCCCACGAGACAGGGGTAAATGAAGGACTCAGTAGGTGTATGGAGGAATGGATTTCTGCAAGTAGGTACCATTAGCAAATTATTCAAACATTTCGAATTTTCATCTGGTCACGCACTGCTGGGTTTTGTCACCTTCCTCCAGAGTAGGCTGGGCTAAATATAGTAGTTTCTGCCTTTTTAAATCAAAAGGCAGTGCAGGTAGTGGGAGCTGGTGTTTGGAATGAGTGCTCTTACCAGACACTACTGTGTCATGTGACCTTTGGAGAAGTGTCTTTTAGTGAGGCTGTTGGGGCAAACTGCTGCTGTTGGTGGGGAAGACTGAAGCCTTTTTGGGGGATCCCAGCAGCTCATCTCCCATCAGATACACTTGTGTGTGTAATTTGCTGGAGATTGCTGTGAGAGGAAACCCAGTAACTGTGGATTTACTCCTGGAGGGCTCCCCCACATTGTGGCACCATGTGTTAACTCCTGGCACTGCCCCTCCATAACACATCATCTCTGCTTGTGTCTTTCAGAGAATGGCCCCTGCCTGGGGTTCAGGAAGCCCAAGCAGCCCTACCAGTGGCTGTCCTACAAGGAGGTGAGCTGGGGTTGACACCCATGTGCATCCACTTCCCCTGCCCAACACATGTGGGGGTGTTGGGGTGTCTACATGTTAGACCAGGAGGTTGCTCGTGCACTATGTGATGCTTCCTGGTGTCTCCAGCCAGGGACATCCAGGTGTTACATGGGTGTGTCAGCTTTCAGGGGCTGGTGCCATGCCATGAGCCCACTCCTGAAAGCAGCATTGATGCACTCTGGAGCCGTGGGAAAATGCTGACCTCATCAGCTGCTAGTCAGCTAATGATGGTTCATGATAACATAAAAATGGGACTTGTAGATAGGAAATACAATAATTTGAGAGCCTCCCTGTAAGTCTTTGCTTAATTTGGTATTGTTTATATTCCTCTTTTTTGGTGTATTTTTCCTCTGCAAATTGCAGGTGGCTGAAAGAGCAGAAGCTCTGGGTTCAGGCCTTTTGCAGCAGGGCTGCAAGCCATCCACGAAGCAGTTCATTGGTGTCTTTGCTCAAAACCGTCCAGAGGTGAGATTTTATATCCAATGTGATACTGTATTAATAATGCTCCCAACCTGTCAGCTTGTTCTCAAGTATCTCCTCTCATGGCCCCTTCTCACCTTTGTGCTTCCATGTTCTCCTGCAGTGGATCATCTCTGAGCTGGCTTGTTACACTTACTCCATGGTGGTGGTTCCCCTGTATGACACCTTAGGTCCTGGAGCCATTCGGTACATTGTCAACACAGGTAAAATCAAAACTGATGTCATCCTCTCAGTTTTGTTGCTTAGAATAGTGAATTTTCTGCTTCTAAAAGACAGATGATCATAGGATCCTAGAATGGTTTGGGTTGGAAGGGACCTTGAAGCTCATCTGGTTCCAACTCCTCTTCATTGGCAGGGACACATTTCACTAGACCAGCTTGTTCCAAGCCTTATCCAGCCTGGCCATGAACACTTCCAGGGGTGGGACATTGTGATTGTACTTGTTGAGTGTCTTGAATTCATGTAGAGAGGTTACTGAGGAGCCATGTGTCCCTGTGCTGCCTCTGTTTTTCCACATGCTCAGTTGTGTATAGCCATGGATAAGGGCTGCTCTGGATGTGGGAATTACTCCATGGCCACCCACTCCTGTGCTGCTTGATATTTTGCCTCCTAGATTTTTTAATCCATGTGGGGACCAATTTTAATATTTTTGAACTGAATCCCAGAACAATTGCAAATGTTAGCTACAGCTTTGGCATTGATTTAGGTTAGCTAAATTGCATTTTTTTCCTCATTTATCAAGAGAAGCATGTGTTGCATGCTGGGATTTCTGGTGAAGCCTGGAGTGACTATCAGAACTGATACAGTGTAAGCTATAAGCCAGTCTTGCATTAAAAAAAGATTTACTGCAAACAGCTTGTTTGGCTGTTTTTCTTGCAGCTGACATTTCCACGGTCATTTGTGACAAGCCTGAAAAAGCCAGGATACTCCTTGACCACGTGGAGAGGAGAGAAACACCAGGGCTGAGCTCTATCATCCTGATGGACCCATTTGAGAACGAGCTGGCAGAGAGAGGGAAGCGCTGTGGGGTCCGCATCCAGACCATGCAGGAGGTGGAGGTGAGCTTGCTCTCCCTCTCCTTTTACTGTTGCTTGCAATATCTATAAAAAGACAGTAAAATGTACAGGGACTGGTGAATTTCGTGCCAGGTTCAGTGTCTGGAGAGCACAAAAGAGCAGCTTGTGCCTGATAATAATGGTTGGTGCACTTGCCTCTTGGTGTTACTCCTTGTTGATCACAGAGCCAACATTTCAATTCTTTATCCTCAAATACCCTATCAGCTGCTGTTTAAGCATGGGAAGGGGTTGTTATTCGAGGCACTGTGATACAATGTTACTGCTAAGTAAAACTTCACAAAAGAAAGGCCTTGGAAAAATCAAGGCTCAGGCCTGTTACCTTGACTAAGTAGAAGACCACTGTGGGAAAGAGACTCAGCTGAATTAGGGGTAGGAAAACAAATTATACAACCATCACGTAGTCACATCGTGATGTAAATGGTTGGTTGAATTATGTTTGTTATGCTTTAAAACTATGTAACTGATAATGGGCTACTGCTTAAAATGGCCTGGTTTTTGCAATAAAGGGCTCTCATTTACACCTGCCTGGGGACTCAGCCTCACTATGGACCCACACCCATGCTACATGTAAGCCTCACCCTTGTTTGAAACACCCTGGATGTGGCCCAACCAACACAAACACTATCTGAAATCCAAGGAAGGCACTGCAGTTAAGGCAAGACACTCAGAATAATGAAGATGGCCTCGGTGCCAGCTAGGAATTTATCTGCTTTAGCTCACACTCTCCCTTAGTGGTTTGCAGATTATTAACAAGTGGGTTACACTGCAGGAATTAAAGTGGAAATCACTTTTGTTACTTTATTCTCCTCCAGGACTGTGGCCGTGAGAGTCGACATGTGCCTGTGGTGAGTGTTGGCATGTTGCTTTTCCCACTTACAACTGCACCAGAAGGGACTTTAAAGCTCATCTTGTTCCAACCCCCTGTCATGGGCAGGGACACCTTCCATGGGAGCTTAAATTGCTCCAAGTCCTGTCCAATCTGGCCTTGAGCATTTTCAGGAATGGGTCAGCAACAGCTTCTCCGGGCAACCTGTGCCAGGGCTTCACCACCCCCACAGGGAACAATGTGCACTATTTGCTTTATTCCCTCTACCTGGAACACTTAATTGAGGTAGCTCATCCTGCCATGGACATGTTAATGGAACAGTAATTAAATGCCATTGCTAAGATACCCCAATTCCACTACCTTACCCTGGTGGTGGTGGGGGAATGTCTCTGTACCCTTCACTTTCTGCTGGGGCTCCTATAGTTCAGAAACACTACTTGGCAGTATTTATATGGGATATTTTGGGAAAATTGCTTTGATATTTTTCACTGACTGCTCATATTTGTACAAAACTCTCAAAAGCAGCTTCTGAAATTCAAGCTGATTCATTCTGATATTTAGTCATTCATGACCCAAAATAGTGCACGTATGGGGTGGTGCTGAGAATACAGAGATGCTGCTGGAAATGAGAACAATCAGCAGCTTTGGAATCTTGTTCCCTGTTGTGGAGTTCTTTCCAGAACTGATCTGGAAACTGATGAATTATCTCAAGTTGTCCCACACATCTACAGATACAGGCGGTGACTTGGAAAACACTAACTGTGAGACAAAAAATAAAGCAGTAAAAAAAACCTTAGTGCAGCTGGAGCACAAAGGGAGGAATAGAATCTGCATCAGCTGAAGAAACCTGGTTATATATGCTGAGGGGAATGATAGCTTTTTATGTCAGAGCAAAAACATAATTGGTTTGATCTTTAGGTTTCTACAATGCCAACAGTCTCTACCACTGACACATCTGCATTTGACTGATGTGATTTCCTTTTGTATTTCTAGCCTCCCCGACCAGAAGATCTGTCAATTGTCTGTTTTACTAGTGGTACTACAGGTAAAAGAGGCATTTTAATCTTGAAATGTTAGAATATCTTATGAAATTAATTATTAATCTCACCTCAATACATGCAAACTTGCTGTTATACTGATATGGCAATGATATTTCTAGGCATTTTTAGTATTTAAGAATATATAGGTTTCTATACTTCTGTAGATTGCAAATTAAAAAAAACAATGTATTTATTTTTCAGTTGAATTCTCTGACATACACTTTGGCAGTATGATTTTCCAGTTTCCAGTTTCCTGAAGGTCCACCCATGTGTCTGCTTCCCATTTTGCTGTGTAGTTGTGAAGCACTTGGTTGATTGGTATTTATCTTTTGCAAATGTTTAAAAAAAAAACCCAAACCCCTAAAATGTGGTTCCACAGCTTTCCATTCTCTGTATCCTACGCACATTGATGTATCCAGCCTCACCAAGGTCCTTGTCACCTCTGTCTCCTCTTCTTGTGTGTTGCTCATGACACCAAGTGCTGGGGAGGTTCAGGATGAGCCTGGGCAGCCCATGGTGCTGGTACTCGTGTGCTGCTGGCTTCTTGGAGAAAATAATTTTCCTGCCTGTTCTTAGCAGAGGCAGTGCTTTCTCCTCTCTCCAGAACCTGGTCTTCCTCAGCGTGCAGGAATTTCCTGCTCTTGAGAACTCAGCCTCTATAACATCTCCCTGAAAGCTGTATGGGCAGATGCACAGGACATCACTGCTTGGGAAACTGCTTTTACCCTTGCCTGTGAGAAGGTCCATGCTCCAGGGACTGCTGGAGCAGCTCTTCAGATCCACCTGTGCTCTTGGCACTGCCTAATGCTTGGTCCTACACCAAAGCATCCTCACTTTGGTCTCACGGGAAGATGCTGGAGCTGCTGGTGCTTCTCAGATGGCGGGTCAGGCTGAGCACGAGGGGACACCTCCATCCTCCACCTCCCAGAAAAGACTTTGCTTCAGACCAGGTAGGCAACTGCTGGATCAACTCCAAGTACAGGCTCAAGATGTATTAAAAGGGTTTGGATATTTTTACCTTCGTGCATGATCCTTAATTTTGAGATCTGCACTTCAGACTGCCCAGGGCAGAGCACTGAGGGAAAGGAGCCTTTGACTCTGCTCTGTTCCAACACTGGGAACTCCTAAATGGGAAAGACTGAACTCAGTGCTGGACATGAACATCACAGGCATGTACAGAGTGAGTGCAAAGGGGCCAGGCACAAATGGGAGCAGTAGGAAACTGAAGGGGCCATGCTGTGGATACAGCAGGGCACAGTGTGTTTGTGTGGATGTTCAAGTGCAGAGCAATTACTTTTCCAAGTCAAAATATGCAGATATTTTTATTTTTAAATAAAAAATTCTGCATAGGGAAGGTTTCTTTTGATTTTCTTTTTTTTGATTTGCAGATGCAATCATGTTTCTGATTTTGAGCTTTTCTTAGAAACATGCCCAGTTACAGAAATAGGACAAACAGGAAGTCCATTTCCCTTCTCTCATCCAAACCAAAGATTTCCAGTTTTGCAAATCATCTCAAACTGAACCCTCTCATAACAATGCTTTGTGATGCATGAGCCCATCCTCTGCTGCTGCAGGAATTTGCACATCACTCTCTGCTTTTTCCAGAGGTTACATCAACACTCTGGTCCGTTTTCTACATTGTGCTTTGATGTAAGAGTTTTATATAGTCTATGTAATTTTTAGTAACTAAATTTAGAATTTTCTTCCAAAGGATATGTTCTCTAGGGCTTTTCCAGTTCCAAAGGGGTTTAAATATTTTTGTATGGTGTGAAAAAATCTCAGCTGAAAATTGTAGAATTAGAAAGAATTCCCCAGGAGGAGACTTTAATACTTGTTTTATTTGATAGGTGCCCCAATGCCTCCCCAGGGAGAAAAGAGAGGCTGAGGCTGCTGATCTTGGATGACAAGACCAACTTCCATGGTTGTGCCAAGAAGCCATCAGCACTTGGGAATGGGCCAAAGGCACATAGATATCCCCAAACTGTCAGGATACAATTTGTCATGTTGGCTACTCCAGAGAAATCAACTGTCATTCCCTCAAGGATCCACTGGTAACCACGTGGATAAAAAATGCTTCCCAGTGGTTTCTCCCAGCCTGGCAGTGCATGTTCCTTTTTGCCAGAGCTCCCCAGGGGAGGAAAGTGCTTGCATCCCAGAAAACTGATGGATTACATCATCAAATTAGTGCTGGAGCACTTGGAAGACCCATTTGGCCACGTGGAAAAGGTTCTTCTATTCTTTTAAAGGTTCTACTATTGCTTATAAGAACTGTCAAACAAGCCTGGCACCAAGATAAGGAGGAATTGAAATTCCTGGGCTATTAATGGATTGCAAGGTATCCATTCTGTAACAGGACACTCACTGGGTCTGTCTTTGTGAGGAAATTCAAACAAGAACAGCGTTACAGAAATGGCATTGATTTTTTAAATACAAAAGCAGCATCCCTGCCAACCTTCTTCTCTCAAAGTGGTAATTCTGGGAAAGGGCTCAGAAAGGGGCACCTATTTTGCTAGGTTAACTCTTAGAACTACTAAGGAAGGTTAAAGTTTACAGGAGTCACCCAACCCAAAAAGCTGCAGCTGTCCCATAACAGCATGGCTTGTTCTGGATTTCTCCTGGTGGAGGCTCTCCTGGCTCCAGCACTGCTGCTCTGCTTAGACACCATTGTCACTGCAGCCTGTCCTGGATGTTGGGCCCATGTGAGAGGGATGCAGAGGGAGGAGTCAGGATGTTAACACTGCTTCCAGGCATGGCAGAGAAATTGAATCTGAATTCAAGTCAGAGGTGGAGTGAGTAAATGAGTCAAACATCTGAGAAATCTCATGGAATCATGGAATAGTTTGGCTTGGAAGAGACCTTTAAAGCATGTCTAGTTCCAATTCCCAACCATAGCAAGGGAACTTTCACCTAGACTTTGTTTGCTCCAAGCCCTACCCAGCCTGGCAATGAACACTTGAAATACTCCAAAAAAAAAGTCTGAAGAATTTTGTCAAGGTGCAGAGACCAGATGTGTGCCAGAGGGCACAGTTTTGAGTTTCCAAACCAGTTCTGGGCACATTTCCACTGGTGCCTGAGCTGTGCAATGCTGCAGGAGCACAGCTGCTTCTAGAACTGCAGGGGCTGAGCACCCGTGTTTGGCTGGACACAAGTCAACAACACAAGTGATTTTTGAGTTGTGGTGTGTGTGCACAACTGACACCTGTTCATGGACTTTTCTTGGAGCCTGGATCCATGCACGCACCCAGCTGTGAAAATAACCTGCCAGGCTGATTTGGCAGCCGTGAGCCTGCTGGTTCAACGTGTTAGGATGGGAGTGCCTGTGCCTGGCAAAGCTGTCAGCTTCACCCCTGAGCTTTGGATGAGACCAAACCAGCCTCCTGTGCACCATGTTCACCTGCAAGTGTTTGGGACTGAATTACTCTAGGCACTTGGAACAGCAAATAGGGATTTTCAGTGTAATATATTGTGTTAAAAATATCCTGCTCTATTGCAATAAATGTTTGCAACAATTGCTATTGCTGTTTGTGTCTGCCTTTAATTATTTGGGAGGTTGAGCAGGAGTGATGGTGATGGTGATGTGCTGGCAGGGCAAAGGGCTCAGTGCTGAGTGTGCCCATGTCTGTGCCCATGCCCGTGCCCATGCCCACGCTGGAGGGCTGCTAGCAACACAGCCCTCAAACTGTTCTGAAATGAGAGGATTAAACATACTTTCCTGTGCTGAAACACATTCACAAAGCACCACAGTCTTCCTAATCTGAAGGCAGAACGAAATTCTGGCTGATTTATGATTTTGTTACTTTAACTGCAGGAGCTTTACCAGGCTGCTTGTACCCACTGTGGTGGGGACACTCTGGGCACCTGCAGGTAAAGCTCCTCTGATCTGCCTTCGCATGGAGCAGCAAAAACTACGTGGCAGTGGTGTGATGGAATTAAAACAATCTGCTTAAAAACATGGTGGAGAAAAAGAGGCTGGCCTTGTAAGCTTTATTTGAGCTGAGCTACACCTTCTTTTCACAAGTAAAGCCTTGAAGGGTGATAAAAAGGGACAGTGCTGTGACAGGTGGACGTGCAGAGCCCTCTGTGCCACATTTTTGTGAACATGAAAGTTCCAGCCTGTGTATTTGCTGCTTAACAAACACTGTGTTTTGGTGCCCAAACATATGAAATGCAAGAGGTGTACCATAGTCAGCAGAGAAAGTGTAAAAAAGCAAATATTGATGGTGCTGAGGTGCCTGCTGGTGGTGGATGAAATGCTGCAGGGGCAGTGCCCAGCTCTGGAACACAACACAGGGGCTTTGCTGGCTCCCTAATGGGTTTAGGGCTGTCTTCAAGACACCTCTGCTGCTGACACTATTCATGACTTCCCTTAATTGCAGTCTCAAATGGTCTTGTAACCTAATTTTTACCTGCACTGCTCTCTGCATTTCTCATGTTATGCAGAGTACTGGCTAAGTAAGACTATAGCAGCCTTTTAAACCGTGTTTCTTGGTGTTCAAGATCATTCTTAGTCAAAATCTGGATGAAAGAAATCCTCCCAGGAGAGGCTGGAACAGTCTTCCAAGTCTGATGGCTGTGCTCATTGAGTGGCTCCATCTGAGCACTCTCAGAAATTGCAGTTGGGCTATTTCTGCTGGAACCTGTTTTCCAGAGTCTCCAAGAGAAATATTTCTGTTTGCAGTATCATTTTATTCAGTTTTGCGTATTGCAGTAAGTGTTTTGGGTGCATACTAGTGCACGGAAATGGTGGTAAAAATTACATATATTTTAAAATTAAAGAAGTGAACATAGTATTTTAACCAATTCTTGTTTTGTTTTTTCTGTTAAGTTTTTGAAAGTTACCTTCTGGCTTATCTTTAACACTCCCTCTCTGTTTCCTTTCAGGAAATCCCAAAGGTGCTATGCTGACCCATGGAAACGTGGTGGCGGATTTTTCAGGCTTTCTGAAAGTGACGGAGGTGATTACCCTGAGCTAGAAAACACTGCCAGGTGCAGAGTGTGTGGGTTAAGCTGTGGCCCTGCACGGGCTGGAAGTATGCTCTTGCAGATAAAAGATGACATTTTTCCTGCTCAGAGGGCATGGGAATGGAGCAAGGCTGAATCTACAGTACTGGAGGGCATTAAATCCTCTTTCTGGCCGTGGCTCTGTAGGGCACTAAGGGTTTCAGAGAAACAATGCTGACTTCTGTAAATCAATTCATTAACTCTTTTTGAAGAATTAGGAGAGCACACAAGCCCTGTACAGTTGCAGCTGGTGCTTGAGGAGGAGTTCAAGCTCCTCTTGTGCTCTTTGTGTCCCATTGTGCCCAAAAATGTCGTCATTTATTTGAAACCTCTCTGCATACAAAATGTGTGTGCGTGTATAAATATATATATTTATATGAACATACATGATTTTTTACAAGAATGGTTAGTGGTTAATTTCACTGATATTCCAGTATATCTCAGTTTTTGTTATATGTATTTTGAACAGAGCATAGCATAGTGCTGGCCAAGTGCCTTTATAATATGTTTCATACAACATGTAAACTCATGTTTAGAAACAATATAGGAAGCAGAATTGTTTACTATGACATAGTAAGGATTTCATACACCTTATATAGAACAAATATAAATAATCTAATTTCTGGTAGTGAACAGACAATTCTATAAATTAATTTCCTGCACATGGGATGGGGAACTGGTGACCTCATACCCCTTACTGGTCTTATTGTTGATGTTGATATTACTGCAGTCTTATTATTTTATCTTTGAATTTTCTGAGATTTCTGATGTAAATTTTCTGAGACCACTCAGACATGTGTGTAAAGAAACTCAGACATGTGATGTAAGAAATCCCACTGAACTCACATGTTCCAATGTTTGCAGGACTGTGCCTCCCCAGTGTGCAGGATGAAATGCCAGTGCTGCAGTGGGGGCTCCTCAGCATGGAGCTCTCCATGGCTTCAGTGGCAGCAAGAGGGACAAATGAAAGCTGAGGTGTGGAGAGGCCTGAGCTCCAAAGGGCAGGAAGGTTTATTTTGAAAGAGCACTGAGGGAACTTGGCATCTTCCAGGACTGGGCCATAAGGTTTAGTGTTTGCTGACAGCAGTGGGACCCTGATTAATCTCAAAGGTATCAGATTGAGACCCAAGTCTGGTGTGATTGTAAATTTGATATCTCCAGTCACCAGAGTATTGCTGGCAGAGGGTAAATGCCTGTAGCCGATCCACAAGATTTGGCTAGTCTGACCACAGTAATGAAATAGAGCAAAGTGTGAAACACTTGAAAGTAATATAAATTAAAGAAATAAAATGAGAAGTTCTGTGGGTTTGTTGTTTACAAGCTCTTGTGGCAGTTTTGCTTAGTTCAGTGATTTTTACAAACCAAACATATTTTCAAGTGAGTCCAGAGCTTTATAATAAGGTTGTTCTCAAATATCAAGAAGCTGTTTGCATTTTTACATTTAACTGGACAACTGTGCCAACTGTGAATTGCTATTCAATGGCATAATTTTGGTCTGATTTAAAGCCAGATTATTTTGTCTGCACCCTTACAGCAGTAATAAAGAAATAAAACCAAACCCTGGCTGATATCAAAGGTTTTGCATTACTGTGCTTGCAGAAAATGAAGCCAAATTGAAATAATGTATAAACAGATCTGCAGGCCCTAATGGCTTCATTCAGACTGACAGACACAATAATATGAAATGGGATGCTGAGGACACCCACATAGTCAACGATGTTTGACTTTGGTAGGTGATGGTTGGGAGGCCATACCCAAATCTGACCAGCCCAGACTTAACTTCAATAAAATATCCCCTGAGGGATGAGCTCCTGTGTCTGCCTCCACTGTATCCCAGGTCATGGGCTATTGATTCCTTCTGAGCAGTGGAGGTAGGTGCAAGTGGGTATAAACTGTTAATACTGTGAGCTGATAGATTTTTATACCCATTTTCCACTAACACTGGCCTTGATGCAAATTATTGGGTAGTCAACCTTTCAGTTTTTATAATCCATAATATTACAGCAAGCTGTACCCTAGGAAATGCAGGTAGAAAAGTTGTTTGCTTTTGGGGAATGGGTTAGGTAAGGCTCTTGGGGCTTTTGTTTATTCCAGCCTCCAAGAGACAGCTAAAAACTCGGCAAAATCAAGACTTTGGCCACTTTTTTAAAAAAAATAATTTGTCCAACCTTCTCTTTCCCCTGTCTGTGGGACAGTCATAATGCCATTAAAATCATATTTTAATCACTTAAAATGACAAGAAACACTAACAGAAGTAATTAGTTTTTGAAGCCTAAGATTAAATCATTAGTTTTCCAACACATTCTGATTCAAATCAATGATTAACCAAAGGAAAAGAAAAACTATTGCTAATTTTGACTCTAGTAACACTGTAATTCTTGAATGGGCTGTATGCAAGGTGGAAGTGCTGCTCCTGCAGAGCCCTGCTGGTGTCCAGGAGGCTCCTGCAGGTTAGCACTGGGATCCTGGGGCCTCCTGCAGGTTTGCACCAGGATCCTGCTGTCTGCACACAGCTGAGAGCACAGATCAGGGTCTCGGCACCTCCTGGTAGAAAGCAGTGAATAAAAATTGGATTCTCCATCAGGGTGAGGCTCCATTCCCAGCGTGAGCTGCGTGGATACAATCTGCCTTCTGCCAAGGAGAGCCCTCTCCATTGCCCTGTGTGTACATCTCCGTGCTCTTTACTCCTCCTGCTAACTGAGCTCCATGGTGCTGTGGCTTTAACGCTTCCCTGTGTCTGCCGCTCCCTCCTCTCTTGACAATCTTTACCCTTTTGCTCCTCTGGTGCCATTTTTCTTTTTATTATTTTATGACTTTCTTGTTGTCTTCCTGTCAGTGTTTCTTTCCTTTCTGTCTCCCATGCACTTCACCTGCAGAAAGTGATCTTTCCGAGACAGGACGATGTGCTCATCTCCTTCCTGCCTCTGGCTCACATGTTTGAAAGAGTTATACAGGTAAGAAACCTGCCTGAACTGACGAGGCCTTGTGGGGCTCCTTGTGTTTTCTTCCAGAGTCAGTGGTCTCCTACTTGTGAGGATGTACACATTTCCTATTTGCCTTTAGCACACATGTTTGAGAGAATGGTACAGGTAAGGTCACGGTGTCAGTGGAAATCATCTTTTTTCCACGCCACCAACAAAAAAATAAAATAAAATGAATAAAATACTAAATAACCAGCGATATCTCGTAGCACTAAAAAGGCTTGTACTCCAGAAGTGCCATGTGCATCACACCAGAGCCAAGGTCTCAGTGACATGGCTGTGAGTCCAGAGCAAGGCCAGGAGACTTTCCCAAGTTCTCCAGCTTACACCTGGCTCAGGGACTGAAAAACAGCCCTTCAGCAACGAGCCAAACTGACTGCTCATTTAGCTCATGGCTACTGCTATCTGAGCAATTTCTGGGACAGCTTTTCAAAGCACTCTAGGACAAAGGTGCCATGTGAGTCAAGATAATTTCATGCCATTTTCTACATCAGCTAAAATGATTTTATTGCATAAATACCATGATCTGCATAAAAATCCCCAACCTAGCAGACACTGAAAAAGAGGAAACTGAGATCATGATGTGAGACACGTGATCCTCCTGGCAGGGCAGCATGCAGTGGGTATTCACTGGAGCCTGTTCCCTGGGAATTATGGCAGATCCAAGCACTAGGTCTTTCCAGCCCACAGAACTGACTCCATGTCTCTTTGGGAAAAAAAAATAGGGTGATGATTTGTGCTGCAGTTGGTGAGGTAGGCAAGTCAGGTGAGACAGCCACATCTCCGGGCTTGAGAAACTGCAAACTTAAAATGGATCCAGTATGTGAGGATTGGATCTGGATCCATTTGCAATTCTGTACTTTCTCAGGGAGGCCTGTTCCAGGCTGAAAGCATACTTTATGAGTCAGGCAAGTATCTGAATATAAACCTCCCACTTCTTAGCAACATCTGTGCCAGAAGAAATATATATTTTTTCTGTTAAAAATCTCACAAATTGGAAGTAAAAGCCCATGAAGGATTTTGAGACTTACAGCACAGCTTTTCTCCACCTGCAAGGCAACTTGGCCGGTGTGCCAGCACTGTTCAGGCAAACAAAAATATATTTATTCTAAATTCATCTGAGGCAGAAAGAAATTAGAAACATTGAAAATGCATTCATTTCACAGGATGTTACTGTACTGAAAGGGACAGCCTCCAAAGGATGTCCAGGTTTATCCTCCTGTCTGAAATGGCTTATTAATATAAAGATTTTTTTAAAAGGGCTAAAAAGTAATTTTCAAAAGCATTCTGAACAGCAACCACTGCATCAGTGTCCCTAATTTTAACCAACATTATTCATTCCTGGAATTTACAGTTAAAATCATACAGATACATTCTTTAGAGCTAAAACTTTCTAGTTGTTATGTTCAATTCCCAGTGAGCACACTGGTTACATTTTCTTTTTTAAATTCGTGTGCAGTGTAAAGCACAGATTCAGCAGTGTGATTTTCATTAAACCCATATCACACATGTAAAATTCCTGTGGTTTCAGCTGATGGAGACAGTCTCTAACTGCCTGACAGAGCAGTGAGAGCAATTTGGTCAGTATTGCAGATTTTTAGGAGCAGCACAAAAGATATGAATGTCTCTTAAGGAATTTTCAGCTTATTTAGTTATCTGGGGAAGACAAGCCCACAAAAGGGAGCTGAAGTTTTCAGTCTACTCAGGAAGGCTGGGCTCAGCTCTGGCATCACAGGCATTTGCTGAGGACGCTTTCTCCTCCATGCACTGTAAAACCATGGGAGAAGTGCTGGTCTCCAAATGTGCTTCAGTGATAAAATGCCAGTTTGACCCAGTCTGTGATGGCTCCTTGGCAGGGTTACTGGTTACCAGTAACCAGCTACCAGCGGCTCATGGTCAGCAGCCTCTCTGCCCCATCCTGCATATTGAGCTTCATTCTGATCTGAGGAAAACATCCTGCTTTGTTTTCAAGTACAAGACTTCTGGATTTGTAGTTTCCATACAAGTCAAGCACCTTTTATGAAGTGGGCTTCTATTTCTGTGATACAGGGTCAGGCACTGTATTGCTAACGTAGTTTACATTGTTGTATTTAAACAAAACTAAAGTATTAACATCTAAAAATTGGATGCTGCTCCATGTCTTGTGATGTTTCTTACTTTGTATCTCTGTATTGATGATAGGTCCTCATGCTGTGAGCTGCTGTGGGAGGGCTGGGCTTTAGGAAAGTTCTGATCCAGACTCTGACTATAACTGGGACTTCTCCATCCCCATATGCAGGGGATGAAGGGAAATCCCTTTTGAAAACTTTGATTCCTTGTTCTTCCAGAACAAGTAGCAAATTTGGTGGATGCTGAATTGCCAGTATTGAAAAATTCCCAGAACTATCTGGATATTTCTATTCAGTGCAAAATTTATTGTTACTTTATTGTATTTCCAAAGTCCCATTTTTGCCATACTGGAGAGTTGAAATTCAGAAAAGGTGCTTCTGCTCTTGGGAGCAATGCTTTGCTTTGGGAATTGAAAGCAGAGGGGTTACTACATGTGTTCCTCTTTCTCCCCACCAGTCTGTAGTGTACTGCCACGGAGGGCGAATTGGCTTCTTCCAAGGCGATATTCGCCTCCTGTCTGATGACATGAAGGCACTGCGCCCAACCATCTTCCCTGTTGTGCCACGGCTGTTGAACAGAATGTATGACAAGGTGAGCTGGATTTTGGTTTTACTCTTTTTTGGAACAATGGAGTTTATGGCTCTACTACTCATGTGGAAGAATTCCCTCAGTCATGGAGATTTCTCAAGCAGATTACACTATTTCCATCTTGCTGCAGCCACCCTGTGTAAGGGATGCAGCTCCTTCAGTGTCTAAGTCTGTGTTGTGACTTACACAGACTCCAGACACAGCTATCATGTGTGAATATGGAATCCCTCCATGTTAGCCTCCTACCCTGTTTTCACTAAGCTCACCAGTGACGTTTCTAGGGATGTGGGATTCTCATCACAGAAACATTAGTCAAACCTGGCTGCACAAGGAACTTTTGTGCCCTTCAACCAGATTTGAAAACAAATCTCTTGTTCTGGTGGCAACAACAGCTGGAAATCAGAAATTTTAAAAAGCCTTTGAGGATTTAGGCAGTCTAAATGTGACAGTGACTTTTGGATTTAAAAATGTTTAAAATTCAGGTGAAGGTATTGCAAGGTATTTAAGACAGGCACATCTGGTCATCATGTTTAATCTGTTTGACCAGCTGGGAATATTTATTCCTCAGAAGACTTACCTGCTAAAGACAAGCTTAAGCACAAGCTACTGATTTAATTTTTCCCCAAGGTCAGGGCTTCTGTGCTTTATTAGGGAGACAGGCACTGGGGGTTTCTCATTTGTTGTGGAGTTTGTGCTGGTGCCTGATTAAGCTCAGGTAAATGCAGCCCCCATCACCCCATCAGCCACCACTGATACCTGTTCATGTTGCTCATTCCATGTTGCTCAGGTTGATTGAACTTCACTGAACCCTAACACAGAAATTACATAGTAAAAGCAGCCCTGTCAATCTAGTCAAAGCCTGCACCACCACCCTGTCCTTTCCCCCACAAAGGAACCACATGTACAATAGGGAATGGAGTGAAACACATCATTCCTTTTTGCCCCACTAACAAACCCCAGTGTAGCCTTGTTTACCTGTGCTGCAAATGTAACTGTACCCCCCTGGCTGGATGGGTGTTACAGGGGAGAAGAGATGTTGGTGTGCTCTCTCTTCCTGTGACACCTCCTCTGCCATCCTGTGCTCCTGCAGATCTTCAGCCAGGCTGACACATCCCTCAAACGCTGGATCCTGGAATTTGCGGCGAGACGGAAAAAGGCTGAAGTTCGAAACGGCATCATTAGAAATGACAGTTTGTGGGATAAACTTTTCTTTAATAAAATACAAGTAAGTGATTCAAGAAGTGAGTCTGAAGCCAAAGAACTCTTGTTTCGTCTAGCAGTGACTGGTTTTCTGACAAGGGAGTTTCAGACAGTAGGAAAAATTTCTTCATGTCAAAGCATTGGAACAGGCTGCCCAGGGCAGTGATGGAGTTACCACCCCTGAAAGTGTTAAAAAAGGGTGTGGATGTGGCACTTGAGGACATGGTGTAGTGGTGAAGATGGTGCTGGTGCTGGGTTGATGGTGGGACTTGATGATCTTAGAGGTCTCTTCCAGCCTTAACCATTCTATGATTCTATGATTCCTTATAGCCAGTGTAGTTCACTTGCCTGATGATGAACTGTGGGCAGTCACTACTCACTGGTGAACAACAGACTGGAAAATGGAATAGAAGAAGGGAACTGAGCACAGTTTGTTTCTCCATGATGTTTTGCCATATTCATTTTTACTTTTTTGTTTTTGTTTTTAAGCACCATGCATAATGTCAAAATTTCAATTCTCTCAGGGATCACTTTCCAGAGGGAAACAGAGAAATCCAAGGCAGGCTAAGAAGACATTTACCACGTCCCTTTTCAAAAGCACCAAGAAATCACTAATTTTTGGAATAGTGCCAAAATTTTTTTGCAGCTTTCAGATAGAAACTGTGCCCCTGCAGGGGAGGAAAGGTATCTAGGGATGAAATTCAGGAAGGTGGTCATGAAAAGAGGAGTCATTGATCAAAGAGATGCTGCTCCAAAATTTTCTGCAAAATCTCAATGAATGGGATTGGATTTAGGGTTGGGTTTCAATTGGGCATATTCAAACCTGCTTATCCTCCTAGGAAAAGAATGAGGTTATTAAAAAAAATGCACACATGAATCATGGTTTAGCAACCATGAGGAAAGAAATCAGAATGCCCTTCTGTAAAAAAAGAGATTAAATTGGCTTTAAACCAGTCTTTTTGGGCTCTGTACTACTCCAAGAGACTTTAATTACTTCATTTTTTTAATCGGATGACTTATCTGGAGACATGCCACTTTATTTTTAACTAAAGAAACTGACTGTACTTGTGGTCTGTGGATTAGTTGTCCTCAGTGTGCAAAGATAGCAGAGTTCACCCAGCCGGGAGCGAACCAGGCTGCATATTGATGGAAGGGCTAGCGAGACAGGCAGACTCAGTCAGCAGTTGTTTTCTTTTGTGCTGGGTTTTCTTTTTTACTTTCAGAATAAAGAAAAGGAAATGAGGGAGGAGGAGAAAGAAGTAAAATGGGACACAGGAATTGATGTAATACCCTCCAGAAATATTTGAAGGTCATCTGCCTTAAAAAAGGGACAACATTATTTTAGAGGGCTTGGGAGGCAATTCATTAAAACCGATGAGGTGTAAATAAGCAAAGAAGACTGGATGGGGGAAGATTCTGTTTTTCCCAGCAGTTCCCAGAGCCAGCTCTGCAGCCTGCCCAGGCACAGCTTTTACAGGAACCCAGGCTGGGCAGCTCGTCCTGCCAGGGACATGGGCACTTCCGTCTCTGTACACTGAATGGGGTTTTATCCCTCAGGAAAGCTTCAGAGCTAGTTTGTATTTCCATACATGGCCACATCACAGAACCACAGAATGGCTGGGTTTGAAGGGTCCTTGAAGATCATCTAATTCTGACCCCTTGCCATGGGCAGGAAATCCTGCACATCTATCCTAGAGAGTGCATTTTGTGCAAGGTCATCTGCAGTAGCTTCTGATGCTTTTCTTTTTCCTGCTGCTCCCAACCAGGCCAGTCTTGGGGGGTGTGTCCGCATGATCGTGACAGGCGCTGCCCCCGCCTCCCCGACCGTCCTGGGCTTCCTGCGCGCCGCCCTCGGCTGCCAGGTGGGTTTGTGTGCCTGTTTGTGTGCCTCTTCATCCACTGCGAGCAACAGAACATGGGGGATTGAAGAAAGGAGATGCATTAGACCCTCAGAACTGCATTTAGGACAGCTGTACCAGGATGGATCCAACAGCAGCAGGGCTTGGGCAGCCACGGAGTCCTGGTACACCCAGAGCTCAGTGGGGTGGAAACAGCCCTGGGATGGCAGTAGTAGCAGGCAAGAGATGATTTCACTCTGGGCATCCCCAGAAAAACCCCATAGGCTCATCCCACCCACCTCTCAGCACCAAATTGAGTATATGCAATTAAATGTGTTTGTGCAAGTGCTGGGAACTTCACTACATGAGTTTTATTCTATATATAAATGGAGAGAGCTAATCTTCAGATGTCAGCCTAACCCACTTGAGGTGTCCACTGCATTATTTCTCTGTGATAAGAAGCCCAGGGCACCTGAAAGGTCTCATTTGAGAGCCCCAAATTGGTCAGGAAAAAAAAAGGGTGGATTTTCTAAATGTCCCCACAAAAGTCCCTTTTTCCCCCACCAATAAGTTCCTCTCATAATGTAGCATATGTCCTGATGCAAAAGCTAAGTGCTCAACTCATCATCTCCATGTTTTCAACGTTAGAGGGCCATGATCTTTCCTAGTTATGTAAATGGAGTTTTGTACTCAGTAGAAGCCAGGGACAATGTCCCCGTGGCAAATGGGCACCCACACCTTGCAGCTGCAGGCTCAGCTCTCAGGACCGTGCAATGCTTTGGATTTCAGTTTGTAATAGCGAAATCTTTTATGATCTTGTAAAGATACCTGTCTCTTTGTCAGGTTTATGAAGGCTATGGCCAAACAGAATGCACAGCTGGATGCACCTTTACAACTCCAGGTGACTGGACATCAGGTAATTATTTTCTTCCACCATTTGAAGGAATAAAAGAAACGCACATTCCTTTAGGAAATTATGGACTGTAACATCAAGGCCAGGCTAGATGGGGCTTGGAGAAACCTGATCTAATTGATTGTGTTCCTGCCCATGACAGGGGGTTGGAATGAGATGAATATTAAGGTCCCTTCCAACCCACACCACTCTATGCTATTTCAGAATAGGTTTTGTATCCAAAGAGGAGGTGTCGGTATTTAGTTTTAATAGTGCAAAACCTTAATTAAGGAAGTTATTTCTGCACACACACAGACACAGCTCCTGCAAGAAAATCCAGTGTATCTACAACTATGCAAGTAACTAATGATAAAATGCTAATTATTTTTTATAGGAGAGATGACAAGTGACTTGATAACTTTGATTTCCAGGTCATGTAGGAGCCCCTTTGCCCTGTAACTTAATCAGATTGAAGGATGTGGAAGAACTGAATTATTTTGCTTCCAAAGGAGAAGGAGAGGTAGCAAATCACATTTTTATATCAAATTCTCACTAGTTAACACTGTATGAAGTAGTTTATAGAAGCATTTTACCTTTGTAGGGTGCATGGTTGCTAATGGGTTGCATAGTGCAATCAGGAAAGGAAAACAGCGGTTTAACAATAGAGCAGCAAAGAATTAATGAAAAAGGAGCTGTGGCAGTACTTCCAGCCTGATTCCTTGAACTGCTAACACTGAACTAATTAGTTCAGCTAAGAAGAGCTGAATTGCTGTGATTTCTACATTGCTGTGATTTCTATACTACACAAAAGTTTAACTTATTGAAATAACTTTGTTACTTTTAACTGCAAATGGAATGCAAATCAACTTCAAACAAATCAGTTTTGCAAACCCTACTTCGTATTTCCATTAGCTTGAAAAAATCCATAGATAGTTTAATAACCCAATCTATTTTAGTTTCATGGAGCACAGTCATTAAAATATTTCAAATTTTGTGAGTTACTACTTAACTTGTATTTATAGCAGAATAAGAAAATAATTCATCATCACCCCTGGTTGTTTTGCAGATCTGTGTGAAAGGACCCAATGTTTTTAAAGGTTATTTGAAAGATGAAGAGAGGACAGCTGAGGCGCTGGACCAGGAGGGCTGGCTTCACACAGGAGACATTGGAAAATGGTTACCTGTGCGTACTGGACACACACAGAGTTCTCATGGCAATTGTATTATCCCATGTAAATTTTCAAGCACTGAAGTTAGGTCTCCAAGCAGGTTTATCTTTACAAAGGATTAAGTTTATATTTGGCAGAATAAGCTCAATATGTCAGTGAAGCATTTGAAAGCACAAGAGGCTCTGTTAAAGATAGACTGCTTGCTGAGTTTCTGTGGTTAAATAACTTTTCTGGGAATTCTTATTTCTTTCTCCTAACAGAATGGGACCCTTAAAATTATTGATCGGAAAAAGCATATATTTAAACTCGCTCAGGGAGAATATATTGCACCAGAGAAGATAGAGAATATCTACATCCGCAGCGACCCTGTTGCTCAGATCTATGTCCATGGAGACAGCCTGCAGGTACAAACCAAGCTTTCAGAAAATCTTACTTTACTCTTAGTAGTTAGAAGACAGAGAGCTGGGCATGAATGAAGGGAGAATGTGAGTGGATCACACCACATTGTCTGCCTCCTGCTTTGGAGCTGGCTGACAGCCAGGCAGGAAATGAGCTGCTGGTGTGACCCTGAGCAGCTTAGAGAATGCTATAGCCAAAGATCAAGCCTTTAAGTTGGCTTTGGTGTCACTCTTTGGGTCTCCAATGCCAAATGTCCTTTGCCACCCTGATTGTGGTAAGCCAGGCAAAGGCAAAGCCACTGTTGCCCCCACACTGCTTGCCCATTCTGACCACTCTGTTAATTTGCACATTTATAAACACACCTACAGTTTTTGAAACCATGGCAATTCATTGTCTGCATTCAAGGCTCACAAACATGAGCCTTCCCTTGGCACCTGGGACTTGCAGGGCCATGTGAGTTATTAATGTCCAAGAGGAGCACAAACCCAGCTGAGGGTATTAAAACTGCTGGTACATGCACAGTCACATACAACCTTTTATCTGAGAAAAAGGCACAGACATCAGAGTGTACTTCATGATGATATGTTAGTAAATTATTGACATAATTAAACAAGAAATGGTAAACATGCAGAAATTCAGCTGACTTGTGCATTCACTTCAATGTAGAGCCTGGAATGTGGTTCAGCTTTCACCTGCAACTCTCTTTCTCCTTTACCTACAGGCCTTCCTGGTGGGAATTGTGGTGCCCGATTCTGAAGTTATGCCAGGTTGGGCAAAGAAAAGAGGGTTTGAAGGAACATATGCAGAACTCTGTAAAAATAAGGTCTGTATCTGCAGTGCAGACTTTTTTTTTTGCTGTAGCATTGTGTGTGCACAATACTGTTTCTAGGAATGACAATTTCAGTGACAAGAATTATTTCCTCACTGAACATTCAGCAGGGTTGACCTGGATCCAGTGATATGTGTTGATTGGTGGTACCAACCTCTGCCAGCTCTGGTGGGGGTGGCAGGGCAAGAGTCTGTCTTGCAGAGAAAAACAATACAGCAGGAGGAGAGGTTGTGTTTGCTTTGATTTCTTAAATGAGACGACTAAATAAGATTTATCACTGGTCTTCTCTGTGGTGACCAGCAACAGGACCAGAGGGAAGGGCTGAAGTTGTGTCAGAGCAGGTTTAGGTTGGATATCTGGTTTTTCCCAGAGAGGCTGGGTGGGTGCTGGAACAGGCTCCCAAGGGGACTGGTCACACCATCAAGTCTGAGAGAGCTCAAAGAACATTTGACAACATTCTCAGGCATGTGGCATGACTCTTGGGGCTGTTCTGTGCAGGGCTGGGAGTTGGATTCCATGATCCTTGTGGGTCCCTTCTAGCTCACGACATTCTATGATTCTATAAAAAGGACCCCAGTCTTAAAGACATGCTCTCTGATACTGAGGAACTGCATTGGGTCACATCAGTGAACACAGAGCCACTGAACCATCCCTGTGGTGTCTGTGGGCAATGATTCTGCAATGAAGTCTGGCAGATGGCTGAAGGACTGTAAATTTAACAGCTATGTCACATAGCTGGTTTGAAAATAGAACCTTACTTTTCATACCAAGGAGACACTTTACATCACCACACTTAAATGTAACATTTATACACTACAATAGTATTTTGGTAATTACATATTAACTGTTAGTAAGGCACTTGAACTTTAGTCAGAAACACTTTAATTGGTGAACAGTGAGCACTATCTGCATGTAAGGTTCACTGTTGTAGCTGATGAGGAATTTCTGTGTTTGAACGCAGGAACTGCAGCAAGCGATAATGGAAGACATGGTACGGTTAGGGAAGGAGAGTGGGCTTCACTCCTTCGAGCAGGTAAAATGAAACATCATTCACTGTGGTCAGACAGGCATTTTGTCTGTGTAGAAGAGGGATTTGTCAGCATTTATGATGTTACTACAAATCTTTGCTGCAGCTGTGCATGATGTTTTTGGAAAGAGCTTTATTGCTGGCAAGTTGTATTTATTCCTTTGGAAAAATGTATTTGCTGTGATTCTGCTTCCTGCCCATGTTTGAAATTTGAATTATATTTAGTGAAAGTTTTGGCTGCAGAGGTCAAAATCTAAATCAGGGACATGGATAATCTCCAGACTGACAACCAGAGGTCAAAATAAACATCTGTAGGAGTCTGACTTTTCTGCCACTGAAAGCTCTGTTAGAAATTGGGTCACTAATTAGTACTCTTATACCTGACCTCGAAATGCTGCTGGTTTCTTTATTCTCAGTCAATGCACTAGTTCTTTCCTGCTTGTGTAAATATTTCTGCAAAAGAGCTACAAACACTTCAGATGGGAAGATCTGAAATCAACCATGGATTACATAGCATTAAAAACACAGAAAAATTATCCACCCCATTTTGAAATGTCAAATGCTTATTTGTGTTTAAAAAATGAACATCTTCATCATTACATATAATTAGCTAGGGCCTTTTTGCTTTTGTTTAGACTGTTTCTGGGTGATAATTCTAGCAAGTAATTCACCATATTGTAGTGGAGCAGAAGCATCATTAAACATAACCCTGTTATTCCTAATTTCTCAGTTACCTATGCAAATGAAATGATAGCAAAAAGAAATTTATTTAAAAATAATTCAGTACAAAGCATAGTTTTTAATGCACATAATTGTCTATGCTAATAAGTCTTGTTTGCTCTGCCATGGTCTTCACAGTGTGAAATATCCTCAAATAATCCATTCCACCAGCAGTTTTCAATTAATAAAGGATAAAGTAGTGAGGAAAGCCTTGTCATCTTTCTAAAAATTTGAATAAAATAATAATAGAATAGAATAAAAAATAAATTATACAGTTTTCAAAATTAAAGGGCTTCAAAACTTCATCTCTGTTGCAATATGTAATCTTAAAACCAAACTTTGAGCCAGATACTGTCACTAATGTTCACATGGGATGGGATCCCCTGTTTATGGGGATACACTTTGTCATCCACGTCCTTGTCTACAGCTTGGATCTCTGTCTTGGGAAGGACAAGTGTGGCTTCAATAACCATCAGCTTCCAGGATCTGAAAGCTAGTGCAGCAAATGGGGGAGCATTAATAGTGTGAACACTGATTTATGAAGGATTGCATGGGGGCAGGACCTGGACCACGATGCTTGCAGGGAAAATGAATCACCTATCTAAGGAATACAAAATGGATTTGCAGCCTATATCACTGCAACTCCCAGCCAAGCAAACTGCAAAGCAGTCTGGCTTGAGGAATCACAAAAGCAGCAGATGGCTGGGGAATTTTGTCTTAAATCAGTGGACTCTGACCAGTCACGCAGCAGTTTTCTGCTTTCTTCCACACCAGCACGGGAAGGAAAAGCTCACTCCCATCTGTGCTGCCAGGCTCCCTGCTGTGCTCAGAGCCACTGCCTCAAACAAGGGCAGCTTTGTGAAATGCCATTTGCACAGGCTAAAAGATTTGTATCGCTTTAATTAGCAAAAGATGATCATCATATACACGCTTTGTGCCTGCAAAGCTTCATGATAATTTTGCAAGATTGAATCAGTGCTGTTTACTTTTGCAGTGGGGTTGAGATTTCCTAGCACAACTCCCTGCCCTTGCCCTCTCCCCCACTGCCTTTCATCTGTGTGAAACTGCAGTGATGATTTCACACTGTCTCTTGTGTGCTGCCTCGCTGTGCTCTGGCCTTGCTTTCATACAGAAAAGAAGTTTGTGTGCTCATTCTCTTGGAAACCTCCCTTCTGTGGGCAGGGGATGGAAATCCTGGGGACTCAGCAGAAGAGTGCCCTGGATTTGAGGCACCACCGGAGGGAAGCACAGCAAAAAAGTTAATGCTTATTCAGTGTGATGCCTGTAACCTTTGCTATAAATATATTCCTCTTTTATTTTAGGTCAAAGCCATTTATATTCACTCTGATATGTTCTCGGTGCAAAACGGTTTGTTGACACCAACATTAAAGGCTAAGAGACCGGAACTGAGAGATTACTTCAAAAAACAAATAGAAGAGCTATATTCAAGCATCTCCATCTGAAATCATGGGAAGAACCTTCTGAGTAATGGACTTCATAGCAATATTAGAATAATACTCAAAAAGTACAGAGCCAGAACGACACTGCTGAAATGGATAAGCATCTGAATCTTAAATATGAGCTTTTCATTTTTCTAGCATTTCATCACTAACCATAATTTTCCCTTCTTTTTGCCATCAGGTGTGATACAATTTCTTTTTTACTCTAGGTACACAGTAAGGCACTACTAAAAGTTATGCTAAATTGCCACAAAATATGCAGAAATTTCAATTTATGACCCAGTAAATTATGGAAGCATATCTTATAAATAACTACAAACATTTCTAATTAAAATAGGGAAAACTTCAGGTATGTCTGATATTTGATTGTATATAACCTAATATATTAGAAACTAAAATAATAAATAATTCAATAATGTGGTCTACCTCAAATAATCAGTGATTGATGGTGAAAGTAAAAGTCTATGTTCTCTGATTTGGAACTTCCAGCTGGATATTGGTTTATATAGTAAGTGATAGTTTTAAAATTTTTCAGGACATAAATGACATTGATTTGATTTAATCATTGATGACTTAACAACCAGAACAGAAATAGGAAGGAATTTCCCACTATTTGTACTTAATAGACCTATTAGTATATTACATCCAATGGATTAATGTTACCTTGAAATTACAAGAACAGGGTAGGAAGCAATAGCACAGAATTCCCACTATTTCCTTTTCACCAAATCATAGTTTATCCATCGTATGCAGAATCTGCATTAGGGCTCCTTTAGTCCAGTGCACTCACAGACATCTGAACTGCTCAAACTGAAAAGGTTGCAAAAGCATTGCTGGCTCTGTGGTGGCTTTAGGTGGGAGTTCACGATAATCCACATGCTCCCAATCCCTAATTTATTACTTCACATGCTGCTAATACTGCATAGTCCAGCTGGACTAACTCCCTTTCAGAAACAGTGCTAAAGAAATGGAGCACAAGGAATAAGCTGTGATTCTGGCTGGGGCTTAGCAAAATGAAAGGCTTTGGGAAAAGATCAGCCTGAGGTGCAGCAGCAGTGTGGAGGATCCTTTGTCTGGCCATGCAAGGGGAAGGAATAGTGCCCCAAAAGACCCATGGGGGTAGGCTAAAGGCTGTGTTAGCTGGTGCTGTGCAAGGTGTCACCGTATGGCAGAGCAGTGGACGTGGTGGCAGAAAAGCCTGTTATGGGAATGTCTTTGTGGTCAGACGTCTGGAAGCATCAAGTCCCATTGGCATCACTTCCAATGGCCTCTCTGGGATAAGCAGCACGTTGTCTGGATAAAACAGATCTCTGTGGTCATCTGAAAGAGTGCAAATCTGACAAGGAGTAGGAACAGACTCTAGAGCTCCCTCTTGGCACAAAGCACGGTACAAGGCAAAGAGAAAACTGTCACGTCAAGTTGCTTGAATACTTGGACTGTCAGTGGCTTCTTTCTGCTAAACAGGGTCCTAAATATCTGTGTATTTTACTAGCTGATGTTTGTTGCACCAGTGCATACTAGCATGGAGCTGTGCCTGCTAGATCTTTGCTAGGACAGTGGAAGCACACTTATTTTCTCTCTTATAGTGGAATCCACTGTAGATTTTTGAAGCTAAAAGTTTCAATTTTTAATCTAAACAGTATCTTATTTTCTCTCTGAAGTTCTGTTGCATGCTTCCAAACGAAATAAATCGAATTACTAAGTTAGTGTTATATGAAGACTGATGTATTCCAGTGATTTCAGAATAAAATGATACATAGGAAACCATATCAGTAACATAATGACTGAAACAATGTGGCAGTTTGTTTTATCAAATGTGCATTTGATCCCTTTATGCACCTGAATCCCTTTATGCACCTGATTCCTCATTTGATTTCAGTGCCATGACTCATATCAGTCCAAAGCAAGTAAAGAAATATCTGAGATCTGATGGGATCATAATTTTTCACCAATGTATGCAGCAATAGCAACCCTGGGGAATTTGTGTGCGCCATGTCAATGGATGATAGGGATTATTACATAAAATCTGCCTCTTTAGGTCAAGTCATAAAGGATTTTTATCTCAGTGGAGTTTAGTTCATATCCTTTTTGTATCAGCCAAAAGACAGTTATACATACACAACCTTCAAAGCAATGGAGAATTAAATTCAATACAATTTCCTGTCTGTTTTAATGCAACAGTTTAAAATAAAAAAACCCAAACCCTAGTCATCCAAGTAAGTAGAGAAAAGCTATTTTTCGCTGATTTTTTTTGCCATTTGAATTTAATTTACTTTTCTCATAAGGTGATTTCAGGCTTTTTGAGACAACTAAACTCTGTATAAGTATAGCAGATCCCAATACAAGTTTATTAACAGCTTACATGGCTGTTATTTTTATATATATGATGCTGAATAATATATCTATATTCTTCTTTTGGTGTTTGATGCAAAATGTGAGATGCACTACAGCCAAATACATGAACACCAAAAGAATAAGAAAGAAAAAATGCAGACTTGGCCACACTTGGATGATGCAAAATCTGAGCTGGTTTTTGTCACACCGAAAGTGTGAATGCTTTCAGTACTTGTGAAAAATTATATAAATAAACTAAAAGGTCTCTTTTATACTTGTATAATCAGATTTTCCTCTGCCCTCTCTTGCCATAATCATAACGATGTTGTAAGAGATTAACACTTGAAAAAGAGACATGCGTAAGGCATGAGCTAGCCTCAATCCTGCTTCTCCTCAAATTCCAGGAATATTTATTTTGTATTGAGCTTTCTTAAACTCAAACACTTCTTGTGACCACCAAGGAAAAATCCCTAGGGCTGTCCAACAACTAGGTGGGATTGTTTTGTTTTGTGGGGTTTTTTGTTTGTTTGTTGTTTGTATTTTTTTTTAACCTTAAGATAATTAATTACAAAATTAGTTTCTATTATTCATCTTAAAGAGTGGCAACTCTTTTTTCAGTCAGTTTTACAGTTGCAGTACTGCATTCCTGGACACATTAAACATGGGAGGTTCTTCCTGGGCCTGGTGCTATGCCTGTGGAATCACTGGAAGACTCTCTTATATATAAAAAAACCACAATAAAATACATTTTCCAGGACGAGACTCTTGCTTAGTTATATATTTTGTATGTTCTTTGCTTGATATATTGCACAGAAAAGAAATCTGTTCTGCCAAAATGCACAAAGTGTGAGCAGAAACCAGACCAGAGTCTTTAACCCCATTTGGGCAGGAAATACATGGAATAATTCTGTCCTGAAAGGCACATTTGCAGGTTAAAATGCTTGATGTACATCAGGTGAGATAGAGGCAATGAGTTTTTATTGCTAAAGAACCATTTTGCAATCTGCCCTCACTGTTAGTCAGTATCTATCAGCAACAGTAAAGTCCAGTCTCATTTTTGCCATGAATATAAAATTCTCGTGTGTAACAAAATAATCTGATCTTAACCTCTGGAATGAAATTAACTTAGGTTTTTTTTTTAGTTTTACATGTGTTAAAAGCACAAACTGCTGATCTATATGTAAATAAATGCTACAAGATGAATGTAAAATGGGAAAGAATATACTATTTTTGCATGGTAATAGGTTACTTAAAGACCTCTTGATGTCTTAGAAAAAAATGGAAAAAGCATTTCTATTGGCGTACTCTTTGTATCTTGGTTTCCTCTGGGGAAAAAAAATCAGAAATAAATCATTGTTTCTTCTTGGAATTGATGTTCTTCAGTATTTTGCACATTTAGTGGATTCTGTACCACCTTTGCGCCTGTGAAACAGTGAAGCTTTTCAGAGAAGAAATCTGGATGCCTGTAGCCCAGAAGTGAAAAAGTTTTAGATCCCTTGAATTCATCCAAAGAAAAATGTTTTCTGAGGCATCTGGAGTCTCTTTAAGCCCTTCATTTAAGCTTTTTGTTATGTATTTTGGCAAAGTAAAAGCAGCCAACAGATGAGGCATTTTGGTAAGTGTTGCCTATTGTATTTTCAACTGAAAGTGAAGGGGGGTAAAATTTAACATATACATTTGTGTAAAAAAAAATCCTAACTTATTAAAAAATTTTCAGTTTTGGTATTTTAGCATGTATATCAAAGAGTCATCTATGGAAACTTTTGTAAAGAACTAAATTCTCTCCTTTCTCAGAACTTCTCATAAGATTTTCTCGTGGACTGACAGAATAAAAGCTCTTTTATAAAATCTGTTGTTCCTCCAGCACTTTGTCTTCACCATCGGTATAAAGTCATTCGGAATGTGTGCCTAAACTAAATGTATTGTAAAAAGAAGAAATAATGTAAAATAAAATAACGACCAAAACCATACTGGGACATGAGATTGATTTTAGCAATCTCCTATGAAAACAAATTGTTGTAAAGTTCTCTGAAGATGCAGCAGTCTTTCTGTAATGGTTTCATTTTTAAAAAAAAATTATTTTAAATCAATAATAATATAATCAAATGTATATGCTTGTTTAATATAAATTGACAATTGGGAATGCATAATATTTTTTCAGACTGTGTCTAAACAAATAAAGTTTCAAACCAATCGGGCTCTATTCGGGTTTTTGTGTGCACTTTTATCTCCCTTCACATAGATATCCAGAAACTCCTGGAAGTGTCCAAAGCCAGGTTGGATGAGGCTTGGAACAACCGGGTGTAGCAGAGGGCATCCGTGCCCATGGCAGGGGCTTGGAACAGGACTGTGTTTTGAGTCCCTTCAACCCAAATCATTTTATGATTCTATACACTCTATTTTTTCAGGTAATGAAGCGATGAGATTCCTCCTCTCTACAAACTGCAGCTGACACACGGGGTCGGATCAGTGCAGGGACTGTGACACACACGATTTATTTACTCCATTTTCATACACGAGTTTTTTCCCGGTCAGGGCGGCGAGGCGCTGGCATGGGCTGCCCTGGGCATGTTCCAGGCGGGGTCGGACGGGGCCCGCACCCGCCGGACGGGACGAGCCGTCCCTGCCCACTGCGGGTCCCTCGCGGGGCCGCTCCCT
>JBBMKD010000034.1:7589315-7602284 GCA_037834095.1 Argya squamiceps
AGCGCCTCTCCCGGGCGGCGGCGGGGCTTGGGGTGCAGGAGCTGGGCCGGTACCGGCGGGAAAGGGTGGGGGAAAGAGGACCGTACACTCTGCTTTGTCTGGTGTGTTCTCCTGGGTAAAGATGCTGGGCAGGGTAATCCGGCCAAGGTTTTTTACCAATAGCGTCCTCGGTGTTCCTCCAAAGGTTTGTTCCTCACACCTGTGCCCAGCGCAGCGGGTCCTGTGTGAGGTTGGGAAGGTTTTCCATGTGAGGTTTCTCGTTATCCATGGCCCTCACCGCTTGGTGAAAGGTTCTGGAAACAGGAGTGTTACTTGTTTTTTAGCTGCTAGTTAGCAATACGAAGGATTTTTCCTTCTCTAAGTGCCTCCTCTCCATTTAATCGAGTTGGAAGGGAGCACTGAGAAATGGCTAGACAAAAGCCTTGCTTACCTTTGGGAAAATACTTCAAGAATTGCTCGAAATGGTTACTCAAAAGGAGCTGCCTCGTTGTTGAACGCAGTGCAGCAGATACCAAGCTAAGAATTTCAGACCTGTTGAGAAAAAAATGCAGTTCAAGGGAAGGGATGGGAATCAAGTGAAGGCTGACAGAGTATGGGCAAGACCAGCATGGGATGTCTTGATCTTGGTCTGTTCTTGGAAATTTAAAACTAAGGCTTTGCTGTTAGAGGGTACAGCAAACATTTGCTGTTGCCTTGTTCCTGCCCTGCTGGCTCCTGCTCTTGTATGTATTTAGTGCTCCTGTGCACAGGACTGGGTGCAACCAGCTGCATAGAGGTCTTCCATATGCTCGAAAGAAAAGAAGGAAAAGGATGAGTCCTGTCCATGTATCATCCTGTCCTGAATTCCCAGGAAGCTTCATCTGAAGGCGTCTGTGTGGCCCTGGGGAAATGCAGTGACTCAGACCCAGGTTTTAGTGTGGGGATCCTTTGCGGTCATAAAAGTGTAACTCTAGAAAGCTTGACTGTTTCTAGCTCTTGGATAATGAAAGCAAAGCACAAAGCTAAATGACTTACAAAATTAGTTTTAGGATAAGAAAATATGTCTCTGAAATTTGCTTGGTTACTGATTGATTGTGTCATTAATGCCCTTTGGGATTATATACAGTGAGGACCAGTTCATGTAGGTATCCTTGATACTCCTAATAAACTCCATTTAAAACTGATTTGTACTTAAACTACTTGAAATCAAGGTAAATGTTGTTTCCAAGGTGGTGGTTTTTTTCTTTTTAATCAACAGGTTTCTAAAACATGAGAAGTATTCCTTTAAGTCTGCTTTTTGTTTTGTCTTGATATACTGCTGAAAAAAGCAAATTCAAATTTTACATTGTTTGTGATAATAGGGTCCAAAAGTGTTACAAGTGTAGAAGGTGAGAACAACTAAAGGTTCCCTGTTAGAAATAATGATCTAAATTCTAACATTGAAATTGTCATTACTGAACTGAATATTTATTCTCTAGGCCTGAAGAAAAAGTTCAGTCGGAAAAACTTACCAAAGATTAAAGAAAATGTTGGATATACTGAAGAGAGCTCTTCATGCAACCAAAGGTCAGCGAGAACTCATTCAAACACAGCATTGTTAAGACTTGCTAGTAAATGATTGTTTTGCTTTGTGAGAGGGCTCTTGAAACAATGCAGTCCGAATTATCAGTGCACTCATGTTTGTCAGATTATTTATTGACACCTCATAAAGACATTTTGGAGTTGTTGCTTTTATCTAAAACAGTGTAGCTCTGTGATTGAACTTGGCTCTGGTTTTCAGTTGCAGCAATCAAGTGACTGCCAGAGAAACAACAGACTTCAAGATAAAAGAAGAGGAACCAGAAGAAAGCAGTGTACCACTGAAGGTGAAAATGCTGTCTTGCTTTTTATCTACTAGTGATGGAGGATAAATCAGAGAAATGTGACACTTAAATTCTTTCTCTATTCAGATAAAATTTCCTATGAATTATGTCTGTGTGTGCCCAGACATTTTTCAGGCTGAACCTGGATGTTTTGGATCACATTTTCTGTGTCTTTGGCCAGAATAAAACCTGTTGGAGCTACCGGTAGCATGAGAAAACATCAATGCTAATTATCCTGGACAAGGCAAGGCTGTAGGAATTGTGTTGTGGAAGAGATCTCAGTAGATTGTGATTCCAGAGAATTGCTGACTTCTAGGTCAGGTACAGACCTTTGGTCTACAGGTCGCTGATGCTCTTTCTTGTGTTATTAAAACTGGAACAAAGTGGTTGGAGCTGAAGTGTTACAGGACAGTTAATACTGCAGTGGCAAGAGAATAGTGAACCAGGTGTGTTTGAACTGAAATCTGCTGCAGCAAAGGGCACAGGTGATACTGGTATAAAACTATTTTTTCTTTAAAATGTTACCTACCAATTATTTGCATTTTCTACAAAATGCCTAGTTTTGTACAATCTACTGCCTACTCATCATAGATGCTTGTATTTACAGAAATGGTGCAGGATTCTGAAAGTGAGGACTGGGTGTCTGAAAAAAATAAAATCAAAAGACAATAAAATTCATTACTCCACCTCTGTTGTGCATAAGTTCAGTTGATGTCGTTATGTCTTCAGTGGCAGTCTCATCCAGCAAAGATGGCAGGATCAAGTGGGATATTCATCATGAATTTTAGAGCTGTAAGATTGCAGATTTATTAATGTATGTACATGAAAAACCCTGCTACGAATTACACTGTGAATAGCATGCTTAAATAGTGAAGTACTAGACAGTGAGTTTTCTCAGCATCTACTAATGTAGGATGATATTTAAATGCCTTTCTTAGTCTACATTCAGTTTTCTCAGGTTGTTTGTATTGGTCTTTTAATTTTAGGAATCCAAAATAATGAACTTTGAAAGTAAAGGAAGTTTGGAAAACGCTGAAGTGACTTCAAGTGAGTATAATGACAATGCATTATACTATTAAATGTATTTTATATCAATATTAAACTAAATGTAAAATTCAGTATATAATTTAATTTCTGTAAAAGTACTGGTCTTATACTGTGCTGGTGTTGTACTGGTTCTGGCTGTGTGGTATTAGAAAGTGAAGGTTTTGATACCACTGGCTGAACTTCTGCCTCTTACTGCAGCCTGGGCTCACATGAATTGGTTGTAGGCAGCACAGACAGACCCACAGACCTGAGCCCAGCCTGTTGGAAACCACATGATCTTGGTTTTATCATTTGCAGAACTAGTTGTGGACATGAATTCTTCAGTTCACTCCAAACTGCATTTCTAAAAGCTTGTGACCTATTTAAGAATTACCCCACTAGAGGCTAAATTCTTCAGGTGTGTCTTGTGAGCCTTGGGCAAAGAAGGTATCTTCTCTTGGCTTATGGTAGTGTATGGAAGTAAACAAAGGATGCCCTTTGTTTGCTTCTTTAACTGTATTATGACTCATTATAAGATTCTGACATGACAATATTTAGCTCATTACAGGAATGAAACTCAGATAAGGAAATCCTGATGGTTTGTACAAAATGATAGATTTTTTTTAGCCACCTTTTTTTCTCTTTCTTTAGGTGGAGAAATTACTCTTCCCACAGGTGTTTCCACCTTTCTCATAGAGTGTTTAGATGAAGATTCAGCTGCAGATTTTAGCACTGCTAGTGACAGCCTGAAGCCTTATTCATCCCCTGAAACATTCAGAAAGGATGATTCGGGTGAGAGTTTTGGGTGACTTTTTTTCAGTTTTTTTTTTAATGTAGAAAGTGTGAGGAGACTGTCTACAATAGAAAGACTTTCAGCCTCCCTTGGTGTGACTCACCAGGTCACATTTTTGCTTAAAATGGAACCTGTGTATCTGTCCTCTCATCTGCTGTGAATCAGGTCCTTGTGTAATTTGAATCCCACTTTAAATCTGAAGTACTCACTGTTGACACAAGCTGTTTATTGGGAATGACCCACAAATGTGTGTTCAGTCAAATTCCTTCCAAACTTTTCTGCAACTGTTTGAGCCAAGACAATGCTTTAATTTTGCTTTTTAGTTCCTGTCCTGCAAATGTGATTGCTTTCAGTTTGGTCACAAATCTAATAACTCAGTGAATTTCAGCATAAGAAATCTGCACTGATATTTTTTATGTCCAGAAAGATGCAGTTTTTACTCGGTGGACCTTGGCAAGTACAAGAACTCTACCCTTCTGGACTCCAGCAAAGCAGTGACCATAGATAAGATACCACAGATCTCAAATCTTTCAGCAATATTAGGTAATTCTTTTCTACAATACTTTCACTCTGGTGTGAGGAACCTGTATAAAATATGTAATGATCATTTTATGTAAGGTCTGTCTGCATAATAGAGAGCAGCTCCCTGCAAATGGTCTGTGTTTGCTTCTAGTATTGTGCTTTGTAAGTCAGTTTGCACTAAGAAATTGTCTGGTCTAAGCTGGCATAGCTTCTGCATTTAAAGTTTAGCTTTCATGTTTTGGGTTTTTTTTAGAACCTGTCCCAGAGGAGTTTCCAGACCGATGCATCAGGAGGTAATCGCTGCAGCAGATTCTTTGGTGCACCTAAATGTTCAGACTCTTCTGAGAGATACTTAAAAGAAAAGCCAGTGCAAATAAGCCTCTGCTCCTGCAAACACATCTGTGGAGTGTCAGCTACCTGTGTCCTCATTAACTTTGACATTGGTGTAATTTATCCCTTTTCACTCAACCTGTATTTTCTGAGGATTTTCTAATTAATAGTTTGGTTTTTTAAAATGTTAATATTCATTCAGTATAGTTGTTCTTTTCTTTTTCTCCTCTTCTAGAAAAAGACTATCAAATTGCTATTACAGTTCTTCAGCATCAAGTGTTTCAGCCACACTGGCAGGTAAAATATGACCTGAAGCAGTTGTACTAGCTGTGAGAACAGAATATTCTACCCAAACTTAAATGATTGCACAGTATTTAAACCAGGCTTCTACTGTGTCATTTATCTTCCAGCACAGAATAAACTCAGTTGTGTCTAGAAGGGAAAGTGTAAATTGAAAAATCCTCCCAGCAAATATGATTTGGTTCTAATTAATGTTTTAGGAGAAGAAAACAAAAACAACCAACCAACTCAAGTTTCACACTCTGTATTTCTCAATTTAATCACCCATGATGCTCCATGAAAATTGACATTTCTTATTTACCTTACCCGGGAACACAACTGTTTGTGTCATGCTCTTTACTTGAGCTTATTTCATATCAGCTGAGTCCCTGATGTAACTGCACTTCTGATCTGTGACTGATACAGTTCTGTCTGTGGCCCAGGTACCACATAATTTCCTCCTGCTGAATTTGGAGTGTAATGGCAGCAGAAGTTGCCACTGGTAAAGACTGCTGTGGTTATGCAGGTCTCTGGTCCCACAGTATTTATCCAGCTGTAAATAGCCAGGTGAACATAAGATTAATAAGCAGCCTTGTTTATGGCATGGGAGAGGAGTAAAGCAGTCCTGATGGTGGGGAGAGGGAGTCAGGGGTTATGTTGGAGAGAACTACTGTGTTCACATGGGTGGCTTTGGAATTACTCCTCTTTGAAAACCATCCTGTAAGACATTGGGTGGAGAGTAGCTGTGGTCTTTGTCTCAAAGTTAATTAATGTGTTGGAAATCTGTCACAGGAAAAAAGCTCTGTAAAATAACAGCTGCAAGAGAGAGAACTCCAGACCTAAAAAGTGGTATGCGCTGTTCCTCACCGTTAGGACCGGAAAGCAAGGTGAAAGATCCTTCATAAATCAGCAAGGCTGTAACACAAATGATTTGCTCCTTGTATGGGTGGAAAACTCCACCTAGAGGATTAGCAGTTCCTGCTACACTTGTGAAGCAGTGTTTGCAGCCAGGGCAGAGTGAAAATGTAGCTTGTGTCTTCCTCTTGGTGGAGGAATAATCATGGATGTCCCCAAGCTCCCTGTTTTCCAGACTGGCTGTGTCAGTGGTACTGAATTGGGTTGTGTAGAGCTTGACTGTGACAGGGGGACTCTTTTTTTTAGTGCTTACCAGGCTGTGGAGATTCACTTTGTAACACAAAATGTAATTATTTCCCTATTTAGCATGATAATCAAACAGCTAAAGGCAAAAGGTCGAAGAAAAGAGCAAGCCGTTTTAAGCCCTTAGAAGAAGGTTCCTCATCGTTTAGGCAGCTTGATGCTCCAGAAAACACGTCTGCCAGATCAAAGGGGTTCACAGCAGAAGTTCTACCAGCAAAACCCACAGATGCTGTGGTGGTGAGTATTGTGCCCCACTGATTAACACTGGCATGGAATGGAAGTGGGAGTTGAGAATCCTGACTGAAGTTACAGTTAAATAGGAGAAGTGCCACATCTGAAATGTCTGTGCTGCAGTAAACTAATTCTTTGTCTTAATTTTGGAGGGCATAAGACCAAAAAAAACCCTGAGTGACAGGAATTTCGTACTTACATCTGAAGAACTAGTAGGAATTCTTAATGGAATCCCTAAAGTATTGTGTACTTACAGGAGAATACTGTAAGAGTAATAATAAACAGCAAAGACTTTGAAACTGATACTGAGTTCTTCTCTGTTTTTGTTCAGCAAATGACTTCCACCATGCTAATCATGGAGGAAAATAAAGTCCTAAACAATCCTGGTAATGCTCAGCCTCTTGAGCTAGATGTGAGTGTCTATCTGATTTTTTTTTTTTTTAATTATTAAAACCAAAGAAATCATTGCTTGTGGCACATTCCGTTTCTGCCTATATATATTACACTGCAAACTGCACAACAAACTGATAAATTCTGGACAATTAAAAACCCCAAACAGCCCAGTCTAGGAGTTTGTTTTGTATTTTTACAAATGTAATGTAAAACCAGCACTAGTTTCCTTACTTGCACAAACACCTTGATTCAAAATTGATATTTAAATGCTGGTTTGAATTCTTTAGCAGTACAGGTAGTACAGTTCTGCCACTTGTCTCTTCACACTTGAGCTAGTGCATCGTTAGATAATAATTAGTAAATAGCTAGATTAATAAATCGAGAACACCAGAGTCTTGCTGAATTCCTAAATAATTTTTATTTAAGCAATAGAATGTCTTTTGCATGAGCCAACAAGCATTAGCCAGTGTGAATTGTTTCTGTTATTTAACTGGGCAGTTATTCATGTGTGTTTTGTTTTCTGACGGAGCTGTAGCTTAGCTTGTCTCCGGTGTGTAAAGCCTCACCTGGGGAAGACCTATTCCTGAATACCACAGGTCCATTTGTAAATTCAGAAGAAATTGTTCCTGCATCTCTGAGCTCAGAAAAAGAAATTGCTTCCCAAAGTCCAGAAGAAAAGAATATTTTAAAGGTTTTGATTTTGTTGCACTTCTTAAATCCAGTTTTATTGTGATAATTTTTACTGTACTGTATATTTAATCCTTACAGTATCAAAACTGCTAAAGAGAATGTTTAAAGCTTTGATGCTTTCTGGCACCCTTTCCAGTAGTATGTTGAGTGTACACAAGTAGTCTCAAATGTTTTCTAGTGACATGCCTTGAAATCTGCATGTAATTTCTAATTTCCCTAGAAGAAAGCTAAAAGAACATTTCTTCAGTGGGAATAGTTGTGTGAATGAAATGTCATTAATCTTTTCAGCCTCTGTGTGACAGACAAGAAATCTGCTCCATCATTAGACTGTCACCAGGCCAGAGGCCTTCCCGGCTCCAGCAAGTTCCAGTTAAGAGAAAGGAGTTCTTTCTTCCCAAAGGAGTGCCTGAAGGTAAAGGAGTACATAGACTTGGTTCACTGTGCAGGTGCTAACTGGTTAGCTGAGTGTTTAAAAGTTGTTGGGCTTCTTTTTAGAGTCTGAATTTTTGGAAAAATTGCAAGGCTAAAAAGAGTGAAAGATGCAGAAAACTTCCACTCTCTGGCTTAATACTGTTCTTGTGCAACAGTACTTTATTAAAATTGCACTAATGTTTTCTCCTGCAAGGATCTTTAGCACAGGAATTAATACAGGCATCAGAATTAAGGCCTTATTATTATTATGTGCTTTATTTCTAGGATGAGTAAGCCTGAGTTGAACCTTGGTATTCACTGCCACCCCTCCACCAAAGTAGTTCATTATCAGTAATGTTTTTCTTTAAAAATTATCAGTTTCTCATAAGGTTTCTGTTCTTTTCTCCTGAAACCCTTAACATAGGGAAAGCTCCTTTCTTCACTTCCTAGGTTTTTGTAAACAAAAATGACAACTGTGAACAAAACTGTCTCCTCACTTAATACAGATGTAAAAGCCCTTCCCTTTCCCATCTCTCGTGAAGTTTCTTGGTGTACCACTGGATGGCACATGTCTTCCAAAGTTTAAAGTGGTTCTTCTCCAAGTTTCCTGAAAGTCGTGTGTCATTTATTCTGTTTAAATTCAGTACAGAGATACTGCTTAAGTGTGGCAGCTTTCAAAAATACTGAATACACAAAAACTTTCATTTGCAGTCTGTTAGGTCCAAATGTCTTCTGTAGCAATGGGGAACAAAGAGACACAGACTCCCTTGTGTGAAGGAAATCACTTTATTGTAGCAAACACTCCCCTTTTATACCTTCAGCTTCCACTGGACATAACCAGAATTTTACCAGAAGAAGGGCACCCATGGGCTGCTCAGCTGCAGCTGCTGTTCAGGTGTCCTAGCACCCAGTCAGCCTCCCATGTGTTCCTCCTCATAACTGCCTCTCACCCCCCAATGACCCCCAACCATCCAGCCTGCAGCTGTGCCTCCTACAGGGCTTTCTGCTAAACATAAGCTTTAATAACTTTAACAATTACAACCCCATATCCCACAAATTTCCTACTTTATTACCAGTTATGTGCAGGATCTAGAATGCAGGGAAGTGCTTGTGTGTGTGTATTAATTAATGACACTCATCCAATGCTTGTGTACAGAGCAAAGAACTGGGATGCTGGGTCATGTACCCAGGCACATTGTGGTGATACAGAACACAGGTTACACTTGGTGGGCAAGTGAATCAGAAATCAGCAAGTAGTGTTGGCAGAAGAAAAGCTTGGTTTTCTTACTCCTTTTCTAGAGAGTCCTGGTATCAGGAATTAGACCCCACTGTGGTGGGGGGTTATGCTGGATGTTTTGTTCTCTGCTCAAGGAGTCTTTCAGATGATTCTGGTTTTCATTAGGAATGTACATATACTCAAAACTATTGTTCTCACTGGCAAATGAGACCTGCAAGACCCAAATTCTTCCAGACAAATGCTAGCATTGGATATATCTAGTGAACATCTGAACAGCTGTTCACATGATTGAGCTTTCTCTTACATGTAAAAATGTACCACTTTATTGATAATTATTTATTACTTTTTTTTCTCCCAGATACTATTACAAGTACCAAAAATTGGATCTACTGTAAACAGAGATAATATTTTTGGCTCTCAGCAGGAGTAACAGAAGAAATGACTGTCTTGCTGCTGTGGCAGTGTGGTAAAACAAAACTCCTAATTAGTAAAGAATGGTTGTATTTTTTTTTGCATGTATGTTGTTTGAAATTTAGTATTATGTGTTTCAGTAAGCTAGTAAATACTCAAGTACTTTATATTAAATTATTTTGTACAGCAGCTGGATCCTGTTCTGGGCATTATCCTGTAAGGATTCCATAAAGATGATTCTTCAGTTTGTTTCAATTTTTAAAAAGTGTGACTGAAGAACAGCAGACCAAATTGCTTTAATAGAATTACTTTTGGCTCTCTCTGTGTCAAGATTTCTAGTTTTCTCTAGTGGCATTAGCATCTAAAGATGTGACCTCTGTTTAAGTGTTAGCATTGGCTCTGAAGGTAACTGTGTCCTGGGAGTGGCTGTGGAAGCCTTCATGTACTCTTGGGGACCCCAAAGTCAATAGTGCCACCATTAAACTCCTTGAATGCTTTGGTCTGCAGAACTTTGGAGGTACAGGACTCTGTGTTCAGCTGCCATTTGATTTCTGAACACGAATACAGGTCATCTGCACCCCATCATCACTGTGAATTGGCTCTTAATGATCAGCACTCTCTCCATTCTGGGCCCATCCACTGCCCAGCCACTGCCTTCTCAGGGCCCTTCCTGTTTCATCTCAGGTATTTTGTAATATCACATCTCTCAGTCATTGTTTTTTCTAGTGGCTTCAGATTTACAGAAAGTAAATGCCTTACATGAACACAGTGGTGGGAAAACCTCTTTTATAGCTGAACTGTTTGAAGAGATGGATATTGACCTTCTGGGTTTTCAGGTTGCTGCTCACGCTGCGTCCACACAAAGTCAAATTCACAGTGCTTCCTGCTCAGCTTGTGGATGGTTAATTCATAAATGTTGTTTTTAATGTGCTGAACGTCTCAGAAAACACTGTCAAGAACATGTTTTTTTCCACTTGAATTCATTGCACATTAAAGTAATTTGGACCCCTACAGTGTTCTCACTACAATATCCTTTACTCAGATTTGATCTGAACAAAAAGGAAGTTTTTCAATGTTTCAAAATGCTTGTATGGCTTTCAAAAGTCTGAGTTTGTTTCTCAGTGTTATCACCCTGGAAAACAGTTCTGTATTTCCAAAAAGAGCATGACAAGAAGACCTATAAAATCCACAACTATAATTTGACTGCATTTGAAAACCTGCAGAAGTTCAAACCCTGATCTTTTCCCCATTGCTCTGGGGTAGAAGGAAGTGCAAATAATTGCTGCTGGATTAGTCTGTGAACAAGTATTATATAAACATTCTAAATGGCTCAAGGTTAAAAATTATGCCATTAAGCTATTTTTTTTTAAGCATAAGTAGAATGAGTTCTGCCAATAACTCCTTGGAGTCCTGTCGGGTATGCTTTTAATTATCAATATCCTTGTTCTTGCAAATACTAAGTCACTAGTAATTATGCAAGAGTCTAGAGCCCCTAGGAGACAGAGGTGAGCTTCTTGATGTAGCTTTAAGCAAAATTGAAAGCTACATATTTAGTAAGTTGTGTTTATAATGATTATTCAAATAAAGGATGGTCCAGAATAAAGATGTGTTTAGTGTAAGGGTATTCTAGAAGGCATAGGAGAAAACACTTACTTTGTCCCAGGCCCTTGGGTAGTGTTATACAAAGTGACTAATACTGGCAAACTAACTGGAAAGTACAAGACAGGAAAATATGTTCTGTAACTGTGGAATTGGCAGTAGCAGCCTGAATAATGCTGGGGTTTGCTTTTGTTTTTCTTGATGTGATGGGGCTGTATAGGAGGACAGAAATATCATGAACCACAATCTCTTGTCCTTCCCTTCAGTTATGAAAGCGCTGCTTCTTATCATCTTTTGTCTGACTCTTAGAGAAAGTGTAATTAATTACCAGGCTAGCTCTTTGCCCCAGGGAAGGAAATTCATTTTGAGGCTGAAACAATCTCTGCTCTTGTTCTGCTGTTCTCAAAGGAAAGGCATTTTCCCATAGTTTGGTTTTCAGCTGAAAAATTACTAAATAAAATTTCATTCAGAGTGGAAACCAGCTCTTCCATATTGGTAGATAAAGGTTATGGGTCATGGGCAGTTAATGGGTAGGGCAGAGGAGGTTATTTGTGCAGTGGTTCAGGAGAAGAATCTGTTCAGTGTCACCAGGGCTGCTCTGTCACATCCCAGACATGATGAAGTCTTAATGGCTTGAGTGAAATTGCTTCCAGCGAGTCAGTCCATGCAAGAACTCTGATAATCCTTTATCACCAGGCATTGTGCCTGGCAGATGCATGTTGAGCACATGTATTATACATAAACCTATAAGAGGTTTTTCATTAACACTGCTCAGTTATTCTTGTTATCTGAAGTGCATTTCTAGGAGACTTCAAGTACTCAGAGATGGAGGGAGATGTTTCTTGTACTGGAGTGCTACAAAGGTACAGGCTGGTGGAGGATAAAGCCTTACATGCAAATGGTTCTGGTTTGGTTCATAATCTTTAGACAGAAAAGAGATGTCTGGGGCCCAAATCAAAATATGCTGAATGTACATGTAAGTTCACTTATATTTAAAGGGGCTCCATCAGCTTGGATTGTAATGCACTTGAGCTTAGCTAAGTCTTTATTGCTCTAAGTTATGAAACTACTGAAAGCTGAGTTACATATCCTGGCCAAAATTCTGTTGTTTTGTTTTGTTCCCCAAGGACTCTATCTCTGAAGACTGTATTTATGTGCTCCTCTTGAAGCCAGGAGGTTTCCACATGGTGAAAGGATGCAAAGATTGGTGTTGTATAAATCTGTGGCAGGCATGTGTGTCTTTCATAGAGAACAAGGGGGGAAAAGACATATCTAAACATTAGTTCTTGTTTTGTGTCAGAATTGTCTACAACTTCTGGTAGATGGAAAATAAAGTTCCTACAGATGGGTAATTGTGAAGAATCATTATGTAGATACGTTACACATGCACTAACTTATGCCTTAAAAATAATCTGCTTGATTTAATCTTATATCATACGTTGTTTTAGCTTAATTCCATTTTCCAGGGAAAGCAGATGAGTCAGTCAGTTTTGTCAGTCCTTATTAAACTTCCTAGCAGGGTTGTATGTGAACAGTGAGACACTGAAGGAGACTGTTAGCTGTTACAAGGGTTTCTGTTTCACTTAAGTATTACTAATAAAGAGTTTTGTAAAAACGCATAGATCCTTTTGACAGGTTTTGTACAATCGCGCTTTTTTAAAAAATTTGTTTTGGAATCAGTTGCTGGGGTTTATGTCCTAAATACTCTTTTGTGGATGTGGATGTTTTACCTGTAATGATGGCTTCCTCTGCCATCAACTACACGCGTTCCACCTTCCCTGTAGGTTTTGACTCCAGTGCATCCGAGCTCAGCCGTTCTGCTACAGCTGTAGGAGAATCGCTTGTGTACCTGGAAGGATCTGGATTTTCGAGGTTTAGGGTAAAAGGCGTCACGTTTCTCTGGTGCACCCCTGCACGCCGAGTTCTGAAGGCGCTGGGTACAGCCACGAGAGGGATCTGACGCCTCGATCGTGACCTCCGCTCGCCTTCCTGGGGCTCCTGCCTTTAACTTCCGTCCGAAGAAGGAAAACACAACAGCGGCGCGTTAT
>JBBMKD010000034.1:7602384-7660166 GCA_037834095.1 Argya squamiceps
CCTGGAGAAAAGGAGACTCAGGGGTGACTTTATCACTCTCCACAACTCCCTGAAAGGTGGTTGTGGTCAGGTGGGGGTTGGTCTCTTTCTCTGGGCAGCAGCTGACAGAACGAGAGGACACAGTCTTAAGCTGTTCCAAGGGAAATATAGGTTGGATATTAGGAAAAAGGTTTTTACAGAAAGAGTGATAAAGTATTGGAATGGTCTGCCCAGGGTGGTGGTGAAGTTACCATCCCTGGATATGTTTAAAAAAGACTGGATGTGGCACTTGGTGCCATGGTTTAGTTGAGGTATTTAGGGCTGGATTGGACTTGATGATCTTGGAGGTCCCTTCCAACCCAGTGGTTCTGTGATTCTGTATCTGTCATGTGGGGTTCTCAGTAATGCTTGACCCGTTCAGTCTTTCAGCTGTGGAAAATCCCTCTAGATGGACAGTTGTGTTGGAGAGCTTGGGCAACGGCCAGTCCCACACTGTATTTCCATTCTTATCATTCTTGGAAACCCAAAACCGTGAGCATGTAATGACACTTAGAAAACTGAAGGGGATGGCAGAAAGCCTCAGGGTACAGAGCTGCCTGTGGCAGTGAGCAAAGCACAGTGGAGCAAACCCAGTAGAACACTTTGTTAAGTTTGGTTTAAAGGTTGGGCAGGCCTTAGCTGATAGCTAAATGCATTTTTACATGTTCTTCTGCTATGGGGAACCAAAGCATTTGGCACCTCACAGTTAAGGTGCATTTGCTTTAAAGTGCCAGGCTGCCCCAATATTCTGATAGTCTGTATTTTTTTTTTCCAATTTTAATGAAGTTGTGGCTTGTTCAAGCATCTGATTTTTATTTGTCCTTATGAGTTTCATAAAAGTGAAGTCAACCAATGTCTTTAGTGTCTGCTCTATATAAATCTACCTGAAATAGTTTCAGGTCACCTTTACATGCTTAATTTGGAAAACAGTTGAGGAGCATGACTCTTGCCTTGGAGAATTAAGCAGTCTAGGCTCCTCACAGTAGTCTTGGGGCTCTTGCAATATCTGCACAAATCAAGATCTCATCCCTTCTGCAAGTTAAGTAGGGGCCTGTTTGACTCGTAGAGCCAGTAAGGGAGCGATGTTCAGTGCATGGGTTGGAGCCAAGTTGGAAAAGTCTTCCCTCCTGAAAAGCACTTATAGGATAGATCCAGTCCACCTAGATATTCATTAGTGTTACTTGGTAGATCTGTGAAATCATTCCTAATTGTTTCTGGTTCAGAGCCTGGCAATAGTCTTGAAATGCAGTGTCCTTTGTGGTTAGGGGTTTTGAGAGTTACGTAAAGGGATGGGTTAAAGTCTTCTGGGCTTATGGCAGCTGGTAACCACTCTGCCTGCAGAAAGATTGCAGAATTTGGCCACATCAGACATTTGAAGGTGTTGGAGGATACTTAGATGGCAAGTGACCAGCACTGATGTGTAGCAGTTGTTGATTCATGGAGAGTATCTATCATTAGGACTTGTGGGATGTTGATATTAATGACCATCACATACAGATAGGGCAGCCTGGGATTTCATTCCATAGATAGGAATTTGTTATGGTTGCTTGTAAAATCATCCTCTGTCTTTAGTTTGCAGTTGTTCCTGTGTAACTGAGATGGGGTTTTGGTGAAAGCTGATGGGGGCACTGAGTCAGCACTGTGCTTAAGCATGTGCTGTAAGCCTGTGAGTCGTTTGCTCCCAATGAACCTGATGATGTGCTTAGCACTAGACATGTGTTTTAAATAAGTGTTAAAATGTACACAAATTAGGAGGGTGAGACTACAATCACACAGTGTTTAAAATCCAAGGTTTAGGTGGTTGTATTCTTCAGGGAAAAAGCTTTTGGCATTTAATGCATTTCAGTGACATACAGAGCTTAAATGTCACCTTCATTGAAAAAAATGATCATCATCTATTAATTTTATGTGACTGTCTTAAAAAATGACCTGGTAACATAGCAAGCTAAAGTTCACTGTAGTCCTTTACAACCCCAGGCTTTGGGCTGAGAGCAGCATCTTGGGATTATCCCTACGTCAAACCTTGTTTGAACTGAGTACATATAAATAATTGTCTGCCAGCATTTCGTATTACAAACATACACAGTTTGTGAAATTGGTTTACCATGTCCTGAAAATTTCTTTGATATTTTTAAAGCCTGTTGCTATGGGAACCAGACCCCATAACAGAAAAGCTTTTTGGTGCTAAGGAGGCCAAGAAATTAACTTAACGACAGGAATAAAGCCACGGAAAAATAGCTTGTATTCTTTTTCCAAAAGCAAACAAACAAACCCCAGAAGAAAGCCTGATACCCTGAAGCAGCTTGGACCCAGATTACCAGATGGAAGGGGATACTCTGCTCTCAGGGCTTCAGAGCCTGGCCAGGGAGCTCACCCTGTGGACACTTGCACTGGTCCTGGCTCTTATGGGTGAGGATAATCAGGGAATTCACAAGCATCTTCCTCTGAAATAATTCATATGGAAAGGTTGAAATGATGTGATGGATTCATTTATGGGCAAGAAAACACAAGTTTTGCTTCTCAGAACTGGATGTCCCCTTTGTGCTTTGCTAATACAGAAACTGGCAGAACAGGCATTACTTTGACGTTGAGGCTTGCAGCCCTGTTTCCTCGTGTCTCATGACTGAGTGAATCAACACCTAATTAAACAGTCACATGAGGGACAGAGTAAAATGCTGTTCAGGCACTGATCCCTGTGAATCTTTGGAGAATAACTACTTACCTCTGTTTTCCTCCTTTTCCAAGGAACAGCTGCAGCTCTGCCTTTTTTCTTTTTTTTTTTTTCTTTTCCCAGAGAAAAGAATAGCACGTAGACCTCAGCTAAAGCAATGCTGCCTATGCAGATAAATGAGATCTGGGGTAGGGGGAAGGAAGCCCAGGGAGTCTTCAACATAATCTTGAGGAATTGGAATGATTTGAATTCGTGCTGGGAATGATTTAGCTAAAAGCCTTGTGCATTTGACACTCGTGAAAATTCAACTGAGAATGTGAACACTGAGTGATCTGTGGGCTTTCTTAGTATTTTTAATATTAGCTGTAATTTTACCACTTGTAGCTCGTTGTGAAGGTCCATAACAATTGCTTTCCATCTCTGAGTGACAAATACTTGTGTGGAGATTTATTAGGCTCTCAATTATCACTCGGTCACAAGTGCAGCCACCTTAATCAATTACAGGACCGTGGCCTACAGCCAAGGAATGCTCCAAGCCCCATGCTGCCTTGCCTGTGCTGGATGACTTTCACCACCAAGGCCATATTTTTTCCCCTTTTAAAACTCACAAAACAAGTATTACAGGATGTTTTAATCAGCATAAGCAGATGTCTCCCTGCACCCTGACACAGCAGAGGCTCCTGGGTGGCAGGCAGGGCTGTGCAGCAGGTGTCAGTGTCTGCAGCTGGATGTTTTGTGGCTGTCATGTGCTGGCACTGGAGGTACCAGTGGTTTGGGCTCTCCATGGAGTGGCATTTCCAGGCTGGAGGTGTCCTGGCTGCCCGCAGTGAGGCCAGGGGGTTTCAGGGTGGAACAAACATGGTCTGGGCAGATTCCCTGGCACACTGGGCCCAGCATCACCCACCCTGGTACAGCTCACAGGTTAAAAAGCATGACAGAAAAAGTTTGCAGTTGTTTACAGTCTAGTCTTTTAGCCTTTAAAAATGTATTTATTTTTAGATGTATGTGTCTGATTTTAAAAAAGGCTTATTTAGATGTGTTTGCTTGGTGCAAGAATCACCTGACATGTCAGGCATAGCTTGAGCACACCGGCAGTTCACCTTGCAGCTTTTCTTTTCATGTCTCCTGAAGTAATACATTGAGAATCTCAGTTTTCAGTGGTGCAAAAAGAATAAAACTGCCATAGTCCTTATGGTTTCTGGGAAGTGCTTGAAAATAAAAGCCTTGAAGATACTCTGAGCTGAAGATAAATACAGGGAATTCAATATTTGTCTATTAGAAAAATGAAAATATTAGGAGTATTCAGCCAAAGTACCCTTATAGCATCACAATTCCTTCAAGGGTTTATTATTATTATTAATATTAGGGTTGATAACAATAGTGGATCTTTAGTCATTCCTCTAAGATGTCTTTATTTTCATGACAAGAGAGGTCTTGCAGTCAACCTTGACTCTCGTTTGTCTTCTCTCTTCATTGTCTCGTCTACTAATATTCAGTTTCCAAAATAAAAAGCGTCAATTCATCATGAAGTTCCCTAAGCAAACTTTGTAGTTGATAAATCTGAGCTTGTGAGGTTGATTTTGTTTTGTCAAGTTAGTTTTGTGTGTGGATTTAAAGATTGTTGAACGTATTGCGACATCTCCAGAACTACACAGCATAAAGGAGGGAATGCAGACTGCCCCCCACAACCCTCCTCTGCTGCATTACATAATTCTGGGTGATTTTAGGAGAGTCTTTATTTCCAACAACTATGCTATTTCCTACTATGTTCATCAAAAGCAATTTGTATTGGAACTTTTTTCTCCCCAACTTTTCATGAAATGCACACAATACTGAGCTATTTACACTTGATTTTTAATAGCTACAGCAGAAGAGTCTGCTCTGCACTCCCGAGTGTGCACAATAAAATAACTGTTTGGCAGGGGGAAAATGCCCTGTTGTCTTGCAGTACCAGCTGGTGTTATGGAGGTTTGTTCGGTGTCTTGTAGTAGATTGCCATTGGAAATGCAATACAAAATGAACAGCAATGTTTCAGAAGCTTAACCATGCATCAGATTTTTACTTTGGTAGTTATTTTTATTCACCATTTTTATAATGACATGAAAAATTACAACAGTGGGTAGTCAATCTGCTGAGATCTTTGTTTCATGTCCTACCCTCCAAGAATGCTCATAGGCAGATTTGTAGTTGCTGATGCTCCTTTACAATGCTGGTAGAGACAGTTTATGCCAGTCATGAGACCTTGTGCTGGTAGTGATGATCCTGGGTGTGGAGAGTTTATAAACTTACTGGGTTTTTTTTAAAATCTCATATGAAAAGCATTTTGTGTGTGCAGGTTTGTGTATGTGCTCCAGGTATATATGGAAGGTTCATGCTTTAATATCTCCATTCTTCCTCTCCACCAGTGAGGACTTTTTTTTTTTTGCAGGGATACAAAAATGCACACAGAAAGCACTTTTTTTTTGAAGTCTAGCTCAGTGGTAATCCTACTAAGGCAAGTATTTTGTAGAGAAATGGTATCCAAGTATTTCTAGTCAGATTTCAAATAAATCCTAATTGGTTTTCTCTCTTTTCGTCTAGTGTGGCTTCCAGCTCCTACCTTTGTGCATTATTAAGCAATAAACATTTCTTGGCTCACTCGCTGGCTCTTTGTTGTGTGCATTTACAACATGTGTGAGGGAAGCCTTCCTCCAGAAGAAAGACTGAAAAAACTTGTTAAGGCAGTGAAGACCAAAAATTAATAATTTCATTACTCTTTTAGTCTGTGGTTGGGACAAACTCTGTTTCTGCTTAGTTTAAAATCAGATGATTTATACACAAAAGGTCCAGAGGAGCCTTTGCAGCAGTTTTAAGTGTTTTCAGAAATGCCTTTGGATAGAGTGAAGAAAGTGATTATTTTTGGTGCTGTGTGGTTCTGAGGGTTGTTTAGGCTTCTGTGTGTTTAAGAACATGCCCCAGCCCCAGTTGGGCATGGGGGTTTGCAGAGGGTCCGCTGGGCTCTGGGCTGCTGGATGTGGTTGAACACCATCCCCTCCATCTCTCCCATCTGCAGTTGGGTAGAGGTGCATGGATGGACACTGAAGTATCTCCCTGGCAGGTGATGGGCCATGGCAGGAGATTTTAACTTTATTTTTTGAACTTAAAGTGTTTTTCTGAAGCAGGGTAATATTACCAGCTTTGTTTTTCAAGCTCAAATTTTAGACACACAAAAAAGAAAAGCCTTTACCCTTTTAAAGAGAGGCCTGGATATACACCTAGAGAAGAGGATGGTGCATATCTCATGTTAAAGATGCTCCAGTGTTTTCTTGGATATGGGAGTGGTGTATAAACAAACATTGAATATCTAATTCTTTCCTCAAGCAATATTCACTGATCTGGCTAAAGCACTGTTTACTCTCTGTACAATCTGAGTCTGTCTCTATTTGCAGAGAAATTCCTTCCAATATTTTTCCTGGTCAGTTGTTGGATGGAGGCTGGGTCAGCTTTCAAAGCACTTCTTTTAATATGCATCGGGTTACCCTGAGGTAAAATGGAAACCTTAGATGTTACTCCTGTAAATAAATGTTTACATAATACATGGCACTTCTCAGCATTGCATGTGTAAGAAAAAAGGTCACTTTTGACATCAGTAACCTTTAGAGCGTGGTGCCTTTGCCACACAGGTAAGGAAAGTTACTGTGCCCTGCACATTCCTTCACTAGCTCAAGAAGGTAGGTAGGAGTGTTCAGATGTTACTGCTTTTATCTCCTAAAGCTTGGCATTTTAAGCTTTTAAGGCAAGATTTGGGCTTAAGGCATGGGTCCTATAACAAGCACATGCCCAGTTTTGCTCATGTGAGTAATTCCATTGAATTCCCTGGCACCAGTCATATATGAAAAGGCAAGTCTGTAATGTGTGTTTGCCTCATCAGGGCCTCAGTTCTTAATTTCTAAATGAGAAACTTCCTGTAAAGCATGGTAAGAAAAGATAATGGTTTTATCTCTCTTTCGTTTTCTGCTTTTGTGTCAAAACACGTGTCCAGCACCAAACGTAAAAATATTACCATCCTATAAAACAGCAACAGACCCATTGTAGTGGCAAGAGATTAAGGATTTCTCCCTGGATTTAACCCACGAGATGTGTAGCAGAACAGGGAGCTTCATGTTCTGCTTTGGAATCCATTCCAGATGATGAGCACCATCTGACCTCTTGGGATTGTATGGTCCTGGAACCAAAGCCCAGGAACAGGTGCACCAGCTCACCCACTCTGTGATACAGGGGAACCATCAATAGCACTGGGCTGTGGGATGCAGTGGAACAGGAGATCCTAATGATAAATCTATTTTTGCTGCTTATGTATTTAGTATATTGGCAAAACTTGTAGGTTTTCAGACACTGGAAAAAAAAAACAAAGTAGGAACTATGATGCTGTAGCCTTCTGCCTTCATGTGGTATTTGAGTTTTGTCCGAAGATCATACAGAATTAATAGTATGAGTGATTAGCCCCACTCATGTGACAAGACTAGATGGTTTTTAATGTGCATTGCATTTTTGAATGCCCAATTCCTTCTTCCCTTCCCTGTCCATCTGTCTTGTCCCTCCCCCACAGTTTAGAGATAAAAGTTTGTTAAATAGTTCTTTGCTATTTAATGTTTGTTGAAACGCACTTTGCTGTTGTGATGTCCGGGTACCCTTCCTAGCATGACCCGGGTTACCGCCAGAGCACAATCAGGAAACCTTGTTTACAGTCACCCGGGTTGGTCGGGTTTTCTTTGAGCGCATTATTTTGCGTATTTAATTTTTTTCCCCGTCTATGGCCATCCAATTGTCTTGCATATCCCCGCTTCTTCCCGTGTAATATTAATGAGCCCTCGCTGAGCACACAGTGCGCTCTTTGTTCGTTCGCGGGCGGGGGAGCGGGACCGGGCGGGATGCGGGAGTCGCGCCGCAGAGGCAGCAGCGAGCGGGGGCGGCCGGGGGCTCTCCTCTCCCCTTCCCCGCCGAGCCCCTGCCTGGAGGAGCGCTCCAGAGCCGCCGTGTGAGGGAGGGCTGGAGCGCGGGGTGTCGCCGGGGCTGGCGGCCGCAGGTGGCCCGCGGTGACAGCTGTGTCACATGATGGCTGTCAGCGCGGGCTCGGCCACCCGCGCGCCCGGGCTCCGCCAGGAGCATCCCGCCGTTCCCAGGAATGTGAGGGCCGGGGCTGCCGGCTGCGAGGAGGCCGCCGTGCTTCGCCCCCCCGTTCCCTGCCGAGCGGGCTGAATTCCCGGCGGCCGCGGCGCGGAGGTGCCGGACGGCGGCCGCGGGTGCCCCGGGACTCGGTCATGAGACGGAGCCGCGAGTGCGGTGGCGGACGGGAGGCGGATGGATGGCACTGACAGGTCCGGGCCGGCGCTGCCAGCGCAGCGCTTGGCTTCCCCGTGAATTGCGCTGATCTTCGCTGCAGCAAACCCTGGAAGAGACGGAGCAGCGGAGAAGACGGGCGCTCTTTCCTCGAGCAGAAATCCCGGGCTGTGCAGAATTGTGGGGCAGGATTTGGGTTATGAAACTCCGGGGCAGCGCAAACGCAGCCTGGTGCAAACCCCGACACTGCTGTCCTTAAGGTGGTTTCCGTGCTCCTGTTGCTAGGATTAAGGCTTTTGCATTGCAGCATGGAGAGTCTTTTGTTTGAGTTAAATTCAGACCTCTTGATATGTCACCTGACAGTCTTGTGGTTTTGGATGAATATGGCTCATTGCTATTATTAACCTGAATTGGCAGCCAGGCACAACAGGAGTTTATAGGGATTTTGAAAACTGGAACTGCTCGGGGACAAAGATGCTTCCCAGGTATGGTCACTGCACAGTTCTTGAGATCATTTTAATTATTTGAAAGCTTATTATTTTCCCTTTGATGAAAATACTTCTTTTCCAGAGATGTGAATCTTCCAGAGATTTCTTTTAATGATTCTTACTATAATTATATGCTAAAGGGCGCAATGTTTTTTGCCTGAATTGATTCTGTCTTGTAACTTTGCAAAGGGAAGTGCAGTCGGCTTGAATAATGTAATTTTGTTCAGTGCTAGTGAATTTAACTGAAAGGAGCTGTGTCTCTTTTGTGTGTGGTTTTCATTACAACATATTTCAAAACTTGTGTGTGTATGTGCAAATATTTGCATGCATGCATGTACATAAATCAGCTAAAACCTGAACAGGTACTTTTTGAAATCACATAAGTGAAGTAGTCCCAAAAATATTTTATGAAATTATTAATAGTGATTGTAAATACTGTAAGGTGTGTGAATTGCAAAGTTATTCAACATACTACACAGCTTTAACAAAGCCTTCTCGCCAGTTTATTTTCAGTATAACACTCCAGATTATGATTGCTGTGTTGACTAGGCTGCACCTAACTTGTCAATATTATATCTTTTTGCTTGTGGAAAGGCATCTGGCTCATGTATTGGATTTTAGAGTATAAATTAGGTATCTTAATGAGAGTCAAGTGACTCTATTTAGAAGGGGAAAAAAAATGAAAACAAACTAAAGTCAACTTCGTATACAGATAAAGAATTGGATGGAGCCAAGGTGCTTGGCAGCCAGTTAAAGTTCAGGTCCAAATTTGTTACACCTGTCAAATACCTGGCTGACGCACTTTGTTCCTGGTGTACAGTATGTACTTAGCATAAGCAGCACAAGTTTCCTGGAGCTCAAGAAGTGCATCTATTCCAGGTGAGGATTGCTACGCTGGTAAATAATGAGACCAGCTTAGCGATTGAGCAGGGAACTGACCTCCACAGTGCTGCTGTGCCTGTGGACATGTCACCCTCTTTCAAGAGATGAAAAAGCAGGGGGCGTGGATTTATTTTTTTGTATTTTAAAGAAACATTATTTCTGTGGGATAAACCTGGAAGATGTCACCACTGCAAGCAGTCAAAGGTGGTTGTCCCTGAGGTGATCTACCATCTGTCTATCCTTCCATGCCACCCAGAGCCCAGGTCCTTGGAGTTCTGTGAAGCCCCAGCTGAGGTCACCGTGGCAGAGGGCAGAGTCACTCGGGCTGGGTGAGCTCCTTCGCAATCCACCCTCGCGGGCTCCCTCCTGCCCTGGCCGAGGCACAGAGGCTGCTTTTCTGTGCAGAATCAGCAAGTGTTCACCACCACAGTCACACAGCCCTGACATGACCTCAGCTCTTGTAAAGACAAGTATCTTGCAACATTTTTTTTTTAAGTATGGGCCCCGTGGTTTCTATACTTTAGGGAACTTTCTTCCTCCTTGCAGCCTTATGATTGTGTTATGTCACCAGCACTTGAACGGAATCTGTCTGTTAACATGCCAGCTTTGCAAATGCAGCCTGGATCATCCTCGTCTTGTGAATCCTGAGAAAGTTCTTTTTGTTTCACTTGCTGTTGTTAAAGAAATAAATGACCTGCCCATGCCTCTAAGAGAAAATGGTCTTCCAAAGCTTCAGACATCATTAACACACATTGCAGTTCTGTTTTTATTGCTTCTGAGTTAGTTGTGATCTTTCAGAATAGTCTGTGCATCTGGTTTTGTGCAATAATGGTCAAATAATAAGTGAATTAAGAAGGTATTAAAGTATGTAGAAGACCCTCCCCATTAATCCTATATACTCAACTTTTGTTTAATCTTCTTAAAGCCAAAAGAAAAAGGAATCTAATGACAGATAATAGAAATCTGCAGAGGTGTTTGGGCAGGAGAGGGAAATTCCTGGTTGGAAAAGGCATCTCAGGGCTGAGAGGAGTATGATAGGATGGTTGGACTAAGCAAGGACCGTTTTCCTTCTGGACTTGATCACCCTTACCTGTAGCAGAGCAACTGCAGGATCCTATATAGTGGGCTGTTTAGGTACAGGTGAGCGTGCTTTGATGTGGATGTACATCTGAAATCCCAGTGCATTCAGTGGAACAGTCTCGTATTTACAGTATTAGCTCTTCATGACAGATGCAGCCTCTGTCAAAAGCTTGTGTAGAAGTTGGCTGGGTCTAAGCACCACTGCAACAAGGATAATACCTGAAGAATCATCTGCAGGTGCTGGAGGTAAGCTCTGGAATCCCTGTGCCTCCATTCTGATGCTGATTTAGCAGGAGTGAAGGAAGATATTTCCTTCCTCTGGAGCCTGCAAGGGGAGCATGGGGCAAGGTGGGCCTGTCTGCTCTGCTGGGCGGTTCCTGTCACCCTTTAAAAAGGTGCTAACATGAAAACCATGCAGGACAGATAAGCTGGCATAAACTATAAATATCATTTGCGTAGATGCATTTAAAAATAGTTCCAAGTGATTCATCACCAGGCAATTTTTATGACTATGGGTAACATGATGTAGGAAAACAATAGTTTGACTGATAGTTTCAACTTACTTTTTACATGTTTAGTCCTATTCTGATTTTGAGCAACTTTACTTTTTAGAAAACTCTTTTCCAGTTCCTGTGTGCTTAATATCTTGATCATTTTGCTTCAGTTGCTTTACTTTAAGATTTCTAAAGTATCTGTTTTTATTAAAAAGTAACCAGATACTATCTAAGCCATGTTAATATAAACAGTTTTAAAAGTAAAATCTCAGCCAGGAGGGAAGATAATACTTAGCTCAAGCTTTAATGTAATGAAGAAGTTTTGTTCGTGTTCTAAGTGGGAATGAGGAGGAAGGAATATACTGGGATTCAATTAGAGGGGAAAATCCTGTATTTTAGTTGTTGGAGTGGTAATGAAGGATTTCTGTGTCTCTTGTGTCATCTATTAAGACTTGCACAGAGTGAAATAATACCAATTTACGGCCATTCAGTTCTTGCTGAGAAATGTTGATGGTGGTAATAAACTCCAGGAACACAAGAAAATTCATCCTTAGAGAGCAGTTGGAATTCTGGATTGCTGTGAATCTCTATAGTAGAGGTGTCAGGAAGCATGGAATGGATTTGTAAATGTAAGCTACAGGTAATATTCCTGGTGATTGAAGGTAAAAAAGGCAGAAAAGCAGAAAGGACAAAAAAAAGGAAGAGCTGAACACTAGGGCTTAAGTATGAGTATGCATTAAAATACCACTTTTCAGGTCTTGGTCTCATTGTTGCTAGTTTCTCATAATTCCATCATTAATCGTATGGAATTTTTCCTCTCTCTCCCAAATAATTACTTTTCTTTTGCACTCTGCACTTGCATGAGTGTCTGGGCAGGGGCATTGGATCAGATGCCCTCCAGAAGACCCTTCCAACCTCAACCAGTCTGTCATGGTGTGAGAGCTGGGTTTTGTTTTTGAAACATCCCATAAAGCATTTACACATCAGTGGATTTCTACTCCATATAGGTATTTTTGAATATCTCATTCTAGAGGAGTCCCCACTTGTGTAGTGGAGATCTCCACAGGAGCAGTGTCCTGCCCAGAAGGAATTTGTTTATCACCAGTTTTTCTCTTGCTCTATGCCAGAACTCACAGCACTGTGTGGCAAAGTCACAAACACTTCTACTGGTGAAAGGTATTTGGGGTTTTCTTGGTGGTGGTTTTTATGTTTTTTTTTTTGTCCTGGGTTAATTTTGGGGTTTTTCTTTAGACCTAATCAGTTTCAAGGAAAGATCAAAGAGTGGCAGATAGGTCATGCAGGAAAAAGTCCTCATTTAGAAACTTTCATTTCCAGAGCAGTGTGGGAAATGGAGACTCACTTTTCATTAACATTGCTAGAACATTTGATTCTACGTCTCCTGGTTTTCCTGTAGGAATCTCAAGAAAACATCAGTTAAATGTCAAAGTTAGTTTCCATTTATAAACAGAACTAATTATATTCAGAAGATCTAGGTCAGTTTTCATCTGCCTGAAGAGGAGCGCTGGAGTGCTGCCCTGGTATATTTGTTTTGAGAACGCCTCTTGCATGCAGGAATTTTATGTTTCTGGGGATAATCTATTCAGATATCAAGCTTAACGGTATTTTAAATCTGCTAACAACAAATGCAGAGCTCTGTGTCCTGCTTCCCCCTCGCTGGTGGGGGTGAGTTGGAGGTGCCAGGCTGCCTTCTGTTTACTGTCTGTCTGAATGAACTTTCCCCCAGCTCTCTGAAAGGCTCTTCTGGTTTGGGAAGTGGCCCGCTATTGCCAGGGAATGTTTTTGCAAGGCTGAAATGTGCTTAAGGATGCTATTATGTAATAGAGATAGCGCTTCTTTGGAATTATCACAAATGATGATGGATAATAGCTACTAAATGCTTGTCTAGAGAAAGTTAAAATGTCATGTGAAGAAGCTGAGAAGTAAACAAGCTCTTGTTAACTTCATCAAATATGTTTCTGGATACATCAGGAGTTTTATATTTAGCTTTCTCTCCTCTTAGTGTGTAATCTGCTCTTGGAGCTTTTTATAAGTAGACTTTCCTAAGATCTGGAACAGCTATTGCCTTCTTTGCCAGTAATTTCAAAGTCAAATATCAAAAGTACTAGGTAATGGAAGACATGCTTTTGTCTGAGTGTGAAGGAAATTCAAACGTGTTGCAAGGGTGGAGCAAGCAATAGCACTCTTTTGGCAAACAATTCATTGTTATTGTCACACAGTTTCTTTATAGGAACCACAGTGGCCTATCTGGAAAAAATGTTCATTTCTGGACTAAGTATATGGAGGCTGTTCCTCCAGGAAGCCAGTTTATCCAGTAGTCCTCCTCTCTTCTAGCCAAAGTCATGCTCTTACCAGTTCCCATCCCAGCTCTAGTGCCTTTTGTGCCTTTCAGTTGGTAACAGCCCAGGCATGTGGTAGGGATTTTTGCTTTCTTACATTTTCTGAAATGCAGGACGGGGTTAATTAGGAGAGCCTCCAGTGAGTGTAAGCTTTAAGCTTGCCTTTGAGTTTGTCACTGCTCTTGGGTCTTGGGACAGGATTTGCTCAGTTTGGTGTCTGCACTTTGTGTGGGCATTTTGTGCTGCAGGTAACACTTGGCCTTAGGTGTCCAAATGAGAGGGTCTTTGCATGGCTCTTTGCCCCCAAATCTACACATGAAGTTATTTCAAGTTGCTCAAGGTTTTTTTTCTTGTAATAAGTTGATTTGGACATTTGTTGCACACCATCTTCTCTGCAGCTTCCGTTTTTCTCTCTTGTTGCTAAATGGTGGGGATGGGCAGATTAGGAAATAGATTCCATCTCAGGAGAGTAACTGCACATCTTGATGCTTAGTTTCACCTCATTGGGACTACACTAGCGTAAAACTTGTGTACCTAAAGTGAGCAGCCTTAAAAACTTCTGATAGGTGATTATGGCTTCAGTGATCAAATGGATTTTCTGCTCTTACAGGACTTGTTGGTCACATAAAGCATGGGTACAGAGCAGGAAACCTTTTGGGTGCTGAGTTAGAGGAGAGGAAAATTTACTGTTGTCTTGAAGTCTAACATGCCAGGTTTAACCCATGTTATGGGTGCCTTTTTGTTGAAATACATGTACAGCTTCTTGCAGATTGGGAATCTGTATCCTTCATTAATGGCTTGTTCCAGTGCCTTGTTTCTGGCTTCTTAAGGTTCATGCTAACACTGCTTGCCTATAAGCCAAGAATTAGGGAGACAGAATTTCACTTGGTCTAGGAAATGGCTTGCAAACTATCTGAAAGATGATTCCTGGTGGTTTCATGGCTACAGCAGGTATCTTGTTTCCTGTCTTCCAAGAACTGAGATGGTGTCAGTGAAAATGGATTCCCAAGCCAATGGATGACAATACTGGCTGGGCTTTAAAGTGATGGCTGGCTTTTTAAAATGGAAATTTTAAAAAGGTGGTGACTACAAAACACCCTTAAAGGGAAGATTATGGAATGGTTTCCAAGCCTCATCCCCACAAGTTCTCCCTTTGAGACCTCCTCTGGAGCAGTGGGACTAGGGAGGGTTCTGAGGCTTCAGGAAAGCTCTTTCCCTTGGAAACTCGTTTGGGAATAGGTGTGTTAGGAATGCTTTGTGTGGTTTGCTGACCATGCCCCTGAGTCACAGTGGCTTATGTGGAGAGAACCAGGTGGTTCTCCCAAACCACCCTGTGATTATTCACCTTGGGATTTTTTGTGTCTTTAAACACAAAAGCTGAGTTCTATGATGTTAATTTTAGATAGCTGGAACTTGAAGAAAGCATATCACAATACAGAGCACAAGATCTGCTAATGCTGCACACATTACTTTGTGCAGTTGTAGAGGATTGGTGCAGTTGATGACAGTGTAATTTGGCACATGTAGGGGGAAGGAAAGAAAACAAAGGGTGTAGTTCTGGCTACAGGATCAAAGGGTTTGATGAAATGCCATTGAATTTGCTTGACTCTATGTTTTAATCAAGTTGTATATACAGATAATGTAGAAAGAGCAGTATAATAAAGAGTTGTGGTAATTGATCCTTCTGCTCTTCTCTTTTTTAATTAAAGCTGGCCTTTGCCGGAGTTTGACCCAAGTCAGATCCGACTGATCGTGTATCAGGACTGTGAAAGAAGAGGACGGAATGTCTTATTTGATTCCAGTGCTAAAAGAAAAATAGAGGATGTTTCAGTGTCGGTGAGTATTTTGCTAATTTACATGTTTATAGTTGTGTTTTTTCAAATGGCCAAATTGATAAATTGCATGTGTTCTGTTTTATTCATGTTGACATTTAAACAATGTTGGTTATATGCAGGGCTATATTTAAATGCCTGTTAAGTTGCAAATTATTCAGGCTTCAGTGGTTTCACTCTTACCAACTTTGAATACTATAGTGATCTCTTTATTCTGGGATTTATCTACTTTCTACACTTTCAGTGAGAAGGATTCCTTCCTGGGGCCTGCAGCAGGCAATGCTGGGGATTGAAACAGGGCATGAACTGGGATTTACTGATCTGGTTTTGTGTCGTGGTGGGGTCTGGATTCTTAATCAGAAGGTCCCCCCAGCCCCATGTCCTCTTGTATTCTGTTTGCTTAACTTCTGCCAGTTGTTGTTTGTATGCTTTGCTGACAGTTTTTTCACACAAAGTTACTTGAAAACTCTGGTTTTCCTTTTGGCATGATTTGCATGGTAATCTATTAATTGAAACTGTAATGGATGCGGTCAGATGAGGATACTTCCTTCTCAGGGCTCTGGCCAGAAGATTAATTTCTGGCCACAGTGCTGCTGAAAGTGATGGTGTGAGGCTGGGCGACTTATTTCACTGCTTTGAACTTCCTTTCACCATTTCTAAAAACATTCATGAACCATTTTAAGCTATGCAAGCAGAAAGCATGTGTGAATTGAAATTAATGATTCCAGCTGCTTTTACCTATGGGACTTACAGAGGTCCTTCTGTAAGCAGGAGTACACAAAATAACATGTTACCCCCAAGCCGTGGCTTTCCTATTGAGTACTGGAGTACAGCAAGAAGATTTTTCCTCCAGCTTTCCAAACTCTTGCAGCCTGTTGCCAGCCTGATGCTCTTAACCCTTGTCTCATGGGCTGTGTCCAACATCCAAACCCTGGAGTCTGTGTCTTACCAGGCACAAACTTCCAGGCTTCTCCATTGCTTACTCCAGTGCTTTGATAGCCATGAATCAAGATCCCAATTTCCTTGTTTTTATAGAGAATTTGTGAAATGAAACAAGTTTCACAAATGTTAAAAAATTGCATCTTTCTTTTTAATTTAAACTTGTTAGAATGGTTCTGTTAGTTCCTGTTCTTCCTGATGTTCTTGCCAAGAAAACAGGTTTTTAAAGACAGATCTTTAGAAGTGGTTTAGTGGTATGAATTGCTGGCTGTGCTTATCACTATTACTTCATTAATAAAAATAACTTACAGTATAAATCCTCTTGCCAAATTTAAATTAATTTCTTGAAAGTCTAAAACCTCTTTCAGATGTGTACTTCTACGCTGAACTTGCAAACTTCACTGTTTTGGGTCACTTCAGAAAGTTCATTGACTGTGGCATGTCAACAGCAACAGGATAAATAGCTGATTATGGAGCTGATATGGTTCCATATTAATCTTTCCTTTTCTTTGGTAAGGGGGAGGGAAACAGCTGTAGTCACCATCTCCACATGAGACTAGTGGAGGAAAACTGTTTCCAGGGCATTTGAACTACTCAGAAGTCATCTCTAGGAACTTGATATATTTTTCATAGTATTAGAATTCTTTGAAAGAAGATATATTGAAACATTTGTTTGCCATGTACCTGCTTTATGCAGCATTCAGATAATGTCATGTGTCAGGCAAAACTTTTCTCATAAAACAAAGGTTTGCAGGTAAAAACATGCAGGAGAGTCTTCAGCTTGGCTTGATGTAAGCTCAGTATGGGCTTGTGCAGTTAGCAGGATGTACTGGCCATTTTCAAGGAATTGCATTGTTCGTTTTTCTTGCTCCTTATCATGATTTTCATTAGCAAAGACACACCCTGCCTATACAAAGCCAGATCTTGGCTCTAAGCACATTCCAAGGCACTCTTGCCCTTTTGCAGCCAGCCATGTGTGGGCTGAGCACTCTCCCTTCTGAAAGGGTATCTGTTCAGCACCCCACAAAAAGCAAGGCTTTCTGCATCTCTTCTCCCTCACCCCCCATTTCCTAACTTGACTTACACCTCTGTATCTATAAATAACCCTGGGGAGACATCTGCAAGAGTGCCTGGCAGTGGCCAGACTGTTTTGGTTCAAGTCAAATCAGTCTAACACAGAGAATCAAGAGGGTTTCACTTTGCTTTATTATGCTGAGCTCTTCAGTTCCCATTTTCTGTTGTTTATGAGACATCAAAGCAATTATAATTTAAGAGTTGTAAGCCTGCAGCAAGGTGAGATGTATTTTGGTCTGTTTTATATCTATAATCCCTACATTTGTCAAAAGTTGTGTGTGGTGGGCCGAAGTTGACCATGGCTCAGGGAAGGTGTGGTCATAAAACTTAAGGAGCATCAGAGAAAACCTTTGCGGACACAGATGTTTCAAGAAATAAAACAGTAAGCTCTGGCTTTTGAATCAGTGAAAACTCCTGAGTTTGTGTTCACACCAAGCTGGGCTCTCATTAGTAAAGCATTACTAGGTTCATCTTACCTGTGAGGGAAATGTGGCTATAACACAAGTGAGGACCTTTGGTGTCTTTCCATTGGAGATTAAATTAGCCTCTTCATATCTTCAGTAAAAGTAAATATGAAGTAGACAAGAATCTGGGGAGAGTTTTGCACAGTGGGGCCCTGAAGGCAGTCAAGAGTTTGCAGTGTGGCCATGACAGTATTTGAATTGCTCAGGAGAAGTCCTGATTCCCCCAGCCCTGCTGGAGTTAAACCTGGTGGGGAGCTGAGCAGCAGCCTGGTGACAGAGGGCTGGCCCTGGCCGCTGTTCCCAGCGCCGGGAATGTTGGCCCAAGGCTGTGCCAGGCGGAGATCCGCCTCAGGCAGCTGTGGGCACTTCTCGTGTGGGAGGCAGAGAGATCCCCTTTGTCAGTCCTATACCTTTTTTGGTGCTGAGCAGGAGAGGTCCTTCCCCAGCTTTCCAGGGGCTGGGCTATTGATCAGCTGGGCTCTGGAAGCAGAGGGGAAAGCCTGCTGTGTCCCCAGCAGAAAATTGTCTGAATTCTGCCAGGGTACCCCAGAGAGGGAGTGGCTGCCCCTTCCAGCCTTGGGCACCAGGTCATGAGCAGATGCATCAGAACAGGCATTTGTACATTGAATGTACTAGGGCAGCATGTGGTATGAGGAAGAGGCATTACTGATGCCTTTACTCAACAGCCTCTGTCCCTACTTAAGCATCCACATCTCTTGGATTTTTGGGTATCAAAGAGCTTCTATGGGCAAGCTTGTGGGTTTGAGCCATTGTCTCCTCTGGGGAGTTTTTTTTTTTTTGTTCCTTATAGCAGTAAGTGTCTCATTTCTAATGAGACTCTGTTACTTGATCTGCAGGTGATAGGGTTACAACCTGTGACTGCTTTCTGCTGTTAGATTCTTTCCTGTGCTGGTCTGCTCCTTTTGCCCTCACACCTCTCCTGCTCTCCGTTGCCACCAGCCCTGCTCTCCTCCCTGTGCTGTGGGCTATACCAAGTTCCTGAGCCAGGAGCTGTGTGTGAGCACAGGTGTGCCCCTCAAAAAGCTGTGGTACCAGGCCTCATTTGAATTTCAAATTAGCACAACCTCCTTAAAGTGCTGCAGCCAGGTGGCCCAGCCAGTGCTGGGCTGTCAGCCTCAGGTCTGCCTTTCCCTGTGCTTGACTTCCCAACCTTGACACTGTATCCATACTCAGCTTACACTGAGGCTGGCTTGTGTTTTACTGTCTGGTGCAGGATTTATGTCCCCATAACTGTCAGTTGTGCAAAGGCCAGCTGAAGTATGAGGTGTTTGCCTCCAAGGGCTGGTAATTGATTGGGATAAGGATGCCACAGGATTGGTGCCACAAGAGAGGAGTGGGGAGTGAAGTAAAGAAGAAGCTGAAGAGGGGAACCTTGGATCATGGCTTCCCTTGGAGCAGGCAAACTGAATTCAGAGACAGGGATTAAGTGCCTCATTTTAATGCTCATTTTCCTTTTTGTGTTGTCCAGTGGGGATTTATGACAAGACAGTGGTTAACAATGGGCATCTGGCTGGAGAGAGGTGCTGATGGGACGTGTAAGAGCTAAAAGATTTCCTAAGTTTAAAGATCAGCCTGGAGGAAGGTTTGAAGTACAGGGAGGAAGGAGGGGTGTCACAAGGGACCATGAGGAAGAGAAGGGAGGGAAAAAAGGAAGGACCCAAACTGCACTGTGCTGAGCAGAGATCTAGAGTTTGGGCATGTGGTAGGAAAAGGGGAAAGACAAGGAATCAGAGAAGGGCAGTGGCTTGTTGCCAGGACCCAGGGGCAGAAGAAGGTTTTCAGAAATAGCTTTTGTTGGTTTTCTGAAGAAATGAAAGAGAGCTGGGATGCAGAATTTGAGATGCAGAGATAGAAAGTGAACTTCAGTTTGGAGAATGGAAAATACACTTCTTCCACTAGTTGTCTTTATCTTTGAATAATTTCACTGAAAGGTCATATGATACTTGATCTCCTTCAGCAGCAATCTCTTTTACTCTGAATGTCATATTTATCCCAAAGTGAAAAAATGGCATGCTGTTTGAAACAAGCCAGGATTAGCCACGTGTTCTAATGTACTTCAGCACTGGATAAATGTTGAACAGCAAATTGCTTTGAGGGATTAGTAATTGGATAGGAAGCCTTTTGCTTTTAGGTGAGTTGTGTGAAATGGAGACTCTGGACTCTGGCTCTCTGGACAGGTTTCCAGTGAGCAAAGCAGAGCAGATGGATAAAGCTGTAAGCACAAAGATCAAGTCCCACCTTCTTTAGCTCTGCTTATTCTCTCTAAACAGACATGGAAAAATACTAGTGGAGTAGGAGAGCAAGGGGTTGTCTTGACTTCTTTCACTGACCTTTGAGTAATAGAGGAACTCAACAACTCGAGAAATAAAGGGAGGACTTGGCAGCTGCATTTTAAGAAAGATATCTGGATTTTTACATGAGCACTTGAAGGGGAGGAATGAGTGCCTATTCAGGTTACTCCCATGTCTTAGATGGATACATACATTTTGTTGCACATACAGACTAACTCATATTGATACACCAAAAAAGTTAATTTATCTGTTTTGATTTTTTTTTCTGGAAAGCCTGTTTTGAAAATGAGGGACAGAGCTCTTGAAGAGTACCAACTTTGCTTGGAAATAGAAATTTCTCTATCACTGTCACCACAGTGGTATTTGAACACCTGCTGTTGCAGAGAGGTAAAAAAGAGTAAAGCATATGATGACATTTCTCTTCCCTTCTGTCACTCACTCACAGCCCTAATGCACCTACACAGAGTCTGATTCAGTTCAACACACCACGCTCCTTACAACTTTCTTCTTATCCCCAAAGCAAAGCCTGCCCAGCAGAAATTCCCCTTCCTATTCACAGCCCTGGGCACGTTTTTCCCACTTGCTGAGAATAGAGGCTTTGTGTCAAAGAGTTAAAAGTCTTTGCTGACAGATGTGGAGAAAAGAGACTCCAGAAGAGGAACTGAGGAAGAAAACTACTTTGTACCCTGTACCCTATAAAGGTGTTTCACTCTAAGTTTTCTTCAGAACTACCTGATTTGTCCCCAAGACTTTCAGCAGAAGATGACCTCTAATGTCAGAAGTGGGACTGCCAGAAGCCCTTGGAGCTGGGTGGTATCTGCAGTGAGCTGGCAGGGAGAGAGCAGAGTGTGACCCCAGCAGGGAGAGCAGTGGCAGCCAGGAGCGGAGCTGCCCGCGGCACCCTGCCAGCAGATGTTCTGCTCTCTAGCAAAACTGGGCATTTCAGAGCCCCCCAGCACCACCCTGCCCAGGGATTGGATTTGATGCAACTGTGTCTAATTGAGAAAAAAATTCACAGCTTTGAAACATTCCTTTGTACAGTTCTTAAATAATTAGGTTACTTTTTTATTTTGGAAACCTGGCTTGAATGTCTTTGGAATATTATATGGGAATGCAAGTAATCCCACTCCTTTGATGCATAATATCTTGAGATTTGTAGCATCTAAAATTTCATTGACATTTGGAGTCAGAAATTGCAGAGGAGAGGGTCACTGCAAGTACTTGATCTCATTGTCCAATGAGTTCATCTTAAACACATGCTAGGTTTGTGAAAGGGCAAACTCCAAAATTCATCAGTGATCTGCATTTTAGGAGGGATTTACTGTTCACAAGGTTCTGAAAAGTGGGAGCTGAAAGATTGTGGCCTCATTTAAAGACTCCTTGCAGGAGTTTTGGTTCATTAAACTCCACTGCAAAGACCAACAGCTATCTTCCTGGTTTGCTATTTAAATTAGGCAACTATTACTTCAAGTTACCTGACCACCCAGTGGATCTGGGAAAAGCTGCTGTGCAGAAAAATGCAGTGATAGTGAGAAGAAATTATGTAAAAGCAATTAATTTGCAAACTCACCCTATTCTTTTTAATGCACAGAATTTTATTTTCTCTTGTAAAGTCAGTAAATGCATTTCTACAGTCTCAAGGAAGCTTAGTTATAATTGTAACATTTTAGAAGGAACTTTCAACATCTGATGGAAAATGCAAGCTGAAATGTGGTTTGCCTGCAAAAGCTGCTGTAACCCTGTGGATTGTGTGTGGTTTTATCACATGATGCTTGCCTAGCCTAGGACATTGTTGTTTGTGTCAGAGATAAAATGCAATTCTAGTTCACGAGCTCCTACTGAAGTCATATGATGATCATTCACATGTTCCAGCCATTGTGCACTGTGCTCAAGCCACAGATCCTCAGTAGCCATTAGCAAATCTACATATTGCAGGATTTCAACGAGCTCTCCACTATGTCGAAAGAAGAGGACATTGCTGTGTGTCAGGAAAGCAAAGAGCTGGGGAAAGTGAACACTTCCCTCCCCTCTGCCACAGAACTACTCATTTCTCTGCACATTTTTCCTTGAGGCTTTCTGTGGCAGCAGCTCTCTTAAGGGAGCAGCAGTGAAGGCTGCCACGTGGGGCTTAATAATCCTGGCCATTTTCTGCTGCTTTGCTAAATCTCACCCACAGTTAGGGCCAAATTTAAATTACCTGTCCCTAAAAAAGTAACCTGGACAACCTAGGACAGAGGCATGGGACTCCCATCCCTCCACAGCAGTAAGGCTTTTCAAGCAGGCTTTTCATCTTTTCAAGCAGCTGTTGCTGATTATTGAGCAGTCATGGGGTTACTAATGTGTGCCTTGGCTATTTTGCACTTTTCTTTATGCCTTTTCCTTAAAGGTGGAGACGTGGTCATGGTTTTGGATGATGGGGAAGCTTGTGGCAGGGAGCTGTGAGTCCAGAGATGAAGCTGTGACATATAACAGCACTTCTGTGTTTCCATCTGTCCCTTAAACCTTGCTTTCAGTAGGGTTTGCTTCCAGCTTGCTCTTCCTGGCTTGGTGATTGTGTAGGAAATGGTAATTAAGGAAGTCTTAGGGCAGAGTTAGTGTGGAATTTTGAGCAGTGTAGACTGTTTCTGTCTCCTAGTGCTGCCCACCAGCAGATGTAAATAATGCCAACCTTACGTGGGTGTGCTGAAGTGTAATGAGTGTGTGAAAAATACATTGAGATCTTTAGGTGAAGAGGGTTGGCAGTGCCAGTGCCAGTGTAAACTGCATTAACATGGTGGATGTTGATTCTGCTTGGGATGCTGGGATTCTCAAGGGGAATCCCAAATGTTTTTAAATAGTGAATGAAACATAGTGAAGCATCTCCCATGCCAGTGATCAATGATTCTCTGTATGTAGAGTGGACACAGATCCTGCCCATGCTGTACATCAGTTCCAGCTCCATCTGGGCCCTCTAAAGTCTGTCTATTCTCTGCTGTGCTTTCTCTCTGAATCTCTATCAGAATTTACCTTTTGGATTGATTCTCCATAATTTTGTGAATCTTTTCTGGCTTCTCTGTAACATTGTGTTTTTCAGCTTTGTCCATGTTCAGCCTCACAATTCCCTCATACAGTAAACATAAGGAATGTGTCACCTCTGTGCCACTCTTGAGAAAGACTAAACGGTTTAGACAGAGCTAGGGAGAGATCAGTGAAAAAACAGGATCTTTTCTCTCCACTTGTGCTTGTAACATGAGTGTCCTGAATTCTGTGTTACTCTTGCTTGATAATTAATGGTGAGCTGCTCCTTCCTGTGTGCTTACACTCCTGTGTCATCTCCACTCTGGCAGGCACAGGGAGTAAGGTGGACATTGCCATCCTTCCTTTAAATTCTTTGGTACCGTCCTCTCTCCTAATCCTGGGTCTAAAAAATTCTGCTTAGGAAGATGGGGTTGTAGTGACCTGTTGGCTCCTGGCTAACTGGAAGTAAAAGAGCTCAGCTTTTCTTTTGACAGCCAGGCTGCAAGAGATACGGGTATATGTTCTATTACCTGTTTCCTGGGGCAGGATCCTTTCAGCTGTTAAATATCTGACTTAAACAGGTAAGTACAATGATGCCAACAGTGATTCCAGGTCATGGGTCTTAGTGCGTTGCATGTGTTGTCTTTGTTTCAGAAACTCTGCAGTGATGCTCAGGTGAGAGTTTTTGGGAAATGTTGCCAGCTAAAGCCTGGAGGAGACAGCTCTTCTTCCTTGGATAGTTCAATCAATTCATCCTCCTCGTTCTCTGATCCAAAAGAACAATGCCCAAAATACCAGGTGAGTCGCTTTTTTTTTCATACCGCATGTCAAATGCTAACAGCCGGTGAGGTATGACTGTTTTAAAAACTTGAAATGAGATGCTGACAGTGGAGAGCAGTTTTCAGTCAGAACCAAGACCTTGGTTATGACTCAGGAATGTTTAACACTGTAGCTTTGGGTATTATCAAGTCTGAAACCAACCAGCTGCTTCTCTCGGGATGTGTCTTGAATGGCAGCGATTTCTCCCGGGCATTTGTTCCATTTTGTGACCCAGGTGATAACACACATTTGGGGTGATCAGACTAGGCACAATTGTCTTGGTCTAGATGAAGTAGTTTATTTTATTGACAAATGCCTGGGAAGTAACAGAGGGACACGTCTGTAGGGATAGTCTGTGTAACAGTTTTATAAGGGATTCAGTACACTTGAGTTCCATTTTATATAAGAGATTTTGGCCATGAGAGTAGCTAGAGTCATCTGACACGGATATATTTTTGTCATCTCTCCTTCCACAGATCACAAGTGTTTTATATTAAGCCACCCTAAAATAGAACTAAGCCCTTTTCACTCTTTGTAATGAAGTAATTGTGTGTTTGAGGGAAGCTGCTATCTCCACAACCTGCTCTGGAGTACAATACTACTGATGTCTTAATCTCCCATAGATAGAAATGAAGAACCTTCCAGTGCTGACTGTCCTACTGTCACGTTAACTCCTGCTATATTTGGCAAGCTGTGTATTCTTGTTTTCTCTTTCTCATCACACTCTTTTCCACAGTTTGGGTAAGGTGGCTGAAGATCTGTTTTCCGTTCCTCCCTTCCTGGCAGGGCATTTAACTGCGGTTATGAAAGTAAGAGACATTCCTGTCAGCAGCTCCCTTCCAGCACAAAGCAACCTCCTTTGTGCACTGTGTGCCCAAGAAAAACCATGCCCCCACTGCCCAGGAACTGTATCTCCTCCAGAGCAGGCTCTATACAAACAATGCTCAGTGTTACTAAAGAAAATAAATTTTAGCTTTTGGCCTGAGCGTGTATTTTAAAGTTGTGGAAAGTTTTCCCTTTGAAGTTCCCATTTCCTTATGTGTATCACTCTCTTAAAATCTTACTGAGCTGAACTGGAATCACAGTGGCTATGTGACTGTGCCACACACTTTCAACTGAAGTTGGTCTTCCACAGCATATTTATTGTAAACTATATACTGCATTCACCAGACTCCTTCCAGGCTTCCCCAGCAAGTGAGCCGAGAGACAAAAACACAAGAATTCTTTAATGTGCAATAAAGTTTAGTGTTGGGTATGCAGAAGGGCCAGAGTAAGTTTGTCCAGACTTCACTCAGCCTGGCATTTCCTATGCTCTAACTGCTGTGTCTGTAACCTCAGAGATTACTTATTGGATTTGCAGTATTTATAGGTTCTCTTGTTTGTTTTTTATAAGGCTATAAAATGGAAGTTCAAATAACATAATACTGTGGAATTTTTAAAATACTGCTTTATGTTTTCTTGTTGAAATACACTTTGATTATATATGAACAACTTTAATTGCAAGGTGAAACACAGAGGTTTTGGTCCAGGCTTTCATATTTGTAATTATGTCCCATATTTAACATTTATTTCTTTATTGCATTTTTAATTTACAGATATACCTAGTTATTGACAGGACAATATGTACAGTAAGGGGAGTATTAAAAGCTGTAAATATGTTCAGAAATGTAATTTCCAAATCATGCAAACGATGCTACTTCTGATATGCTAATGTGCAATCACAAACACTTGAGTGTATTTTATGATCAGTTTTTATGGGAACTCTAAACTGTGGCCTGAGGAGTTGGTTTGTATCCAGGCTGTCAGTGCTGCAGGTTGTGCCCTTTTTGCCAGATGCTCCTTGGCTACTTTTTTGTTTGAGTTTTTAATATTTAACCCCTTTCCCCAGTTGGTTGCACTCTGCTTTGGTCTTGAGTGACCTGTATTTTGCAGCATTAGAGGCCCAAAGAGTTGAGCTGTAATGTAACAGTGTTTCCATACTAAATGCATTTAATATGTGTCTTTGGTTATGCATGGTAGAATTACTGTTATTAAATGTAGATGAAATGCCAGACTGAACAGGCCATGGGCTCATCTTATCACGTTCTTTCCCTTCAGCAGGGCCTGTCTGTCTTTCAGAGCAAAGGGAAACCCCTATAATTAAATTTGAAAGCAGCTGATTTTCACTTAATTTGGTTGTCTGATAAAGAAAATCAATACTTTAAGATAAAGTATTTTTTCTGAGCTTTAGAATTATATTTTCACAACAGCAGAAAGCTGAAATTAAAACCCACCATCAAGGGCTTGACATTTAATCAGAATTGTGTCCTTCATTTGGAGATCTGCAACAGATTTAAAAACAACAATCATAGTGTGAGGCTGTAGTAATTTGCAGTGTTCTTAAGTCAGGATTTTGTGATGCTGGCAAACCTGTTATTTCCTGGAGTCATTAACATCTGTGCTGAGATTTCCTTGGAGCTGCTGGGTCATACTGACTGGTTTTAAATTCTAGTTTTTCCAGTACTGCCTACAGTGCACCTGAGCAGTGGGATGTTCTGGGAGACAGATGGAAATGTCACTGAGGCCCAGCTAATGATCAGCTTTTGCCCTGTCATTGGACACTTACAAGCCTTGGAGTTGTACCCTCATTTTTACAGCTGCGGATTCTGCTTTCAGTCATCCCCTCTCCTTGCAGGGATAGATTTCAGAGTTTAAAAGTATGGCTGTTGAAAGTATCATCAGCTTAATTGACAGTGCTTGAAAAAAGCTAAATATTGAGAAATGTTGTAAATGTGTTGCCTTTTGGCTGATGAGCATTTCCTTGTTCCTGCCCTTGTTCTGTGGGCTGGTGTGAGCAGGAACACTGAGTGGGATGTTCAGAGCTGTTTGTGCTCCTGGTGGGGGTCTGTGGTGGGGACACCCTGTCCTTGGTTGTGCTCCAGGCTCACTGTGTGACACTGGCACAGGTTGCCCAGAGAACTGGAACTGTGGCTGCCCTACCCCTGGAAATGTTCAAGGCCAGGCTGGACTGGGCTTGGAGCAACCTGGTCTAGTGAAAGGTGGCCCTGCCCATGGCAGGGAACTGGATGAGCTTCAAGGTCCCTTCCAACCCAGACCTTTCTGTCATTCTGTATTTCAGTCCTCTGTAGCATACATGGATGTTCAAGATGCTGGTTGTTCAGAGCTTGGATAAGGAATATGGAGATGCACTGAGCATCTTCCAGCTGGGTTGTTTCTGTGAGTGGTTTAAGGGATCTTTTAGAAGGATTACTCCAGGGAATGGAGTAATTACATGCTATCACACGCCTTGAAGGAAAGGTGTTGCTGTTTTGTACAATGCCAAACTTCCTCACCTGAGAACTGGCTGAGCTCTGTTAGTGAGTGATCACCACATTTTAAATTATTCAGGGCAAGGTGCAAGTGGAGACCCAGCACTAATACTCTGCTGGCCTAGAGGTGAAACAGCCCTGGACAAAGGGACAGTAATCAGTAATCACAGTCATTGAGAACACACAAGTAAGAAGTCTGTCAGCAGAGCAGTTGTCTCCAGTTGATTGCCCTGAGTAATTTTTTAATTTTAGGGTTTTGTTTGCAGAATTTGCCCTAGCCTGTGATGCAGCAGAGTGACATTGCTCCTTGGTATTTAGCCTGTGTGCCTTACAGCAAGCTCTTGCCACCAGAAAAGCAGGAATTGCACCTGGCATCATGATGCTGCAGCTCTTTCCTGGTGCCATCACAGAAGCACCAGGGAGAGATTCATCCCAAATAAAATATCACCCATGGATAAGTTATGAATCAGTCTTTGTCAAGTAAACATTGGTCCAGTTTGGCTCCATTGCACAGTCTAACATCTCCAGTGAACTGGTGATTCTTCTTGTCAAGGAGGAACAAGGTTTAGGCTTAATTCAGTCAGGTGTGTTAACACATTCTTAAAAGTTTAGTCCCCTGGCTCAATCTGCTTCCTCTCAGCTAGGTGGGCTTGGTTTGTTGCATGGTTTTAGTGGTTGAGCTCACAGCCAGTGTGAAGATCACTTTCTCTGTTAGGATTATCTTGATTACAACTTAGCACGTTCAACAGTGTTCCAGCAAGATATTTTGCATACTTATCTTTTAAATAAGGAATATTTTCTCTCTTGTATGTTGCCTTAGTGGAACTGTGCCTGTAAAATGCTTAAAACTAAACGATGGTGGGTTTGTTTTTTGCAGGGTTCTCGGTGCTCCTCAGATGCCAACATGCTTGGAGAGATGATGTTTGGCTCTGTGGCCATGAGCTACAAGGGCTCCACATTGAAAATTCATCAGATCCGGTAAGATTAACTTTTTTGCTGCTGGTGTTTTCAGAAGACTCACTCCTTAGTGCTGATAAATAATGAATTGAATGGCACAAGTGCAGAGTGAAAGGGATTTCTGTGTTTGCTTCAAAGTCAGTCTGATGTCATCTTTGAAATAAAAGGCTGTTATGTCATGCTAAGGTAATAAAATGAAATGTGAAATGGAAGGCACAGCCTGTCTTGGCACTGACTGCCCTCTCCCCTCCTGTTCCCAGCTCCCCTCCCCAGCTCATGCTCAGCAAGGTGTTCACAGCCCGCACGGGAAGCAGCATCTACGGCAGCCTCAACACGTGAGTCCACTGCACTTGGTAGCTATTGCACAGAGCCAGGTGAATGTAAGAACACACAGGGCTTTCTTTGGACCCTCCAGATTCTTTCTCTGAAAAAATAACTCCTGCCTACATCCTTTCAGTAGTGTGAACCTTTCCCTCATGGCTGTCTTCACCTCAGTTGGCTCTAAGGGAATGAATGAACCATTCCTTCCATGCTGGGATGGTGAAGCTTGATATTGTAAGGTGCAAAAGTACCTACCTGCAACTTGAGGGATTCAGTCCAAGATAAAGAAAAAGGTGTTAGAAGAATATCTGGCTTCAGAGGGTTCCATGTTTTCTGTTGTTAAGTGACCCACCTGACAACGTGGCTTAGGCTGTGAAAGCTTTTTCTCATGGAAGCCTGTGTTCTTACCTCATCTGTTCCTTTTTGGCTATAATGAACAAGCTCTCTAGTCTACTGAAATGCAAATCACTTGTTTTGTTGTATGCTTTATGTTTGTTACAGGTTGCAGGATAGTCTTGAGTTCATTAATCAAGACAGCAATACATTAAAGCCTGACCACAGTACAATTATGAATGGACTTCTTGGGAATATAGGTAATTTCAAACAGATTTTATTTGCTGATATCTTTAATTGAGTAATCATAGATTCTAGAATATGCAAATCTTTTAAATAGAATAAAATTTTTAAAAAGCTAAAGAGGTAACAGAAAATTAATGCTGATGGAGCTTGGAGGAGAATAAATTGGACTGTTCAGGGAATTAACAGTCATTCAGTATACACAGCTGCATATGTGTATATTAAATACATAACAGAAATATTTATATATACTTAAGTTCAAATACAGAAAATGTTGGAAAATAACATTCTGTAGAAATTCCTGAACAGCGTATCTCTGATCAGGCAGGATTGATTCTGCCTGGCTCAGTTCCCTGGTTTTATTGTCATTAATAATTCCCATTCTGCCCTGTACTCTGCCCACCTGAGCACGTGTCCTGTACCAGTCTCAGTTAACCTTGCACAGCTGTGCTGGAGCTTTGGATCAGATTAGACAGAGTATCCTTGTGCTCTCTCCTCTGGCTGACCATGGGAGCTAAGCAGTCTTGAGAAACCATCTGGCACCCGCAGTTCTCAGCTTCCCTGGAAGAGCTGTGGGTGGAGGCTCCATGAATGTTAGATAACAAAGGTCTTGGCTTGTCCTCTTGGGAGCAGTTGAGTTGATAGGACTGGACTTCAGTGCTTGGTTGTCCAGTGTAGCAGCCTGATCTGAGGCTCTACAGCACGTCCTCTCTTTCCCTTCATTTTGATTGTTGACTTTCCAAGCAAATGCCTGTTGTAGGTGGTATAAGGGGCTTATTTTCACAATTGCTTTCCAGGATATTGCTGTATGTAAAATATGCTTTTATAGGGTTGGAAGTAAGGAGTATATTTGATGACTGTGTTACTCTTAAATGGGTTTCTGACTTTGATGTGGTCCTTGGGTGTGTTTACTGCTTTCCTTCACATTGGCTTTGGTAAGACTGTGCCCAGGCATGGGCTTAAATGCTTCTCAAGCTCATGAGCTGTATACCTCATTAAAATAATTTGCAGTAGTCCGTTGGTGAGGGAAACCAGTTAAGGTTGTAAGAATGTATTATCTGTTAAAGGCTTCCTGAATTCACTAAGTCAGTAAAGTTAAAAAGATGGCATTTTTCTTAATATTCAGTAGTCCTTTCAGACTTGTGATTTTCACAGTGAATGAGGTGCCTGATCTAAGAGGGAGATCACCGTCACCTACTGTTAGGGTTTGCTGTGGCTTGTGCCTGGCAGAAGTTTGCTGTATCATTAGAGTGATCTAAACTGATAGGATAGAGTGATCTAACTGATAATGCAGCTCTTAAGCATGGAGTGATTCAGGTGTAGCCAGTGCCACCTGTTCACCTGTGTCCAGCTGTGAGCTGACTCTGGTGACTGCCCCTGAACTGAGCAGGAGGTGTGGGCATCTCGGAGCAAGGGTGTGTGGCAAGAGGCACAAGGTTGCCAGCAAGAAGAGGATGCTGAAGTTTTCTTTGTGATTGAGCTGCACAAGTTTTCAACAGTGTTTGTTTACAGTTCCCCTTTGAGCACAGAGGGAACCCTGGGTAAAGCAGGGAGAGGAGTTAATCTGTAACTGCAGCATTTCTAACAACAGTGCTCAGCAGCAGAGACTGCTTCTGACTCACATGTGACAGGAGGAGGGTCTATGTGTTTTGGCTGGGAACTGTTTACAAGGTGCTTTTCTCAGATGTGCTGGTTAAAAAAAAAAACAACAAAGCAGCCCTGGTCATGTGTTCCCTTTAATGGCTGGAGGCTTAAGAGAATGGAAGGGAGCTTTGAGGTGCAGCCTTCATGTTTTTTATAATCAGAAAACTTTGAAGCGAGCATTGGCTTCGAATTTAAGAGAGGGACTGGCAGTTAACTCTTCAAAAATACTTATGAGTTTTTTCTGGCTCTGTGTACAGTAAATACACTATTTTGCTGGTGTATCTATAATCCAGTATTACTTTAAAAATTAACTACTGATACTGCTAACATTTATTTTTTATGCGATCATTTCACTCAACTTATGTACTGACTATTCAGAACCACTTCAGCCTATAATATTCTGTTGGTTCTACTAAGATGAATTCCTGCCTTCTTTCTCTCCCTTCCTCCTTCTCTTCAGAAGCAGTGTTCCCAGCCACCCCACCAGTGTGGATGTTAAAACAAACATTATACTCCATGATGAATCTGCTGTTTGTGGTCAAGTTGGGCTTTAAGCCTGCATAAATTAATCATTTTTCAACCTTAAAATAAAAAAAAAAAAAGCGCCCTTTTGAGAAACCCCATCCTTGTATGGGAGACAGTGGAAAGCTGGATCTATTATTTTAATCTGTAAATACTGTATAGCCCAGCTGTGAGACTCATCCTCGCATCAGCGTTGTGGTGAGGCCTCAGAGCTGTTCTCCTGCCTGTGTTACTCTGCATTTATGTTGGCTCAAACCTTCTCCCTGCCCTGGCCCCCTCCCTATGGACTGTTCTGCTTTACTAACCTCATTCTCTGATGTGTATTTTACGTTTTGCCATGTAGGTCTTTCCCAGCTTTGCAGCCCCAGGCGGGCATTCTCAGAGCAAGGTCCGCTCCGCCTCATCCGGAGCGCCTCTTTCTTTGCAGGTTTGCTGTGTGCTGTGTGCTGTGCTGGGGGCTAGTCTAGCTGGGGTGACAAACTGTGTGGGTTTGTAGTTTAGCCCTGCAAATAAGATCTCATCTGTAAAAAAAAGAAAAAATGGACAGTGGCGTTTGCTCTCTTACCTTGCTGGATACATTCCTCAAATCCCCAGAGGACATCAGGCATTTAATAGTCCTCTTTGGGATTGTCTGTGTTGTTTTGTTTTGGAAACTGAAATATTTAAATATAGAATTAATATTTATGGGGATAATATTTCACAATGATGTCAAGTTATTTTGATCTGGATTGGTTTCAACCAAACTGTAAAAATCAGAGCTAAATTTGATTTGTTCAAAATGGACATTTCTTGCTTTTAGTGGCTGGGTCTTATTTCCATGGCTGAGTAGCTTTATTTCACACATATATTTGTAAAATATATCACATTTAAAGACAATTGAGCCTGACACCCCTTTGATCTTGGCTATATGCAGACTGTGAATCTGGACAGCTTACAGCTTAGTTGAACAACCAATGCACTGCTCACAACTTAAAAGCATCAATTTCTTCAAGACAGCATTCAAAATTCTTTTAAAAATGCATATATAATACCTGAGAAAGCTGGTATAAGAATGAAGTTGTGTTTATTTTGAGTTTTGGTGGGGTTTTGCCTATACACTGAATACTACAAATGTGACCAACATCCTCTTGGTACAATAAAATTTTATTGAAAATTATCTGTGGAAAGAAACAAAGTCCTAGTTTTACTAAAATAGATGTGTGGACTTGAGGAAAACACATACAGGCTTCTCAGGTAAGTGTTTTGGTTTGTTCAGCTAAGCAGCCTTTCTTGGTGACGGCCTTGTGCAGTGCTGTTGATCTGAATTAATGAGCATGTTTTTGTTTCATTAATTACATGGAGATCTGCAAACAAGAAAGGAACTGTGCATTCCCCTGCTAATTGGTATTCCTTGTTTTACAGTTCATAGCAACCCTATGGATATGCCTGGGAGGGAGCAGAATGAGGACAGAGACAGCGGTATAGCAAGATCTGGTAATGGCAGTTCCATGTGTTAACCCTATAAACTCCAAAAATATTCAGTAAGATTTGTCATGGGATCTCTGCACATCATACAGTAGTGCTGAAATGGGATTGTTCTGGTTTGCTCTATTAATGGCACCTCTCTGTACATGTCCAGATGGTGCAGGTGTTGAGGGTGTGTATTGGGCACCTCACAGTGACCTGACAGCAGTGGCTTTTATTAAAGCAAGCTGCAAATATAAATATGCAAGGCAGATTAAATATTGAAATGAGCTTGCAGCATTTCTAAACAATACTGGCTGTCATCTCCTTTCCAAATCCAGGAGGCCAGGTTGGATGGGGCTTGGAACAACCTTTCTAGTGAAAGGTGTCCCTGCCCATGGCAGGGGATGGAATGAGATGAGCTTTAAGGTCCCTTCCAACTCAAATCATTCTGTGTTCCTATAATGGTAATGTTAAAACACAAATTGGCCTCAACAATACCCCTTTCCTCCCTCCTGATTCAGGATGTTGGACACTTGGGTTAGGATTGTAAAGGCTGTTAAAGGATGTGATCAACATTACTGCTTTCCACAAGGAATTTATTTCCTGATACTCAGGTTGCTGAGCAAGGTACATCCTGTGTGTTGCCTATTATGTAAATCAGCAGGACTGTCCCGCCCTTGTCGTGCTTGTATGGCTTGTTAATGTCATTATAAACTGGTTATTTTTATATTAGAAGCATAGATAAGCAAAAGAGAAGGCACTTGAGAAGCAACACCAGTATATCTTGAGGGACTTGGTTTAGTTGCTGGTGTTATATTCCAAATGCTCTTTCTCCTGGAGAGATTGTTATTCCTCTTTTTCTTGCAGCATCTCTTAGCAGTCTGCTGATCACTCCGTTTCCATCTCCGGGCTCCTCGTTTAACAAGAGCTGTGCCAGCAGCTACCAGCGGCGTTGGCGTCGCAGCCAGACGACCAGCTTGGAGAACGGGGTCTTCCCTCGCTGGTGAGCTGGGGAGTGAAGTGCTGCCTGCTGCCCATGCACTGCTGTCTGCTTGATTCTGCTCCTGCATATATATGTACATCTGCTCCTGCTGATGCTTTTGGTGGGGTATTTACAGAGGTGTAAGTCAGGCTGATCTTTTTTTAAGTCTCTGCTTTCCTCGTGGCATTCATTGTTTTTTCACTAACTGGAAAGCGTTCAGCAGCATGTAAATCTGTAGGCTGTATTTTTGAGGATAAGAAGCCCTAAAATCCTACTCAGAGCACAAATTCTTGGCAGGGATGGGAGAGAACTAGAATACCATATTCTGATCCTACAAACACTTTGAATCCGGTTCCAGACTTTTGTGATTGCAGAATCAATTAATAGCTGTTTGTAAAAAATCACAAAGGGGTTGTTATCAAAGATGATGATTTGACAACACATGCAAGCAAAAGGTGTTTGTTGAAGTTAAATGCTGAAGAACTGAATTACACAGGAAACCAAGGCACAGCTTTACGCAGTGGATTACATTGACTTTTCCTTTTGTTCATGCTCCAAGGTCCATGGATGAAAGCTTCAACTTGTCAGATGACAGCTCTGGTCCAAACCCAGGAATTGTTAGGAAGAAGAAGATAGCAATTGGTGTTATTTTTTCACTCTCAAGAGATGAAGATGAAAACAACAAGTTTAACGAGTTCTTTTTTTCACACTTCCCTCTTTTTGAGAGTCACATGAACAAACTGAAGAGTGCAATAGAACAGGTAAACACAGTTGCCTTGGCTTCTTACACTTGCACTGCTGTGTGTTCTCCCAGCCCTGACAGATTAATTTCCAGCTCCTAGTGCTAGTTACAAAAGTGGGATCAACTTGATGTTGGGTGTGGGAGTTGCATCACTGCAATTAAAACTTTGCTTTAATGCCTTGAATGGTGAAAAGCACAAAAGAGGCAGAAGCTGCCTCACCTGTCTTCCCTCAGACAGGAATGTTGGCACTTGGACCGTTCACTTTATCACTTAAAAAAATTATTTGCATGACCAGTTGAATGAAAGATAAAGTCAAACACATGACTTGGTTTTCCATTTTCTGTGCTTCTGTAGCTCTGTGTTACTTATCTGTTTAATGATTGTTTTCAAGGCCATGAAAATGAGTCGGAGATCAGCTGATGCCAGCCAGCGGAGTTTGGCATATAACAGAATTGTGGATGCCCTTAATGAGTTCAGGTGAGCCCTATGTCTCTTATCTCTTCTGCCTCTTTCTTGAAAAGCCTATTTTAGAAGGATCTTCTTAGTGCAGGATAAGTAACTTAAAATGTCTAAAGTCTTCTGCACAAGTTAGTACAGCAAAGGGCCGGTGATACCAAGCCCTTCTAATGTGTCTGAGTTTTTGGATTTTTCCAGCTGTATGTCCATCAGTCCTGTGTGAACAGGACACAGATGTTCAAGGTTTTCTGTGCTTTAGGTGATAAGGATGCTCCCAGTGACCTCTTAAATGGTCTTTTGTGGCCTGTCAGGAGGGGGAAAAGCATTGCAAAGCCCTGTTAGGGAAACCCTCCTCTAGTGTGTATTGTCCTGATGTGTGAGCAAAGCTCACCCCTCTCTAAGCTGTGCTTTAAAGGAATTTCAGAAAAACAGCTAGGAAGAGGGAGAGCTGTCTTTTCCCACAGTAAAATGCAGTGCTGTAATCTCTGGCTATTGGTACCTGCAGAGCCTCTCTGTTCAACAGTTAATATACAAAGTAACACAGATAAGCACATCCCTGGCATTTAGCTGTATTTTCTTTCCGTAGTTGAAGTTGTGGGGAGGGAGTTAAGATGAAATCCATCTGTTTTGAGTGATTCATCTCCTCTCAGATGGGAGTGGCAGGGTGCTTCCTTTTACAACCACTGTAGGGCTACTTTTTAGAGACATTATTGAAGACAGCGCTCTGATGTTATAAAAGGAAATTTCTGACATCAGGATGTATTTTACTGAACAGAGTAGGATCCTGAGCGCTCACTTACTTTTCTACAATTCCACTTCCTACCTGAATGCCATGGATTAGGTAGCGCTGCAGGACGAAGGCACAGTGTATTTTAAATTTTTTTAGAAGCTCACCTCCAGGCAGTCACAAGGAAAGACAGAGGATATGTCCTGTAGGGACAGAAGGCAGAAAAGAGAGAGCACGTGGGCTGCGGTGAGAGGTGGATGGGATGAGCTGTGCCAAGAGAGGGAGCAGAGGGAGCTCATGACTGCTGGGAGCCACTGATCCTGCCCAGGGGCCTGAGACGAGTTCAGCAACTTGGAGCAGCCACAAAGATTCCTCCACTCCCACAGCTCTGCTCTGCCTCTCCTCCTGGGTCTCTTTCTGAGCCATTTCTGTGCCTTCCCACCCTCTGTTAACACCAGCTCCCCAGCTGTTTTCCAGACCTTCCCCCCAAAACATTCCCTCTCAAGATATACACAGCGGACTTTGTCCTTTCTCCTTTGTCCTTCCAAGTTAAACAGTTCCAGAGGGCTGGGGAGGGGCACCTATCCCAAGTCAAAAGTAGGAAAAATACCCCTGAAAACACAGGCCAAATCCCCTGTGCTGGCTTTTCCTTGTGGGGCGACTGTCAGCAGTGCTGAGCTGGGATGGGGTGAGGAAGGCTGCTGTGGGCAGGCTGAGGAAGAAAGCACTGTCCCAGTGGATATGGACAGATTGGCAGTGGCTGCACACCAGGAGCTGGGATCATTCCCATGACGTGGCCATTGCATAACCAGCACTTGGAGCATGTAACCACCAGTTTTATGCAGAGGTTTCCATGGTGATACAAATATTGCTCTTTAATAGTGTAATGAAGTAAATTAAATCCAGTTTAATTTCATAGAAATGAATTTCCTGGGGCAGCAGCCTTTAGCAGTTCTGGGTTTTGTTGGGGTTTTTTAAGGGATTGCATTCAGAGATGGGCAGTAGCTGGTGCCCCCAGTCTAGGCAGGGTCCTTGTGCCCCTGTGTCATGCAAGAGCATGTTTCATCCCCATTTCTATGACATGCAAGACCCCCTTGCTTTTCAAAGCAATGCAGGATGTGTCTGGTAAGAAGAGAGAGGTACATTTAAATACCAAAGGCTGGATACAAAGATGCTTTGGCACAGGTTCAGCAAACCCATTTAGGACACTATTATCTCTTTAGGTGTCTGCTTTCCCACTGAAGTCACGGGGAAGTCAGGAGACGTCCTTTGGTGAACCTGAGACTTATGTTGATTCCTGTCCTCTTAGCAAATTGTGCTGGAGGGAAGAAGGGTGCTGACTTCAGTGGGTTGGCGATTCTAAAATGTAATCCTGTTGCTGGTTTAACTCATTGCAGTCTGGGTGCTTTTAAAACGAATATTTTTTTGTTTGTTTTTCTTTAAATCCCCCCGATTTTCAGAGGTGCTCAAGAGTAGCTGATGTGCACTTGTCTGGTGATTAGAATAACCTCAGATCAGTGGGCATGGGGGGTGTGCTGCCCTGCTGATCAGGGAAGGTAGCATGCCACCCCAGAGTCCCCCTCTGCAGGGAAGGGGCTGTGGCACTGAGAAAGGGAGCTGGGTCAGCAGGCATTTACCTGCTGGTAGTGAAGGGGGAGAAAAAAAGTCAGCAAAACAGGGCCTTCCTTTACTCTTTTTGTCTTATCTGGGGAATAACAAAGCTGCCTTCTCTCAGAGGCTCATGCTGTTTCTGCAAATGGAGACTGTTGATAAATTTGCCATCAATTTGGTGCCCAGCTCCAGACCTACCTTTGCATCATTAGTCACTTCACAGCAATTTTTAATTTTCTAAAGCACTGATGGGTTTAGCTATTTACACTTGACTTAGAGGCTTAGAACTCTCTGTAGATGTCAGCTGTGCAGACACATGACTTATGAAATAAGCTACTGTACTTGCATAAATTTCAGCTCCCCTGGTCCCTGAAGCCAACACAGCATATTGATAACACAGATTATGCATCTGACTAATACCTGTGTGGCACAAATGCAGGCTGGCAAGGAAACACTGATCTCAGGGCCTGGGGAAACACCTCTTTGCTTTCTGGCAGACAGATTTGATCCTATTTTCTGCCAGTAATTTTTAAGCAGCTTATGCTGCTGTGAACTGAGTGGTGTGTTGTGCTCAGCAGTGCCAGCATGGGCACTGAGTTGTGGGGGAGCCCTGCTCCTGCATTCCCTGCACTGGGGATTGCCTTTGTTTTGTTGTTCCTTTTGAAGGAAAAATCATCTTTGGAAGGAGGGAATGAGGATAGGGAACAAATGCACGTGAATTAAGCTTTATAAACCACTGATTATTTTCTTTCTTTGCCATTATGTTGTGGCTCATAACTAGCAGAGCAGATCTGGGGGCACAGTGCTGAGGGTCAGTGTGTTTTCCTTGGGGAGGAAGGGGGCTGCAGCAGGATACTCTAATCCATGAGGAGCTGTCTGGCTCGTTAGGTTTGTACAGCACCAGGGAAAGATGCCTTGGACTGGTAATAAAAACTGGCACTGAAATCAAGGCCAAAGGCCAGGGTGGTTTGGGGGCGTATGTGTGTGAGGGTGAAGCAGGGAGCAGCTGTGCTGTGGTGTCTGTGGGAGCAGGGCTGCTCACTGTGGTGCCATCTGTGCCCACAGAGCAGGCAGACCCCAGAGGAATTGGGGTGGGGTTTGCTCAGGGCTTCCTTTTCACTTGGCCAGGCAGAGCTTCGTTGGCCCTCACACCCTGTGAGATGTGAAGGTGTTTCCTGAGGGGCTCCTCTGGCCCCTGTGCTCGGTGCTGCATTCCTGGGGCCAAGGTGCCTGGAAGCTCCAGGCTGGAGTTCAGCCTCCCAGGGGCGTTTCCAAATATAAACCAATTTAAATGTACTGGAACCTTCAAAAGAGCAGAGTCTCTCATTAGCTGAGCTTTCCCTCACATGCTGGTGTGTGTGTGGGGAGGGAGGGGAGGGAGTACTGCTGCAGATGGCCAGGAGGAGAGGGGCCAATTGGGTTTTTAATGATTGTTATTTTTAAAATCCAGTTAACTTCCCTGTAGTGTTAGAGGAGGGTTTCTTTGTGTTGGTTTTTTGTTTTGTTTTCATTTTTGCCCTTTGCTGTCTGGCAGGAGAGCACTTCCCTGGGTGTTTGAAGAGCTGGGAAGCAGTTAATCCTTGCCCTTGGTCTCTGTGCCATTGCTGCCTTCGCTGGCATGGAGGGTTCCCTGCACTGCAGTCACATGCCTGCTGGCCACCTGCCAGGGCAATCTGATCTGGCTTGGAGGAAACACTATCAGCTGCAGATGCAGCCAGGGTTACCAGAATAGTAAATAACGAATCACAAGACTCGGGCTATCTTTTCAACAAAAACAAGTATTTTAATATGTTGGTTTTAGTATAGAGGTAGTTTCTTTTTTCAAAACAACCGAGCTGCAAAGGGCTTGGCTTGGGTTAGTTTGCATAGGATGGAGAAATAAGCTGTATTTTATGTTAAGTTGGCTGTTTATCTTCAGCTTCTCAGATCAGCTGTGTCTGGGGGGTGTAAATTTTCATACTTGTTTTGAGCTTTGAGACTCCTTGAGTTTGAGATCCCTAGACTTGAGTTTGTTTTCTTTTTTTGGGCATCTTTAACATGCACTCCAGTTAATGTGCTGTGAACAGAAAGCTTGCCCCTAATAATACCCCCCTTGTCCCAGCTTGCCCCTGCAGAGGAATGAAGTCCCAGTACCCCAAGACTGTCTGTGCTGCTGGAGACCCTCTGGTGCCCCAGAGGCAGTGTTGGTGTCCCTGGCTATGTGCCCCACTCGTGTCTAGGCAGCAGAACTTGTGCCCAGGTCTGTCACCAGGCTGGGCTTTCCTCCCAGGACAGGACCAGCAGCAGAGGGTAGCATGGAGCAGCTGCTCCAAAGTGACCCAGCAGCCCCAGGAGACTCTCTCTGGGGCTGGGGAGTGCAGAGGTAACTCAGCTGTCCCCCTCTCCAGCACACTGACTGTTTTGAGGTGCTCTCATCATGCTTCTGGCAGTGGAGGATATGAAGGTGTAACCTTTGAAGAAGACAGGGTTGATTCTGACTGTTTGGAGCATGGGCACAGAGAATGGATTTTGTATTTGATGAAAACTGGTAGAAGAAATAAGGCAGAGAATGTCACTGCCCCCTCACCTTCTTCCTTCTGGAGCAGCCCTGGTGACCTCAGTCAGCTTTGCTGTCCTTTGGGGGGCAGCTCTGGGGTCACCACCCCACTCCTCTGTGCCCAGGAACTGCAGTAACTGGGGGTGACTCCCCCTCCCCGGGGAGCCCCTGCCCCAGGGCTCTGCTCTGCTGACGTGCAGCTCTCACTGCCCGGGAGTTTCACTTCAAACACAAAACCATGGAACACTTGGCAGCTGCTGCTCCAGTGTGTTTGCCTGCCTGGTGTGTGCAGCTTTGCTTCTGAAAGTGTCCATAAATTTTGAGACCACGATATTCAGAGAAGATGTTTATAACTCAGGGGTGGTGCTAGGGATAGTGAGATAATGCATATCTTTGCCTTTTGAAACAAAAATGCTTTGCCTAGAAAAAGTAGTGCGTTAGGCAGGGAGAAACCTGAATTGATCAGTCATTTCCCATGTCCTTTTGGGTTTTTTCAGGCTTACATTGTTACTGTGTTAAAAATACAGCTTTCCATAGCATCATAATGTAGGCTTTGTACTTAAAACTGAACTATAACTTGTTTATATTTTAGAAGAGTTTAACAGTAATTGGAGGGATTTTAATCTGGTATTTTATTGCAGAGCCAATTTTTAATCATACATTAAAAGGATGTCAAAAAGGATGTGGTGAGTGTGTAATAGGTACAGCCACAGGGTCACTTTGACTCTCATACTCTCTGTTTAAAGCTAAAGAGGTGAACTGGTTCCCTGCTCTACACACCCACACTTGGGTAGGTTTGCCCAGGAGATACACCAAGTTTTTAAAGCAAGGAGGAAGTAAAGGTATTTTTATAAGTCAGATACATATAATCTTGTCCTAGTCATAAATAAAGCAGAAGTTTGTTTGAAATGAAATTAAGAACAAGCAGGGAGTTAACAGCAAGAAGAAATCATCCATTCCTTCTGCATTCAGAACAGGGAGCTCTTGAATTGTGACAGGTAATGTTGCTGTGTTTGGGATCAGGTCAGGTGGATGCAGGCAAGGGTAAATTCATACTGTTTAATGAACAACATGGTTTGGGTAATGGTTGCTGAGAGAAATTTTGTTTCTGATAGAAATGATAGCTGGATCTAAATGTTGCACAGAATTCTTTTAAGTTGGGATTTCTACATTTTTTCGTTGTTGTTTGGGGTATTTTTGTTTGATTTTTGGGGGATTGTTGGGTTTTTGTTTGTTTTTGTTTGTTTGTTTTTTTTTCTCTAACCTCCTGAGTTGTTTGGTTTTATTTTGTAGAACAACTATTTGCAATCTCTACACGATGCCACGGATTGGGGAGCCTGTCTGGCTCACCATGATGTCAGGGACACCAGAGAAGAACCAGCTGTGCCATCGCTTCATGAAGGAGTTCACTTTCTTGATGGAAAATGCTTCTAAAAATCAGTATGCTGGATTTTAGTTTCTAAATTACATATGTGATTGTGCCTTTTTATTTCAAACCAGTTTTTAAATCAGTTGTTAAAATTATGATAATCAAAGAAACAAAAGGCCATCCATAAATACCTTCTTTTTGGAACAAGTAAGAAATTATCTCATTAAATTCTTGCTTCCCCACAATCCTCTGAATCTTGGTAGAGGCTGAACATCTGAAACATGTCCATAGGAAATGTGTGATGTGTGTGGATGTCTGGAAGGGGGTGAAGATACCTTACAAAATGCATTAACCTACCTTTCAGAATCAGTTACCATATGACAAGCAGGATTAGACATTCAGGAAGAGCTGTGTCTGTAACACTGTCAGACCACACATTGCTCTCAAACCTTAAATCATTTTAAAATGCCACTAAAGAACTGCTGTGCTCATTAGTGCTCACTCACCTCTCTGGCCTCAGGCCCCAGCTGTGAGCAGATGCTGAAAACTCATCCACAGTCACAAGTTTTGAGGGTTTGGGATCTCCTTGGAGTACAGGGGCCACACAGTGCCACTGCTTTCTTATAGTGAATGAAATAAATTGGTTTTGAGGTGTTTTCCAACATAAAACTTGCAAAATAAGAAGTCTCATAATGATTTCCAAACAGAGTGAGATGCCACAAGTTAAAATATTTCATTTTATTTTAAATATGTGTTCTAAAAAAGAACACATATTCACATATTTAGAAGGTCTTCGCAAGGGTGGGAGGGAGGGTCCAGCCACCATTTCTCTCCCCAAGGAACCAAGACTGAAGGGATCATCTCTGCTGATTTTGTCAGGATCTTTTTTTAATCCTTGATCCATATAGACTAGAGCTGCTGCCAGTTTAACATCTTGAATGTGTATCTGGAAAAAAACCAACACGTTGAACATTTTGCTTTCAGGTTTTTACCAGCTTTGCTGACTGCAGTGCTGACTAACCACCTGGCCTGGGTCCCCACTGTCATGCCCAATGGCCAGCCACCCATAAGAATCTTCCTGGAGAAGCATTCCTCCCAGAGTGTGGACATGCTGGCCAAAACTCATCCCTACAACCCCCTGTGGGCTCAGCTTGGTACGTGGAAGATATCTCTAAACCCCCAACAGCTTTACAGAAATGCTTGGAGTGCTTGAGGTGGGCTTTATGGTGCTTGTTACTCCCCTCACAGGTTATTTATTTTTTGATACAAAATGAGACAAAAGTGTGTTTCAAGCTTAGTGGTGGTCACTGTATTTTTTTAAGCTCTAAGTTTTTAAGGCATTACCCTTTATAAAACATTAGCCAAAAAGTAAAGCCCTCTTTAGTCATCTACGTTGGGTCTCTTAAGGTCACCTGCTCTGGTGCTGGTGGAGGATTCCAGGCCTCCTCTGGTCCTTCTCCTCCTGTAAGGAAAATCTGCTTTTATTTTTTGGGATGCCACTATCACTAAACCTCATTCTGGAAAGAGAAAATCAAGAAAATTCATCTTTTGATCAAAAGTGAATATCCTTTTAATACAACAGAGTGATGCAGACCAGGAAGTCATAGCTTGGCAGCCCCCAGGGAAGGTGTCAGAGCCCAGTGGTGTAACTGGTGATACTGTCTGATAACTGCCCAGTAGAGGAGAGCAGGTGAGGTCAGATTGTCCTGCTCTGCACACACACTCTCATGGAATTTGATTAGGAAAGGGAAGGAAGGCTTTGTGAGGTTGTCCTGTTACTGTACAGGTAGGAATGGCCAGGGTATTGGCAAGAAAACTTGATTTCAGGCCTCATGTGACTTGAGGGACCCACTGTGGTTAGGGTGGCCTTTAAGACGACTCCTTGTCCCCTCACCCCCACAGTCATGCAGTGCCCTAACACCTCCAGAACACACAGACACTTCCCCAGGTGACTCAAGGACAGCCAGAACACCCCATCCAACCCACAGCAGAACTCAAGGAGGGAAAGATGAGGAGGTTGGCTTAAACCATGCACCTACCATGGTCACTTTTTGTCCTTGTTCCTTGCGTAGGTTTGTTTGTTTTACAGCTTTGTCTTGTGGGTAAAAGTCCAGCCCAGTTTCCAGACTCTCTAGGGTGATTGGGCACAGATGCCTCCTCTCTCCCATGGCTGTATAAGGATCCCAGGAGCTGAGCCTCCAAAGCTGGAGTGAGGTGGTGTGATGCTCCTTGATGTGTGAGATCAGATCCCTGACCAGTGGCTCACCTTACAGATGATACCAACAGCATCTTTGGGATTCTCTTACTGAAAACAAAATACAGCATAACTGTTGTAACTCTACTGCTTTAGTATTTCTCTCTTGTAGACCTGGTCTTTGAAAACTGGCCCAACAGTTGGCTGTTAGAAGAATAAATCATTGCAAAGATGCCAAATAATTGTGTGTTTAATATCCTGTCCTAGGTGACCTGTACGGGGCCATCGGATCACCTGTGAGATTAGCAAAAACAGTCGTGGTTGGCAAAAGACATGACCTGGTCCAGAGGTTGCTTTATTTCCTCACTTACTTCATCAGATGCTCTGAACTTCAAGAGACACACCTTCTGGAAAATGGGGAAGATGAGGCCATTGTCATGCCTGGCACTGTTATCACTACCACGCTGGAGAAAGGAGAAGTGGAAGAGTCTGAGTATGTGCTTGTCACAATGCACAAGAACAGGGGCAACTTGCTTCCCACTGAGACTGAGGAGACAAGAGCTCCCAACTGCAGCTGTAAATATTGCAAATGTCCCATTTCCCTCGCACAGAACATAGAAGGTGTTGCACAGCAAGAGAGAGAAGACCTGCAAAGCACTCCTAAGGTAGAGCTGGAATCTTCTTCAGAGGAGAACAGAACCATCGTTCCTGAGGACGGCCAGGAAGATGCCGTGGATGCCACACAACCAAGGCCCTGCCTGGACACCAAACTAGAGACTGTGGTGTGCACAGGGTCGGCTTCTCCCGAGAAGTGCACGGGGACAGAATCCTGTTTGGTGCCAGCAGCCAGCCCGTGGAGGAGCGAGGAGGCCCTGGAGGCGGGCAGCCCGGCGGGAGGCGGGACAAGGAGCCCCGGGATGGCGGTGGAGAAGAAGCCGCCCGATAAGCTCTTCATGGGGGCGTTTCCCTGCGGCGCCGCCGAGGCCCAGACAAAGGTGACTTTCCTCATCGGAGACTCCATGTCACCTGATTCAGACATCGAACTCAGAAGTCAGGCAGTAGTGGAACAAATTGCCAGGCATCACAGCCCGCCAGCAGCGGAGGCAGGAGTGTCTGCTGATCAGAACTGTGAAGCTAAACAAACTGTTGAGGACCAAAATAGAGACTGTGGGACAGCTGAACCCTTTCCTCAAGTTGCTAGTGAGCATCAGAGCTGGAACCCAAACCCATACAGTGCTGAGAGCATGAGTCTGTTTGATGAATATTTCACTGATGACAGTTCAGTTGAAACCCGGACTACTGATGATATTCCAGGACAAGCAGCTACGAACCTTCTTGCTCACAACAGTAGTTTAGAATTTTCTAAAAAGCTGTGTACAAAGGCTTGCAAACCACCTAGTGAATTTTGTAAATTTATGGACTCTGTTCGACAAGAGACCTACAAAAACTGCTTTAATGAGCAGGACCAAAGAGAGAAAATCTCTATTCGTGTCCCCCATGGGGACAGAGAAAACATAGAGAAAAAGGTTGCCCCGGGAATTGATTGGGACATTCCAAGAAATGAGAGTTCAGACAGTGCCCTGGGTGACAGTGAAAGTGAGGATACAGGCCATGATCTAACTAGACTGGGCAGTAACTACTATGGAGGAGAGCAAGAAGATTGGGCAGAGGAATATGAGATTCCCTTCCCTGGGTAAGTACTGTTGAGCACTAACAGAGCCTAAAAATGATTGAGCCTCTTCTCATGTCACGTATTTGGAGGACTGTTGCCTAACTTGGCATCAGGGGGTGGAAAAGTGTCTCTTGAGCTTGCAAGTTGTTGAGGAATATTGAGAGATTAGTGGTCTGGAAAAAAATACTAATGGTGTATTGTGATCTTGGCTTGTATTCTCTCCTTCCATGATAAGCTGACTGCAAAAGCTGGCTGTAAACTTTTTTTAAAAGCACTTGACTTCAAGTCAGAAGAGATATGAAAAAAATAGAAATGCAACCTCTGTAAGCTGAATTTGCTGTTTACTGTTGTACATCTCTTTGATATGCCTTTCTTGCAGGTCAAAGTTAGTTGAAGTCAACTCTGTCCAGCCCAGTATTGCCAATTTTGGAAGATCCTTACTAGGAGGCTACTGTTCATCTTACGTCCCTGACTTTGTTTTGCAAGGGATAGGAAGTGATGAAAAGCTGAGGCACTGTTTGGTGTCAGATTTGTCTCATGCTGTGCAGGTAATTAAGCTATATTTGGTAAATGTATTTCTCACAGTAGGGAAAGATAAATGTTTGTGAAGGTACAAACCTGCTGGAAGTGGAAATATTTCCTGTCACAGCTCCTGGGTGATTTCTCCAGTCCCAGGTCACCAATTTTTCTCCTCTCTCAATTAATGTATCTGAAAAACATGGATATTTCACTGCAAATCCAGAGCACAGAAGATCAGACTCCCACTGAAGCCAGGGCTCGTGCCCTGGGAAGATGGATCTCAGTGCTAAGCTGTATCATTGTCTCCTGTAGGCTTGGCAGCTGATGGTTGTGTCCCCACAGGAAGGAATGATGTTCCAGTGATGAAACAAGCCCATATGCTGAGGTTGTGCCTCTCTTCCTGGGCACAGAGTCCTGCTGCAGTGGTGCAGAAGCTCCCATTGCTCCCTCCTCTGTCCCTGCCTGTCTGACCAATGTGCTGCTGCTGGTGTGGCTGAATGTGTTCTCCATCACAAATGCTCAGTGTTTTGGAGACGTTGAGCTTCTTCATTGAGCCTTCTTCTTCTAGGATGGTAGTCCCTATGTCCAATAGTGCTGTTTTCATTGGAAAAGGAAAAACCAGTGTAAAGATAATGGTCTGAAGGGAACTCGTGCTTCTGACATGTTGGAGACCATCTCTTCTCCACAACAGTTTTTCTGTAGATGAACTGGGGCATGACTAGGAAATGTGGTATTTCCTCCCCCTTTTACCAGGAAAGAAGTAGAGAGCAGGCTGTCACTGAAAGTGTGACATCTGCTCCCATCTAGTTTGTTCCCCAAAGAATAAGGAAAAACAGACTGGTGTTTTTCCAGGCAGCCACTTCCCTGAGACCTTCCAAAAAGTCCCCTTTTCCCTACTTCTCACTTTAACAATGTGCATTAGACCTGCAGCCCTTCTCTGCATGTCTGTCCCCCTACCTTGTGCCCAGCCTGACAGGGGGTGAGTTTTGCTCCCTGAGTGGTTGTTCCAGGGGCTTGTTTAAACTGTTTGGGAAGTGTAATTGAACTTCAGGTGAGAGAGGCAGCAGTGTGAGGTTGCTGCTGTGGCACAGATATGCCTTGAAATACAGCTTGAGAGAGATTTTAATGCTAATCTTCTGGTAAAACAGTAACTGCATCTCAGTACCTGTGTGAAGCCCTTGCTGACTCTTTGGAAGCAGATAATTGCTAACAGCTGAACCCAGAAAATTTATTAGGGAAGGACAGTGGATTTCCAAATAGTCTCTTTTTGGAACCCTTTTTCCTGGCTTTGGAGAGGTGAAACCCCAGCAGGGGTGGATAAAGGCACAGGCTTGGTTCCTGACTCCCTCTGCTGGCCTCCCGTGAAGGAAAACCAGTGACAGCTGGGAGTAATTGACCTCGTTAACACAGCCACGCTAAACAGCAAGTTGGGGTTTTGGTGCTTTCAGTTTTAGGAGTTTAAAATACACTTTAGATATGCCAGAACTCTTTATATCAAATACCAAAAGATGTAACTGTCAGCCAGTAACACACTTTAAAGGAAAGATGAAATAGCCACTATCCTTCTAAGACTGTGCCTTGCTCTCAAAACCCTTCTGGTTTTAATGGATGGAATGCAATCTGGGCAGATGTATTTTAGGTGAAGCACTGTCTGGGATGCTATTCTGCTGTCCAGTGATGCTGTCCTGCTATCCAGGATGGTGAAGTTCTGTGAAAAGTCTGTTGTCATTTGTCATTCTCAGGGTTCTGCTCTTCCATTTTTTGTTCCTAGCACCCTGTTCTGGACGAGCCCATTGCAGAAGCTGTCTGCATTATTGCAGACACGGACAAATGGACGGTGCAAGTGGCCAGTAGCCAGAGGAGAATGATTGAGAATAAACTAGGAAAAGAAGTGTTAGTCTCCAGTCTTGTCTCCAACCTGCTTCATTCCACTCTGCAGCTTTACAAGCATAATTTATCTCCAAATTTTGTAAGTCTTAATGGAATTCATGAAGGTGATGGTTTTGAAGCACCCTTTAACTTCACAGGTTAAAGATGTTTAAGGCTCTGCCTGGTGTTTGGATTCATAGCCAGTGCCACTTCTGGTGTAACTGTTTGTGATGCCTATTGAAATGCCACTCTAATCAAAACAGCTGCCTCATTAATTTTGATTTAACATGTAATCAAAGGCTTCTGCTCAAAAATGAAAGCTCTGCCAGTGAATATCTCACCTAGACACAGCCACAGTACAGTGAACAGGGGTGTGGGATCTGTGCTTTCTGGTTTGGTTCTGTCCTCTCCCTGACACAACTCCCTTTGCTTTCTAGTGTGTGATGCACCTGGAAGATCGGCTGCAGGAGCTCTACTTCAAAAGCAAGATGCTGTCTGAGTATCTCAAGGGCCAGATGAGAGTCCATGTCAAGGAGCTGGGCGTGGTGCTGGGGTATGGTCACACACTTCTCCCAGCAGTGTTACCCCCTGGGTGCCCTGGTGCCACACTCTCCACCTTGCCTTGTTCCTAAGCACAGCGGAATGGATTCCTAAATGGGACCACAATTCCTAAGTTGCCCATGGCTTTAGGCTTCTCCTTAGCCATTGCTCCATCACAAGGATCCCCCAGCCTTTCTGTCTTCCCTGTGGGCAGGAAGATGGGCTCAGCACTCCAGAGCTTATCAGACTCCCTTCTTAGTTGAACAGCATGGGGCACCTGATTCCTTCAGGCTGACTTTCCCTACATGGCAGGAAACACTCTCTGTGTCATGTAAGGCACATAATACCTCTCTGGGGGTGTGGGGCATGGGCAGAGGAGCTATTTAAGGGGTGTTTATAGGAAGGCTCTGAGTATGTTTTGCTGCAGAGGAGTACAGGGTGAGCAGGAAGGCACACAGAGCATGTGTGGTGCCGGACATGGCAGCTTTAGCTGCTCCTCTGCTCCTGTGCTGTGTCCCCCAGCTATTACTCCCTATACTCTGAGGTTAGGCAGGAATTTTGCTTCCCCCATCTGCTTTCTCTCCAGTTTGTTGGCCCTGTTAAAAACGCAGCAGACAGGTGGGAGCTCAGGCAGTGCTGACACTGGGAGCAGGCACATCTGGAGGGGTGGGAGGAACAGTCTGGCAGCTGCAGTGTGTAGCCCATGGCCCCAGTACAAGTGCTGGGGCTTGAGCAGCAGTGTGGGTTCTGACACGTGTTCAGCCCTGTGACGTTTCAGGTTGGATTAAACATGACTCTTCTGCTTCCCTTCAGGATTGAATCCAGCGACCTCCCCTTGCTGGCAGCTGTAGCGAGCACTCACTCTCCGTACGTTGCCCAGATCCTGCTTTAAAATGCCAGAGGCCACAGACTTTGACTTTGTGCCTCTCTGGAAGCAAAGTGGAAGACAACTTGTTCTGGCTCCTTTCTCTTTGCAGCAAGTAAAACAAACTGCTTGTTGAGCTGCAACACCTCCATATATGACTGCACAGTGTGCAAACACTTGGAGACTTCTCCTCTCCCACTTGGCCATTTATAAAAAAGGATAAAGAAAGCAAAAAGGAAAACTGAGTAAGCCCAAGATTTCCGCCACAGAAAAGTGGAGATTTTAGCAAAGCTGAAGAGATGCATTTTTTAGCAGTTTCTGCCATGATGGCTGACTGTGACTTGTACTGGGGAATGGAGGAAGAACTGCTCTGAGAGATACGTGATGCCATCACCCCTTTTAAAATGAACAAGAGAGCAGCTGCCTTCAGCCAGGCTTCAGCTGATGAGGATCACGTTGGGATCTGTAATTCTCAAGCTGCAATGATTTGTAAACAACTTCTACTTTTTCACGTCATAGTCCAATTCTGAATACTTCCCAGAGGAAGAACGGGGCAGGGGCCTGTTTTTTTTTTTTTTTTGTAAGAAGCTTATTAATAACAGTCAGCTACAGAATTTATTTATGATCTTTCTCCTGGGAAGAGGAAATAGTGGGGGACAGAGGGCGACAGGGGGAACGGAGGAAATAGTGGGGGACAGAGGGCGACAGGGGGAATGGAGGAAGAGGCCAACAGACAGACTAGCAGTGGAGATTCTTGGCTGGATGCTGTAACCAGTATTAAATGTTTATAATGTTTAAATGTTGCTTTATACTAAATGATGCTTTTCTTCCTCAATGTAATCAAAATGTTAAAAACAAAAATAATCTAAAGAGAACGTTGGCTGAAATTTCCCTGTGGGTTCCCCAGAACGACATGACAATTACCTCTAACTTTTTTATGACCTATAAAATCTTGGACCATCATATTCTTTTTACAGCAGTCAGTCAGCTATTGAAATAACGAACTAGAAATAATTGTACCAAAGCACTGGGGACAAAACGAGTAGACTATTACCCTTAATTGCTCAGGTAACTAATTGATACATTTTTTAAAACCGTTCTACAAAAAAAATGAACATTGATTACACCATAGTGTAGTAATATCCAAATTATTTTTTGACAAATATACCCTTGCTGCAGATGACTCTAATCCCTTTTCTACTCACTTGTGTAATTACCAGCAGGAAATGTTGTTTATTTTATTCTCAGCATTTCTCTTTTACTCAGCCATCACTGGTTTGTCATTGTATATACAATAGCTGTACGAGTAGCTGATGGACCCAACCTGGTGTAAGTAATGTAAATAGACAGTGGGAGGTGGATTGTGTTTTTGAAGGCTCTACTACCTCAGTTTAACTGGACACTTCATTCTAGGCTTTGCTTTGCATATTTGTCCTAGCAGCCAATTAATGTTGCTGATTTTTAGCTTCTGTTTTCATCTATTAGGTTTGGTATATTGAAATTCATGGATTATCCACACAAGTAGGAGACACAGATTCACTTGGTCGCTAAACTCTATAAAATTTCTATAAATATGTCATTCTGTAATCATCTCTTCAATAGTACAGCACGCCTGCTATTGTTGTTTGCAGAGTTACTTTAAGTACAGATCTATTTTAACCATTTGATAAACTTGAAAACAATAGGAGAGATCCCTGCCCCACCTCTTCCAGTGACAGAACTCTCCTCCCTTCCTTCTCTGGGGCCAGGATTCACCAGGAGTAGTTTTTCAGTACTACTTAAAATCTGTCACCTAAAACTCTGTTCCAGGGAGATCTACGTGGCAAACCCACTCCTCCCTTCCATGTAGGACTGAGTCTGCATCAGGAAGTGACCCCAACATTAATACAGGCAGTGTCATTGGAAACCCTTTTGTATATAAAATCTAATGCTGACTGCTGCAGGGGAAAACCTCGTGTTTAATATGTGATCCAAGGATTTGTTTCTCCCATTTTTCAAATGTCCTTTCCTTGCCACACAATTACATTACATCTGGCTTTTGGAATGAGCACAAAACGGGGGCCCAGTTGTGTAAACACATTTCTAATGAAATATAGGATTGCACTCAGAACATGGATGTTTAACTCTTTGCTAGGACATGTGGAATAGGCAGTAGTTAGGATTCCATGTGCACAGCAGAGACCTGGCGGTGTCTGTGCTGCTGGGGCTGGCAGAGGAGGGCTCCTGCCTGTGCCTTGGGAGGTTCCATGGGTGGGTTCACCCACAGCACGTGCCCAGAGGTCTGGGCAGCTGCACCCTCAGCCTGGCACCCCCCAGGACTGGGCTGGTAAGGATCCTCACAGGAGAATGCCACTCCTCGTTACTGCACAAATTGTTGGGGTCACTTTGGAATGGGTTTGACTCTCCAGAAAGGCCCTTGCAGGGCTTGCAGTGAGTGTGAACATGAGAGGAGAAGGAGGTGGCTGTTGGCTGGCACCTTCTCTGCTGCCCCTGCCCAGCACTGCCCAGTGATGGCATTAATGATGTGTCCAGTCAGTCCCAGATGAGCAGCCACGGATGCAGCGTCCTCCTCATCCTCCCACAGTGCCACCCCTCCTGGCAGGGCAGCACCTCCCCACCTCTCAGCAGTGCTGTGGGCAGAGCACAACCAAAGCCCTTGCCTGATGGGAAGTTTTCCTGGGAGTTAACTTTTTTGGGTACATGAACAATGTGGTACGTATGTCTGTTTGTTAAATAATACGAAAAGGGATTTTTACAGGATATAGCATTGACTTTTTAAATATATCACAATTCTTTTATGTGAATAGAAAAGTAATGTTTGATTTCTTTTTTCCACTGTTCCCAATCTCCATTATTAACATGTCTTAATTTTCTGGCTGAAACCTAAGTGTACTAGACACACAAATTAGCAAATTTGATTTTGTTGCAATTGGCAAACACTGGGCTGCTAAGAACAAAAAACTGTTTAAAAGAACAGATTTTACACCTTGCATATGTTTTCCCTCTTAGTTCTTAGAGATGTTTTATGACAATTTTTTGCTTTCTCTAAATTATTTAGATGGTGGTACTTGTAAAATGCTGGGTAAAATGTACATACTTGTTATCTCTTCTGTTTTTGTATATATTTCCCAAGATGTGCTCTTGTATTATAATAACCATTCCCAATTTTAGGGGAAATTTGTGCAATAAATACAGTATGTCAGTTTAGTTCTGGTACCTTTTGTGTCCTTTTTTTTGATGTGTGCCGTGAGTCTGGGTGAGTGAACCATCAAACATTTGACACCTGTCTCCTCTGAGTTGCCCATTTTGGGGCATTGATTCTGGCACCTGGCAGTGCTGCAGCCATTTAATTTGGAGTTTTGTAAGGAATTAATTGTTTTAGATACAAATTTGTGGTTGAACTTGCTGTCCTTTCAGCTGTGAATGTTGTTGGGCCCAGAAAGCAATAGTGAGATGGGAGGGAGGTCCTGATCCTCTCTTCCAATGCTTGACTTTGTGTGAGGTGAACAAACATAAGCAGAAAGCCATTTTCCTCCACTGGTTCATCCATTCATTCCTAAAGTGACCTGCAAAGAAGTTTGTCACACAGGTGTTTGGCATTGTGTTTGTCACTGTATTTGTGCCCATCTGCCTGAGTGCAATCCTTTTTCTGTCTCTCTGGGCTGCTGCACAGGAATGAAGGTTATTGAGGAGTCTTTGTAAGGTTTTATTAAATCTAAGTTCAAATAAGTGATAGCAGTGCTGCCAAGAAAAGTGAAGTAATAATCATACAACAGGAAAAACAATTAGGAAGATGTAGCAGAGTGTATAAATGAGGTTTTAGAGCATCTGGGCTAAATAAGGTCCTGTGTTCCCAAAGAATGGAAAAAGGACAAGCAGAAGATGGAAACCTTTTCCCAAAGCAGCTGCATCTTCTATTTTTGATAAATGCTACGTGTCTTCCTGCCCTGGTGTGTACCTGCCCCAGGTGCCCTTGCCACATGCAGGGTGCAGGATGAGCTGAGGGGCGAGCTGAGGTTAGTGTCCCCAAGCCCTGTCTTGCAGGGAGCAGCTGCTGGGCAGGGAGCACTGCAGGTCCCACATTCAGCACAGCCAGACAGCACAGGAGCCTTCTAGGATTTCCGCTTGCACCTGCCAAGTCCTGTAAAAGGATGCCCGTGAGGGGAGTGTTTGGAAGAATGGAATTTGTCCTCTCTCAGAGGAATGAAAGCCACAACAACTGACTCTTGGGTGCTTAAACTGGTCCTGTAACACCACCGTGAGGTTTCCCTGTGTGCAGGGATGAATTGCTCTGACTTTGCCTTCTCTGTTGGCATCCTAAGTAACACTGGATCAATGGCTCAGTGCTCCATGTGGGTGAGTCAACAAAAGCAATTAACACAGGATCCCTTGCCTTTTCATACTGGTAACAGGGGGTTATTGCTGGCCTGGTATGCTTGTTCCATGAAGGATTCACAAGGCAGAGCCTGCAGTCCCACAGCAGCACTGAAGGTGTTGACCAGCAACTCCAGCAGAATCTGCAGCAGGAGATGCTCAGCTTTAGCTGGGAGCTCTGCCATGGAACACCAGAGATGTGCACTGTGCACTGTCAGACCTCCTGCAGGGCTTCTTGGGCCGAGTCCACCTGACAGAGGGCAGAGAATTTTGTGTTACCAGAGGAGATGGTCATGAGGTGTCCTCCTGATGGGGATGGCAAGAGTAGCTGGAGTCATGTGTCTGCGTGGGTGTTTGGCAGAGATGATGTGAGCAGTAAATTCAGCAGTATAATCACTGCAGCATCCAGAAAATGCTGATGTTAATGCCCAGAATTTATTTCCTTTTTAACTTTCCAGCTAGACTGGGACATAGCACTTGCTAGCCAGTATTTTTAATGTATTGTTATTCCTTTTCTGTAATTCCCTTGGTTTTCCTGAAACAAAAGCGAAAGCTAATTCAGTTAGCTGAGGCAAAGACAGGAAGGAATCCACAGGCACTCGAGTACCATGGCGTCTCTCATCTCCCACATTATTCCCAGGGGTCTGCAGAAGAGGATATGATTATTTTCTGTGTGGCTTAGAGCAGAGTAACCACAGGACAATTTCTGGACCCAAGGATGGAAGCAGCTTGGTGTGTTGGTTGCACAAAAGCACAGAGCTCCTAACAGCTCTCTGCTGAGCTGCTGTTGCTTTCTTCTCTCTTAAACATTTATTGTTAAAAACTAGTGGCCTTGTAGTTGGAGGTAAACGTAACCAGAGGGCCTAAAGATACACATATCGTCTGAGTCTGTGTGCTGCAAGGAACATCTCTGTTTATGTGCTGCAGCATGCACATTCTGTTCCAGCCATGCCCTCATTTATTTTTTGGTACAGGAGCAGTTACAGGCTTTGCACACCACCCCTGCAGCCTTCTTGTCTTCCCTGTGTACAATAAGATCATCTTTGCTGTTGCTACAGGCAGATCTAAATACACCAGTGCTTTGGGTTTTGGAAAGTGTTGCTGGCTGGAGATGCTTCTTTACTGGAAGCAGCACTTTTCTGTTTTGACTGCCAAAGAAACACAAGTTCAAATCCTATAGGATCTGCCCAGGCTTTTGGAGCAGAACCTCATTCCCCAGCAGCAGGGGCTTTGCTTTGCTTTGAGAGTCCTCTGGCAGAGGAGCTGGAAGGTAACTCATCTGTGCCCAATGTGTCTGACAGCTCTCCCAAAGGTAATTTCCCTGTTGCCGTGGTCAGTGGGAAGGAACAGACATTGCAGGACAGGCAGCTCAGCACCGAGGAACAGGAGTGACAGCTCCTGCCCTGACAGGCACAGAAAGTGCCAACATGGAGCATCCCGTGGGGCTGAGGATCCCCACGGGAACCTGGTGGAACAGCTGGTGTGAGGGGTCATGTGTTGGAAAGGTGCTGTGACCCTCCTTCCACCGAGGGACCTCTGCTGGGCAGCATTTTCTGTCCCAGCAATACCTGCTGGCCTGCAAGGCTGGACAGCTGTATGGCCTCTGGAAATGAAGAGCTTCATGTGAGCCATCACCTACATGTCACCCACTTGGGTCTCACTCAGGCTCTCTGCTCTCTGGCAGCTTGTCTCCTCCTAAAAGCATAGTAGCAGGAAGCAGCATGTTACTCCCATGTATTTGTTTATTTTCATTACCAAAAATATTTGTACAGCGGCAGAATTTGATTTCCAAATCTCTGTGCGTTCCAGCTGTTTGTTCCCAGCTAGAGAGCTTAAGACATCTGCTCCGAGGGTGGGGGTCACTGCCGGAGCTCCTGCCTTCAGCTGTGCTCCCGAGAACCAGCTGCAGCAGCGCCCAGAGAGCTCTAAATGCCCGGCACTGCTAGTTACGGTACAAGAAGGTGCAGGAGAAAAGGCAGGCGACAGCAAGTAGCTGGTCCTGTGGTTTGGGATGTCCGTGATAGGGAGAGGCTACCTAAAGCACATCAGGAGTGGTTTGTGGTGAGGCATCCGGCAGCACCTCCTACGTCCTGCATGACCTCAGAGGACACCGCGGTGACACCTGCTCATCCCGCCAGTGCACGTCAGCGCCGGGCGCTGCCTCTGCCCGGTGCCTGTTGCTCAAAGGCTCCGTGGGTTGGGCAATGCCCGCGGTGGCCGCAGCCGTGTGGGCAGGGCAGTCTGTGCAGCCGGCCCCGGCCCATCGGCACCCGGGGAGTGCCGCGATGCGCTGCGGGCGGAACAACCGGCCCGGGTGGTTTGCGGGGCGAGCCCGGCCGCGGGGCTCTTCCTGCTGGGACTGACTCGGGCGCACACACTGGCTTTGTTTCAAGGCCAGGTTTCCCCAGAGCTCCATCCCGGAGCGCTGCAGTACAGCCAGGCAGCTGTCTGGGTGCTCAGACACCTGCGAGGGCGAGGGACCGTGACCCGGGGCAGGGCTGCGCTGCCGGGCGGCGCGGATGAGCCATGCCGGCCCAGCGAGCAGCCCTCATTGCAACATCCCAGAGGAAGTATTTGGGCCGTAGGCTCGTCCCGGATTTCCAAAGCAGCACAGGAGATAAGCACATGCCTTTTTCTTATGACACAGCTGCTCTGCCTGTGCCCCAGCTTTGGCCGGGCCCCCGGCTGTGAGAGGAGCGCCCAGTCCGAGTGCTGGTGGGGACTTCTGGTATGATTCACCTCTCCCTCCACCTTCGTGCCTTCCGTTTGCTGTTGTTTTCCTTAAGGACCTGCAGCCCATCACCTTTGGTAACAGTTTTTCTGTAGATAAAGCTTCTCAGAAGTGAAATTATAGACCAAGAAAAATCGTAAGGAAGAACAAGATAGGGGTGGCAGGCTGGAGATGTCCTGCTCTGGCTCTTCTTTTTTGCCTTACAAAATCAGAACCTTGTGTGAACGGGAGGGAGCCACTTCCTCTGAGGCAGGTCCCAGGGAGCACGGGGAGCCCTGCGGTGCTGCAGTGCCAGAGGTCAGGGCCATCCCTGGGCCTCTGCCTTTTAGCCCATAAAGACATTGTTAATTTGCTGGTATTTTTTGGTTTGAAGATTTCATCTATCCTGTGCTTTCTAAAATGCTTTGAGAGAGTAACTCTCTCCAACCACTGTGCCTTTCCCTGCTCCAGTTGTTCAGTTTCCAGCACTAACCAGAGCATCTGTTTAATCTGGAACTTGCTTTTCCTTCTTCATTAATTCCTTAGCATGAGTTTTGTTTCCACTGGTTGGACAGACCCTTCTTTTTTCTTATGGAAAAGCACTAAGGAGGAATGGGGGGTCAGCAGATCACGTGCAGCTCTGCACATGCAATTGCAATTGGAGCAGTTGCAACCAATGCTGCTGTCATCGTTTCCTGCATAAGCAGGATGGGCTGAAGTTGTAGCTCTGGGACACATGAATGTGTCACTGGTGGCAGTGCTGGGGCTGGGTGGGAGAGCTGAAGGTGGAGTTTGTCCTAGGTTCTTAATGGAAAACAAATGTTTTCCTTAAGTGGCATTGAAAACGAAGGCAAGTGTTTCTTATTGGAAGTGCACATAGCTGGGCTGAGGAAGAAGGGTGAAAACATTTCCTTGAGAAATGAGCTTTTTACTTCCCAAAGACTCATTAATTTAGTTTTCTTGGCTAAGCAAATGAATTTCTAGAATATTTTCACTAATGTCACCATAAGAAAAGTGGTTTATAAACAGCCTGGAGCCAGTAGAGAGTGCAGTGGTGAGGGCGCCTGGAGGCAAAGCCCAAGTCTGTGCAGGGGTGACCCCAGCAAGTCCCTTGGCCAGCTCCCAGTGCTGACACAGGGCCACTGGTGGAATGTCTCCTGAGCAAACACCCTCATTTGGGACCTTTAGGGTGGGAATGGCAAGAAGTCACCATTCTAAAAAGGTGTCCATAAACAGTGACTTTAGGGCAGAGGGTACCAGTGGGTTTATGTGCTTGATTTTCCTGCTAGGGATGCTTTTCACTTTGGAGAACTTCAATGTGTTGGAAAGACTATGTTCAGCATTTCTTCTATAGTTATTTCTATAATTACTTCAAAATTACAGCCATGAGCAATTACAGTTTTCAACAGCTTATTGAGTGAACTGAATCCTAAGAAATTAACTACCACATTTTCAAGGAGTAGATTTATTAATAGCAGCTGTAACTAGAAATCTTGTCTAATTTTGATCACTACAAAAAGACATGAAAAAATAAGGGATCCTGTTTTCATGTGTTAACAATAAGACTGATAAAATTTGTGGGAGATATTGTGGATGAACAAAAAAATTACAGCTGTGTTCCTTGTGCTGCAATAATTAATGATCATGCACTTTATTGTCCAAAGCTGTTTTTTGTGTACAGTTTAACTAAAGGTCTTGATCTCTGTCATTTCACATGACATTGTTCTGAGGCTGGTTAGGCTGTAAAAGCCATCAGCCTGAAGGAGAATTTATTTTTTAAAGTACAGCTTAACTCTCCAAACTATTTCTTAAATTATAGGTTAGTGAAAAGCAGGCCCTTCCCATGGAAACAGAGTTCTTTAAGAACTGTAGACTTGAACTGATTTAGTATTAAAATCAAGGGCTCTGTCTCGGGCTGGTAAGAACCCCCATTGCTCCTGGCAACTGCAGCTCTTCACAGCTGTGAATTCAGACACACAGTTTTCAGGGGAAAGTAATCCTTAACCTAAATACAACTTTAAAGTAGCTCGTTTGGTGGGACCTCCGGCTAGCTGATCTCCGAGCCAATTTATAGCAGTTTGTGAGTTTCCCAGGT